>OX337235.1:2282427-2404927 GCA_946965045.2 Epithemia pelagica | reverse complement strand
TCCAGGCGGACGATAAGGCCATGACCGATATCCATCGTCCTCTTCTACAAGAATACTTTGTGGCCGATGGCGGTGGGAGGACCCTTTCTAAGGAGATGGTGTCGTGGAACAAGGACCACAAGTCGATGATATTCAACTCAATCGAGACATGGGATACATTCAACAGTGCAATGAGAAAAGTTTCCACAACATGAAATCAATGCTTCTATCACTCCGTCGTGTTCTTTCGCCATTTCGCCTGTCATGTCCGAACCTTACCTCGCTCTGGCCCCGCTGGTACTCAAGAATTACACCTCTATGCTGATACCCCAAAATTGGCGGAGTGACAAACCGTTGTGTTGAACACATTCAGTTCATGTGCCAAACAAAATGTAGCCGTCTTCTTGATCTTTGGGGAGTCCATCAAATCGTCACTTACTGGCTCCTTTCCTTCTACAGGCACAAAACCTAGTACGAAGAATCCGAATTGATTGTTTTCAACATCACCATGGTTATTTTATTGGAGACACGGAGGCTTGTCGACCAACTCCATCAAAATATTTCACCCATCTATCGTAATCCATGGCTATACAGCGGTGAAGGAAATTCACTGTAGATTTATGGTAACCTGTATGCATATACAAGGAGAGAAGTTTAAAAGTTCGTTGTTATGGCATCAGGAATCTTTGAGAGATCATGAAGTCTGCCTCTCTCGCCCTCTAATATGATTATCGGAAGATTTATACAGCTGTGAAGTCGCCCTCACCCAAAGTTAATGCTGCCAGTCTCACTCCGAAATTTCTTCGGCACTTTCTATTCTCAGATCCATTGCAAATTGTAACAGTAGTAATGGTCAAATGTGAATCGTGACACTAATGTACAACAGTTCGAGGACTGGAAGTGGTTTCTCTTTCGTCAACTATCGTTTCCATTGGATAAATGAGCATTGTTATTACCATCATCGTCACCGGGTAGTTAACCCTCTTGCTATATCGCAGCAGCATCGTTTGCTTCATGTTCTTGTTGGGTTGAACTGTTTTCAGCGTCTCCAGACGAATGAACCGCATTGGGTGTGATGGCATTGCCCTTGCCATCATCATCACCTGGTCGTTCAGCCTCTTCATCTGCAGAATCACCGTTTGGCCTGTGTTCTGTGTTGGTTGCACTGTTTCCAGCATCTTGAGAGGAATCAGCCGCAGTTTGTCCAAGTGCATCTGAACCATCTTCCGCTTCTCCAGTTTGTTTCTTCGCTTCATCTTTGGACTGACGATACTTGTCCCACAAATCCTTGATCATTTCAATTGGACCAGGTCCAAACCGTTCCTTGTCCGTTTCCCGAACAATGGAAGTGTGCTTCCAGAAAAGCAGTGCTCCAATCAAGGCCCACACTAGACTTAGTGTAAAGAATACAATGGTCCAGAAATTCCCTGGCCATGTTGCACTGTCCTCGTAGGAGTGGTAGATCCCTCGACAAACCTGGTTGGCATACTGAAAGAAGCAATTCATCTGCAGAAAAAAGAGAACCACAAGTCTCTTCTTACAAGGAACATGAAACCATGGATCGTCTGTGTCCAACCCATATAAGTCATGCCCAACGGCGTTGGATCGATGCGGTCGCGACCATCCCAGGGTATGAAGCGTGTGAGCCCATCTCCAGGGCATGACAATCGAACTCATGTAGGTAAATAAGCCAGTCATGACATGTATCGAGACGTTATACACTGTGTTGCGAGGTTCGCAATTTCTAGCGGGTGTACACAGAGTTTGCCATCCCAACAAAAAGAAGAACCACAGAGCACCCACTGCCACCACCAAAAAGAGAACCAATATGTTGGCATACAAGATCCACTTGCTGTTGGCAATGGTTTCCAACATTTCATCACGCCGACGTTCCCGGTACGACAGTGGTGGATTCAAATGCTCAATATCACTGATCTGCTGTGTGAGCGAAACGTTGACGCCGCGACGAAATTCTTCGCTGTTCAATCCTTCAATGCACTGCTCCACCAAGACCAATCCCTGAGAAGTGCGCCGGTTTCGTCCCGTACCAATGGCAGCACGTTCCTTCGGCAGCGCTTCAAGGTCTTCATGGAATGTCGTTTGCTCGTCAAACGTGACGGATTTGGCTCGGTCATTCCGAAGAGGTGGAGTCGAATCTTGCTTCTCCTCGCTGTCGTTGTTGTTGCTCTCCATTTTCGGATACAATGTTGTTCACGACGCTCTCACTCGATTTGTTTGATTCTGTTAGCTGCGATTAGTTCCGTTCTCTCTGTTGTTGCTTGACTACGAACCAACTGTGCTCCTTGTTCTACTTCCCGATGTATGGAATAAGGATTGACTTTGTTTTATTTTACGCTCTAGTGTTTGGGGGAACTTCTAAGCGGTGAGTTCGCAGAGAAGTGGGGCGGTTGCCGTGGTGGGCAGGTAGTGTTCCATGCTGGCCGGGGAGTAGATTGGCAAAATGTGGCCGTGAAAGATTTTGCAATTGTGTCGTTCGTTTCTGTCTGGTGTGATATTGGTGGATGGTGGTTGTTGACATGGATTGCTAAGCTTGTGACGATGGCGTGGCTGATATACGCCGTCGACAGATCTCACTCGGGCCGCGCTGCTTCCGTCTCGCTTCTCGCGCCTCGCGCCGTGTCTTTATGGGGCGCGGTGGGGTTCTATTTGGTTCTTATCGATGCCCCCAAATACATTCGTGACTTCAATAAAAGACTGGATCACCCTATCACTTTCACCCCCTCTTTAAGAGGCATTTGAGAGGCGCCCCTGAACCCATAAGCTCCATACCATGGCGTGGTATTCGTCGTCATCGTCATCGTCATCGCATCCATCCAGGTTGCCAGAGAATTCCTTTGCATCGCCGTCTCCCCGCGGTGTGGTGGTTTGTCCAGCGTGGGGACGTCGTCGATATCAATTATGGGCCCTGATTGCCGTGTTGGTGCTCTATCTACCCCTCCTTATCATGTTGATTCCCATGGTGGCTCTTTTGGAACAACAGGAGCATCTTGAACAACCACAACAAGAATTTCCATCCCAGTGGTCAGAACATAACAACAACAACAACAAACCTCTGTCGGTTTCCCGCCATCCTTCCAGTTCATTGAGAAAAGGAGAAGGAGGGTTCCAACTAGTTCCTGGAGGCTCGTTTCCTTTGGTGGAAGCACAACGGCAAATGACGGCCACGATGAATCCACCATCACAAGTTACCCTTTCAACTACCCCACACGACGATTACTACGATGTTGTCATTGTGGGTGCCGGTCCGGCCGGTTTGACCGCTGCCCTCTTTGCAGCCCGAGCTGGTTTGTCCACCATTGTCATGGGTTCGACCATGGGATTATTGTCGGAAACTGCGACGCTAGAGAACTTTCCAAGTTGGGGAACCATTCTGCCCCAAGAGCACACGAACGGAACCAATCCGTCGTCTCCCTCAAAACAACAAAGTGGCTTGCAATGGTTGTATCAGACACGCCAACAAGTCACGACGACAGGAGTAGACTGGGCTCGCTCTGGATTACTCGTCCAGTCTCTTGACTTACATTGGTACACCACCAGCACGCACGACGGTTCCTCTTCCACCAGGATGATTGCCATGACCGATTCTTCCTTGTACTCGCTCTTTGAATTGACGCAGGCCGATTCTACCACCCTATGGTCTCGTTCCGTCATTGTGGCTACTGGTGCAACACCCCGACGATTGCATTTGCCTTTGGAAGACGAGGTTTTGTGGGGACGGTCGATTCACAATTGTCCCATTTGCGATGGACCGTCCTATGTTCCACTCCCACCACCACCACCATTCATGACCCATTGGAATCCTAAGGTATCCTTGTTGGTGGTTGGAGGAGGGGAGGCAGCCTTGGATGCTGCCTTGTATTTGGCCGCTCTAGATCCTCGCCATTTGTCTATCACTTTGGTACACCGGCGGAATACCTTTCGGACACCGGCACAGTCCCAACTATGGCAGTTGGTACAACAAACACCCAACATTGAACTGCGGACACCCTATGTTGTCGAGGAATGGTTGGTAGAACACCAGGAGGAACAACACTCGAAACCAAAGCAACAAACCTCACAACAATCGCACAGCAGTCGTCCTACTATCAAGTTGGTGGGAGCTCGTCTGAAGAAACAATCGCCCAGTATCAGCAGCGATCAGGACAATTCTAATAACATGGCGCAAAATCCCATGGCCCAACCCGACAGTCCCGAACGCTCGACCGTCTCGTGTCAAGGTGCCTTTCTCATGATTGGTGCCACGCCCAATACCCAATGGTTGGCCTCACACCTGGATTTGGATCCCCAGTCGGGTCTCATTCGATTGTATCCAACAACAACGACAACACAGTCTCTCATACTCAAGACACAAACCTCCTTGCCCGGTGTCTTTGCTGCCGGACAAGTCACGGATGCGGTGTACCAACAAGCGATTACAGCGGCTAGTGAAGGGGCTCAAGCGGCCATGGATGCCGAACGATGGTTGCGACGACAACCAATGCCACGAATGGCCCATCGCAAAACGATACAAAAAGCTGCAACCACCACCACCGCAGTGACACTCCCAGTCAACCACAACCTATCTGGTACCACGAGCAGCAACCCGCATCCTCCCAAGGCATTGCTGCGACATTCGGAAACACAAAACAACAAAAATAGCAAAAATGACCAAGTCGACAACGAGGACCAATGCGATTTGACCAAACAAGAGTGCATTGAACGTATTGTGCAAACGCACCCAGTGGTTGTATTTTCCAAACCTTGGTATGTGTAGTGCTTTCAAATGACAAAAGAATCATGCGAAGCACAAGGGTTTTCCGCTCACGTCTTGTTACGCATCTCATTTTTTCCGTGTTGTCATTCGTCTATTCTTGTCGTTTGAAATCAGGTGCCCTTATTGCAAGCTCGCTTTGGAATCTTTGTCCCTTGAGGGGTTGCATCGTCCTTATGTCATTGATTTGACATTGAACGGGGTAGATGCACACAGAGTACAAGTCACATTGAATCGAATGACGGGAAGACATACGGTGCCAAACGTCTTTGTCGGTGGTCGTAGCATTGGGGGAGGAGATGAAACGTCCGCGTTACATGCCAAGGGTCAGCTGAGAGGGCTGTTGGAGGAGGCTGGAGCTCTACCAATCAAGATTAGCAACGACGCTGAAACTGTGACAGCATCGAACAAACAAGAGTTCAATGACAAGTGCGATTTGACCTTGGATGAGTGCATGACATCCATTGTGCAACATTACCCTGCAGTCGTGTTTTCGTCCAACACCTGTCCTGAGTGTCACAGATTACTTGAATTCTTCCAGAATACAGTGCAAGTCGAGGAGTTGCACGTTGTGGAGTTGGGTCCGCATTTCCAGATTGCTTCGGGGATTCGACAGCAACTGGAACGCCAGGCAAATAGTCGGAGCGTACCAAGCTTATTTGTGGGTGGCCAAGCCATTGGAGGATTCCGTGCCACCAATCTATTGTTTCGACAGGGCAAACTGATTCCCCTCCTCGAAAAAGCGGGTGTGCAAAGCAAGACGGGCAACAACAATGGCAGTCAAGTGCAGCGGTGAACCACGATTCTGTTGCTCCTCTCCCGACGTGGTCCAGACGTATGCGTTGTAATCGAATGTTCGCACCTCCATTGTGTTGACGAGGGGACTATCTCCGACTGGTATTCGTTTCGCACCTCCAGTGTCTTGACGAGGCGAGTATCTCCGACTGGTATTCGTCTTTGTTTCGCTGCGTAGATCTGCGAGACATTTCCCACGCTGTCTAACTCTCCATGGCAATTGGATTTGTTCACGGCGGACATATGGAATACACCCACACCCTACTCGGCGGCCCTGATGTCATGAGCAAGGTCCAATAAATAGCCGTCAAGCGTGGAACGACAAACCTCCACGATGTGAATGGATGGGGAAGTGCGAGCAACGCTTTAGGCCCTTCTCCTCAAAGGATGGCTACTTCGATTTTCGCCAAACGCAGTCAAGTTTGTCAAAAACGTAGATTTGAGTTGGTTTCGTGTAAGCATGATCGAAGACGCCCCTACCCAAAACCAAGACAACGTGACGAGTTCTTTGCAAAGACAGCAAGGACGAACGAAAATATCAACGTTGTACCACCGTTCCACGATGTCGATGTCCTCTCCGCCTGGTCGGTCTTCCTCTGTGACGGCATCTAGCTCATGCTCATCGTCTTCACCCATTCATAACCATGATCACTGTGACCCTGGTGGCGTTAGCACTGCGGCTAATACTCACCAGACCAAACAATCCTCACGATCATATGGAGGGGAAATATCCTTGTCTTCGGAACGACATCAACGAGCCTTGACATCGCCGTCTTCGACCTTTTCGTCCTCTTTCTCGATCACTTCGAACACGTCCTCGACAGTGTCACGGCGATTGTCAGACACCGATGTGCGATCTATATTTGAATGCTTGCATGGTCAAGGACCTCTCCCACCGCCGCACAAGAACTTGAAATTCTGTATTGTTCCAGTTGGTCCTGAGGGCCAAAAATTGTCTCCACCACCCCTTGAGTTCAAAGGTACGTGCCATTTTCATTCATTACAGTCAGCGATATCTTGAACTTTTGTGTCTTACCTTGATGCATTTTCGCGTCTGTGTTTACATCATAGAGGGTCTATATGTGCTTCTCAGACCCGACAAAAAGCCTAAGAAGCCGCATCTTCCTCGTGTATCACCAAAACCCTCACCACACTTGCAGCACTTGTTATTAACCCCGGAACAGCTCCCTAAGGCATCGTGTCCGTGGAGTTTGTCGGGTCCCCAATTTCCGAAACCAACCGCTCTGCAGCAACGATGTACGTTTCGAAGAACAATGGTCTTGTTTCATTGACCATGTTGCTCACGTGTCTCTCCCGATTCTTCTCACTTCCTAGATTGCTACCCAAAGGGAGATAATGCTGACTGTCGCCGTTTTGGGAGTGCTTTATGGACGGTGTAAGTGGTCGACTCAAGGGAACTTTCACTTTATGGAAGACTGACAACGTATTTTACCAATGCTACTAGGTATAAGGCAGATGGCGAAGAGGATATGGAATATCGTTTGCTGCATGTGTATTTCTCCGCAAAGCGTACAATCGCAAATGGAGGCGGTGCGTCGAATAGTCCTCAAATGACTGCTGTGTCGGATGGATCACCATCTCCTGGCCCGGCACCCACGCACTCACCGAACAGTGAAAAGAAGATGAAGAGTCCTATTCAGGGGAGAACTCCGGTTGCCTATCGTCACCACAATGATTGGGACGCGAACTATTGGCCACCAATGAGACATCCTAGTGCATCATATCCGTGGTATGGAGGCTCGCCTCCGAAACCTGTTGCTGCAACGCCCCGTTATCCGAACCATTTCGCACCGCCGTGGGCTCAGAGCCAATATACGCCTTTCCATAGGTATCACCATTACTACAGTGCGACGCAGGGTAGACCACAACACGAGATTGTGCAACACGAAACATCGGCTTTGAATCCAGAGGACGAAGCTCCTCCTTCTCCGGCGACCAACCGAGCGGATCCCCCAACGAATAACCATGAAGATGAGGATGAATCCTTTCCGTTTCCCCGATTCCATCCCGTCGTAGAGCCACGACTTTCATCTTCGGACGACTCTTTCTCATTTGATTCAACATCTGCAACACCAATCTCCAGTCCCTCTCGTCGTCAACGCCGTGAGATCAACTTGACACAAATTCGATCCCCACCAGCCCTACAGTCGAAGCGGTTATCAAAACTCAAGAACGGCAAGAGCGATGATGTGGTGTCTCCTCTTTCGTCACCTCCTTTTCAAAAGAAATCACGAGTCGAGGAGCACTTTGAATCCGCTCCGTCGAAATCGTTTGACCTTGATGCAGCATCCTTCAACGACGATATGCTTGGTTGTTACGGTGGCGATTGCTGGAATGACAGTGTGATCCCATTTCTTAGGACCTCATCGAGTCCACTTCACCAAAGTAACCACAGCAATATTGCCTCCATGGACGAGGATGCATCTCCTCTGATGGAACGTTTGTCTTTACCATCACGGTTGGAAAAGCTACAAGGTCAGATAGATGAGTTGATTCGTGAAGCACCGTCACGGGAAAAAGACTCGTTGGTCTCGTCCGTCAGTAACTGGGCCGGCGCATTACTTCAGGACCGGGACGAAGACCACGGAGAATGTGCTTCATCATTAAAGGACGACAATGAACAAAAATCGCAGGACGCATTGAAGAGTCCTGGACGCGGGGAATCGAATGTACGTTCCACGGAGGAGAGTGCATCAACATGTGACGAAGTGGACGACGAAGAGCATCAAGTCACTGCTGTGTAACACGAGGACCAGGCCCCTCTGTTTTGCTTCTGTTGTGTTTTCGAAGTTTGGATCCTTTTCGGTTCCTTGGGAAAGGAGTGTCTAGTGTAACCACGGGAGCATTCCGATTTTGGTTGACAATTGTGATAAAATTCTTTTATAGTTCTATGTTCTTTTCCTGAATAAGACAAAGGGATCATGGTTCTACCTTTCTCCGACATGTTGGTGCAACTCTCACACATCGGTTTTCTCCTCATGTTGGCAGCTCTGATATGTGTGTGTTGCACTTAATCGAGCTTGTCGTCGGCGCATTGGTGCAAGGCCCGGGCCATGTTTTTGTGATGCGATTGGTTGGTTCCACCGCCAATTTCCAACAATTTGGCATCGCGCCACAAACGTTCCACTGTATATTCTCCCACATAACCATTGCCCCCCAAAACTTGAATGGCGGCATCGGCGACATCCTTGGCCATTTGTGCACCGTACAACTTGGTACCCTCCGCATTCAAGGAAAAGGCTGCCTTCTTCTTGCTGTCGTTACCCTGCAAATCCAAGGACCGCGCCGTGGCATATAAAAATGTTTTGCCTGCCATGTATTTGGCATAGGATTCGGCCAAGAATTGTTGTACTTGTCCAAATTGGTACAGAGACTTTCCAAAGGCTTGTCGTTGGGCGGCATATGCCTTCATTTCATCCAAGGCACGTCGAGCAATTCCAATGGCCATGGCGGCCAAACCCAATCGTTCAATTTCCAAATTGCGCATCATACAAGCCGTGGCTCCATGGACCGAACCCACGACATGAGACGCGGGTACCACAACCTGATCCAATACCAATTCCGCTGTGGGCGAAGCTCGCATACCCAATTTGTTTCGAATGGCCTGTCCCAAACGGAACCCGACCATGTCCTTCTCTACCAAAAACAAGGTCAGATCTGAGCGGGAAGGCCCCGTCTTGGCGTAGACCAAAAACAAATCACCCGTGCTTTGTCCATCGCCCAAGGTGCCATTGGTGATCCACATTTTGGTTCCATTCAAGATCCATTCACTGGGACCACCACTAGACGTTGTTTTGGGAGTGGCTGTCGTTTGCATTCCCAAAACGTCGGTTCCAGCACCTGGTTCACTCATGGCCATGCCTCCAATCGTCTCGGCCGTACAGCAGCCTGGCAAAAATCGTTGCAATTGCTCATGGTTACCATTCATGGACAAGTTATGCGTCAATAAGAGAGAATGAGCCAGATAGGAAAGACAAAAGGCTGGATCACTGTAACTTAGTTCTTCATGAACAATGGCGACGGCAGTGGCGGCATGGCTTTCCTCCATGCCTACGCCACCGTATTCTTCCGGTACAGTCAAACCCATGACACCCAAACCGGCCAACTCCCGAAAGAGGTCCTTATTAAACGACTCGCGTTCATTGTAGAGATTGGCCTGAGGTTCCACCTTGTCTTGCACAAAGGATCGAATCATGGATCGCAATTGGGCATGTTCTTCGGTAGGATTGAACAAGAGGGAATCCATATTCGTCCGATCGGCCGACAAAGAATTGCTCGAAGAGCCATCGTCAATTGGCTCCGAAGAAAAGGAACGACGACAATGGCTTGTAGATACCAGTGCTGTGTTGGAACGCATCCATTTGTCCTGTGATGGTCGGAACACGGCTTGACACAATCTCCTCGAGGTGGCCGCTTTTGACAGAATCATTCTTTTGGAGTCTACCTAGTCGCTTTCCTTGTTGCGCAAGCAAGGGGTTGCCCGTTAAACCAAACACTGTTTTGTATTTTGCACAATGGGTGCGAGTTTTGTCAATTACCAGCCTCAAAACGACCACAACAATAGAATGTTGTTGGAATCATTCGTGAAGTCCTTTTTGCTGGCACCATGTCCGTCGTCGTCGTTGGGTCGAAGTTCGGCCGACAACCGACAACAGGTGTCGACAGGTTCTTTTTGATTTGACAGTGTTCTCATTCTTTGTGGTTCCGAGCTCTGCGCGCGCGCCTCTATCCAGTGGTGGTCGGCGCAGAGACGCGTTACAGCGTCTTGTAAATACTCAACATTCGGTAGCCGAGCGGGGGGAGGAGAAAAAGGCAGGCTGCCCTCACATTCTTTTTCTTCGGGGCGCCTTTCCATGACGACCAACATGCCAAAAGGAAGAAGATGGCGTTTCACGTTTTCTTCCTTCCAGGAAGAGCGGAAAAGGTTGGAACAACATGAATGTTCACCCTTTTCCATGAAATGTTGATCCTGACAAAGACTGATTTACCGCACGATACAAGAACAGCATCTATCCTTGAAATTCATCATCATTATCAGTATGAAGCTCTTTAACATTGTGTGGGGCTGCGTGACGGTATTGCTTTGTCTTGCGTTGTTTGCCGGGAAAGATGCGCTTTGGTTCACACGCAAACACTTTCAGGGCACGTCCAAGAAAGTCGTCCGGTACAATCCTCCTGCAACAACAGCAACAAAAACGACGACAACGACGACGACGACACCTACTACTATTGCAGACGAGAACCAATCCTCCACCAACCACATGCTTCGGATCCGTCCTCCTCTGTACAAGATTCTCATGGATGTGCAACAGAATGTGACCAACGACTATATTGACTCCATGCTCCAGTTTGCTATTTTGGGATTTGCCAAAACTTCGACCACCCATCATTTGAGACTCTTGGGCAAACATCCGGAAATCCACACCATCCCCATGGAAGACTACCATGTTCGCAATGGAGAAATCCAAGAGTTTGTCAAAATGCTCTATCGAATCAAGGCCAACCATAGCGCGGGAGAGAAAACCAAGGTGGGATACAAGGATCCACATGGAATGGAAAGTGCGACGGGTTTGGTTGCCTTGGGACGATATTGGCCATCCTGTCGATTCGTGGTGGGAATCCGGCATCCTGTGGATTGGTTCGAAAGTTTCTATAATTTTCATGTACGTGTCCATGGACCCAAGTCGCTGCCTCCACCCGATATGCTTCGGGGGGCTTGCATCCGAGGCTCACGGGGTATCTGTGTCCAACGAGCCAAGTTCCACGACTCCCTCGCCTTGTTGGGCAAGACGGCGCTCACGGATTCTGAGGAACTCATGCTCTTGTCGAAAAGCCAAGTGTCCCAAGCCAGATCCATGTCACCGGTTCCCAACAAACTCTTTCTCTACGACATTTCCCAGATCCAAGACCAGAACCAGACGCGAAAAGCATTGTACATGCGGGACCTCAGCGCCTTTCTGGGTTTGGACGTGTCCTTGGTGGACGAAAGCACAGAGCATATAAGTCGAAACCATGGCGTGTTCTTGGATATTTGCGATCATCACTACTCGTCCCTTCGATCAGCTCTCATGGACGTGGCAAGGTCGGCATCCCTGTGGATTCGTCGGTACCTTGTTCAAAGCGAGGACGTGGTGGTTTCGTCACCAGACTTTTTCGACCATGCCGTTGCGGGGTGGATGGAGGACCCATGTCTTAGTCGATAATTTCGACCTTGATACATTTTTGGTAGCTCTACTACATCTGGATGGTGGTTCAAACGGCAAGGTACTCAATGACCATTCACTGGAAGATCGTGTAATGGAATCACCCCAGTAAGCTATAGTGATTTTTATCGTGTCGTCCGCATTTTTCGGAGTAGAGGTTTTGTGGTCCCACCCAAGCATTCTTTGTGACGACAATGGTTCTCTTTGTCACAGAAGCGTCTTGCATGTGGGATTGGTCTCGCTTCGATGTTAACGTGAAGGGTTCCTCTCTGGGTGCGCTCGTATCGACACATCCGTGCTTGCCAAACATTTTCGTTACAGATTGGACTCATTCAAGTCTAGAAAGCAAAAAACGAGGCTGAATTGGAAGTCCAACTAGAGGAGTACCCTAGCTAGCTAGTGTGCCGTGGCTACTCTATCTGCGCTACCCAAGGCCCGCGATGGATGACGTCACGCTCCCCTTGATGTTTCCTTCTCGGACGCAGATTCGTACGCTGTCGTTTGACGATGGGCGACGAAACGAAAGGGACGGTCCTCCAGGAGCACTTTCGCGTTGACAATCTGCAATTGTGGTGTTGAAACTAATGCCTCCAAAGATATGGGTTCCAGGCGCGTCGATTGCATCGACCAAGACGAGGCATATGACGGAGCGTACATGTAAAAAGGAAGCCTTGAGTTTGTATCGAGAAATTCTACGAACGACGAAACATTTTCATTGGGCCGATGAAAAAACGGGGGAGCCTTGGAACACACTTTTGCAAAAGCAAGCCCGGAAAGAGTTTGAAGAAGCGAGAAGAGAAACGGACCCGCTCATAATTGCAAGGATGCTTGTCACTGGTCGCGATTGTGTGCAACAGGTTCAAAATCGATTCAATGAAGCTACTCAAGCTGCATGGAAACGCATCGAAAAAGATAGCCGACGGAGATGAATTTGGCAAACCACATTGTGCAATAACTATTTTACGAATATGTGAATTGGAGATTAAGCGGATGTCGAATTGGTTTCATGTGTGGAAGCTGTAGACTGGTTCACTGTGATCAATTGTGCCTAACTATAAAGATACCGATTGCGGATGATTTCATACGCCTCCTGCCTCCCAGATTTCAGCTCAGGTTCTCCTTTGGTCTTGGCATATTCAACACACTCCTCCAACGTAGCTTTTCCATCCGCAATCTTCTTTCCAAGATCTTCCGCTTGCCATGAAAGGTATCGTTCTTCTACCATGCTTCGAATTTCACCTTCCGCTTCCATCTGGGCAGCTTTGCGAAGACCCAAAGCGTAGCAATCCATGGCACCAATATGTCCGTAAAACAAATCGACCGGGTCCACCGATTCACGACGGACTTTGCAGTCAAAGTTGAGTCCGCCTGTCACGAATCCTCCTTGACGGACAATTACCTGCATGATCGAAGCAGTGTCCTGAAGATTCATAGGAAACTGATCCGTGTCCCATCCCAAGAGAGTATCCCCAGTGTTCGAGTCAACAGATCCCAGCATTCCATACGCAGACGCAAATGCAATGTCATGCTCGGGGGAGTGTCCGGCGAGGGTTGTATGGTTAGGTTCAATGTTGAGCTTGAAGTGCTCCGAAAGTCCATACTCGTGCAAGAAAGCCATGGTCGTCTGTGCATCATAATCGTATTGATGCTTGCACGGTTCACGCGGCTTTGGCTCAATCAGAAACTGAGCCGTGTACCCTTTGCGGGCCTTGTAGTCCACCGCCATTTTGTACATGGCGGCAGCATGGTCGCATTCCTGCTTCACGTCTGTATTCAACAAGGACGAGAATCCTTCTCGACCACCCCAAAATACATGGTTTGAACCTCCTAGCTTGTAATTGATATCCATGATCTTTTGAATTTGAGCGGCAGCGTAACAAAACACATGGAGGTCAGGGTTGGTCATGGCACCATTCATGTATCGAGGATGGGTAAACAAGTTCTGAGTTGCCCACAAGAGCTTCACACCCGTTTCCTTCTGCTTCTCCAACATATAGTCGGAAATGATATCGATGTTCTTCATGTACTCTTCAATACTGCCGCCTTCCGGGGACACGTCAACGTCGTGAAAAGTGTAAAATTCAACACCAAGCTTGGTGATGAGTTCAAAGGCAACGTCAATGCGTCGTTTGGCCAAGGCAATTGGATCGTCGACCACATCAGGCGTTTCCCACGGGCGCTTGAGGGTCTTGGCACCAAACGGATCTTGGCCGCCAGCGCCGACAAAGGTGTGCCAGAAACAAATGGAGAATCTCAGCCACTCTTTCATAGGCTTGCCCATAACAACTTCATCGGCATTGTAATGCCGAAAACTCAGGGGATCCTTGGAATCGCTCCCTTTATACTCGATTTTATCGATCGAAGGAAAGAAGCTAGTCGACATGGCTCCTTGTTGGACACGGTCAATTGTCTTCTGTTGCAATTTGCAATTTCTCACTAAAGTGGATTTGCGATCATCGACGACGAAACGAAAGATACGACTTGCGTCACCTGCATGAAAAAGGGGGTCACTTCTATATATCTTTCCATTAGGGGGTATGATTAGGGGGAAGACTGGGCTTGGGCTTGGTCATTGGTCAATCAATAATCAACAGGCCCTTCTCACTCTCACTCTCTTCTCCAAATCTTCTTTTCGGCGGGAATTCGGATATCTAGACATATTGGCTTCTAAGTACTCGTAGGAGGAGGATCTATTCATACGAGCACGAATGCAACTCCATGCGTGTCGCGCCTTAAGCAAGAATGATGCCTCCGTCAATATCCGCGCAGACACGAACACGGCGCGCTCTTTTGTTTAAGTACTCATGTCACATTTCCGTTAAAAGCTTGCTAAGTATATTATGGATACTACTCCTTTTTTAGACGTGTGAATGAAACGTTATGAGCAAGAATCTCCGTTGGACACGGATGACGGATGGATAGGAAGAGTCACGCTCACAACTCACACCCGTTTGTTCATGGCCGCGAGGATTGGGTGGTTTCAACGGTATCTTGGGTGTCTATTCGTCTGAAACGACCCACGACATCGGGATTTTGTGGTTCCCTCTTCCCTCTCCCAATTCTCTCACAAAAAGATTGCATGGCACAAAGTCGCTATTGCGGTTCAACTGGAAGAAGGAATCAGCCAGGAGTGACCAGGAATATGCCACTCGCTCAACATCTACGTAGATTCACTGGAATGGTCATTGAAATCCCTCAGATATGGGACGATGACAACGACGCATCATCTGCTTGCTCGTTTTTTGACAAAGAAAGTGTTGCAGATCACCAATGGGATGATGACCACAGCACAGGATGCAGCACAGGTTGTGCAGGAGTGCGTTTCTGTGAAGATGAGAATATCTATTACGAAAACCGAGAGTGTGATACTGCTCTCAATTTGGACGATCAATGGTTCAGTGCCAGTGAGATTCACCAATTCGAACAACAAGCTCGTGTGGAATCTTCTCTTATAAGAGAAGAGTGGAATGATTTAAAGGACCACCCAATGGCAAGCTTGGAGAAAGCCTACAAGACGTGTAGCAAAGCCAAAGCAGAATCAAGCAAGCAAACTGTTTTGAATTCCGAACAGGATGCTGCTTTGCAGTCCCTCTACAACACGACAACATCGGTGATGGGCCTGGAATGTCAAATTTTCCAATCCCACGGTGTAGACAGAGCTATGCGGCGACGGACAATTCTCCAAGTAGTGGAACGCATTCGACAACGACCATTGAGCAACAATCGATCGGCTTTGTTGCATCAAGAAAACGCCATTCGGCTGGCATGTCAAAGCATCAGTCGTCCAGCAAGGTTGTTTGGATGCGCCATCGCCCAAGCTCAATCAAGAACATTGCTCCAGGAGTAACTGTCGGATGAGAACTCTGTCCCTTAAATCATGGGACATGTTTCAATGTGAAAGTTGATTGTATGCACATAAGAACTTGGCACGGAAGGTGGATCAGGTTTACAATTAAACCTCATCGACCTATTCTTACACTTGGTATTCCAACCTCAAAACCTTCACAATGTCGTTTATCATCCACTCACGACGATCACCCATCCGTTTTCATAGTTGCCTAAAGTCCTGTTTCGGTCTCGAGTGGATGTTCAGCTCCCCCAAGAAAGTCTTTCGCAGAATTTTTGTATTTTTCTAGTTTATAGTTTATGGAAATGTTTTTCTTCGATTCTTCGTTGTATACGCAGCTTATGAATATGTAGATTGATTATAAACAAAACACAGAAAGTGGACTCAAAGGTCCCCTCTTACTCCAAGGAAATACCTTGCAAACCAGCGACGAGTGTATCATTCTGGTTGTCACCAGGAATCTTTTGCAGAGACGGGAAATCGTCGTTGGTCCAGGTGGACACTGTCTTATTGCTCTTGTTGTTTCCTCCACGATTCTGTTTACCGTGGTTTCGCTGTTTCCGAGTCTGCTTCGGGTTCGCAGAGAGGGGGCTTTGGTGACAATCGGAATGCTGGCGGGGATTGTTCTTGTTGTGGTAATTATTAGGCGGATTCGCTCCATCCAAGTTCGACTCTTTGGTGAGCTGTTGTTCATTGTTATTAAATTTCTTGTTGTTATGCTTCTTGCGGTCTTGTTTGGGCTCTTGGTGTTCCTCAAGAGAACCGCTTTTGCCGCGGTTGTGGTTCGTTTCGTTGGACTGTGCTTGGTTGCTTTCTAGTCGAGCTTGGCGTTTCTTGAGACGGTAGAAGTTGCTTTTCTTCTTTTTGAAGCGGCGGTAATTGTGTTGTGAAGGTCCATTGAGGTTGTTATCGCCCAAAAGATCAGTCATGGCATCCGGAGGTGAGACAACAGCGGGAGCCGTGACCGTGTATCCATAGGGAACCACCTGATTCTGGTTATTATTGTTGGCATAGGAATTGTAAACGTAGGCATATTGCGGTTGTGGGGACTCGACAGCCCATTCAACGGATGAGTTCTGGACAGGTGGTTGTACCGGGGCGATCACATGCGAGCTCGTTTTTGCTCCCGTAATGGCAGCATCCCGCGGAGAATATTCGAAATCAGGTTTCGGGCCAGAGGGCTTGAACGCGACTGGTGTCTCTTTTGGCACAGTGGCTTGAGAAGAGGCAGTCGTATCATCGGTAATCGATGTGGTCGTGGGAGAGTAGCGCGAGATGGACGAAATGTCATACTGCTGTTGAGGACGGAAGCAATGGTTTTGGCGTCGTACATACAAGGCCTGTTGAAGAGCATCTGTGACAGGGACCAGAATAGCGCCGTAGACACGAACAAGTGGCGAAAATTGCAAGGCTTCGTGCAAGAGCTGAGGTGGGGCTGATCCACCCCCAAGAATTTCGCGTACCCGAGGAAAGCTTCCGACTAAAAGGCAAGGAACGGTACCACCATGGAACATCAATTGGTTCACCATAAAATCATCACGCAGGAGGTTTTCATACGAGAAATAGAACTCGACCTGGCCTTTCAGGCTTTGCAAGATCCAGTCGTGTGGTCCGGGTTGCTGTGACATTGGGAAGGCGTCTTGTTCCATCCCAAAGGAATCGATTCGGGGAAACGGCACCGCATTGGCTGGACGGTATGAAGCACCAGCACCAGGGGGGCAACCCATACTTCTCTGCAAATGAGTTAGTTGGTGTTCAACAGGCACATCCTTTTCGTGGTCGTGTTCCACAGGGAAGGAAGCCAAAGTCTGAGGGGAAGCATGTTCTTCCTTTTTGTTGTTTGTCACAGTCGCGCTGGAAGTGGTACTCATCGTGGAAGAGATCTGCTTTTGAAACATTCAAGGAAAACAGTGGTCAGATGCAAAACAAAGGAAGTTCAGCGACACAGCAACTTGAAAAGATATGTTTCATCCACGTTTCCACCTTCATCGGCTTTCGCGAACGCCGGAAAACACGAACGGGACAGAGTCCCACACACAACGGCAACGAACGAGATGGTCCATCTCTGAACCACAAAAATGCCACCAACTATCATTAGAACTTACTCTTTGACGCTTTTATGGCTTCTATTCGGGAGAGTCTGGACGAGTCTGGCTTTGCTGATAATGATTGGTTTCGATGGTCTTCTGTGCGGTTTTTTGGTGGAACGTCTGGGTGTTGGTGTCACAGTTTGGTTTTTGGTTGCTTGTGGGAAGAAGTGTTAGGCGCTTGGCGTTTGGGGTTTGGTGGGGGTATATTATCCGTTGCGGTCGCGCTCCTTCGAAAGCCGGCGCATCGGGGGAAATGGCGCGAGCGTGTCGATCCCATACTCAATACTCGTATTGTATTGTACTCGTTGTTCGTTGTGTTCAAATTCGATCAAAACATGCGGTCCCAAACCATCCCAATAAGAATACAAGGGCGCTTATAACGTCTTGCCCAACACAAATGCAACGTTCACGACTCACGACCTCGCGCACCCCACAAAACTCCACGTCATGGAGTAAGGAATACTTTGCCAGCCACCATGGTCTCCCAAGCTGAAGGAGAATCTCAAGCCTCCAGCAACAGCGAAACGAGACCGCTGCTTCGCAACGATGGCATTCTAATCGATAGAGAACATCTGAAGAGAAAGGATGCCGTGAAAGAAATATGAATTGGCTCGAAGCAAGCAGTATGTCATCCTCGCTTCTCCGCCCGCTACCGGAAAAACATCCTTGCTGCAGCTTGTCCAACAAGAGCTGCGTCGCCAGGGCGCCACCACGAAGAAGCTACATCTAACCGGCTACTTAACAATAGGAGAAGTAAAAGGGAAACTGAATCAGGTCGGATTTACCGCGGATGAAGACGACATGGAAAATGTCCGAAACACATGGTTGCTCCTGGACGACGCACAGAATTGGTACAAAGAAGAGTATTGGCCCTTTTGGCAATTTTTGATGAAAGGGCTGCCTCAAGTTTCTTTTGGTCGCTGCTTTGTCATCGTTGCGGCTACTTATGATCTCTCCACCCCTTAATCACCGGTCGTGTTCGCGACGTTGCCTCACTTTCGGAAAACTGAAATATCGGGAGTTGAGGTGGATGAGCTCTTTGCAATGCACGTTGATAAGGGCGAACGTCTTGAGTTGTTTTTACAAAACCTCAAGATATTAAGCAAGCTGAATGACAACAAATATCATATCGGGGTCATCATACGGGCTGTTCTTGCTCGAACACAGGCGAAAGAGCATATCTGATGATGTCGACGAAAACGAGGCAGCTGCATCACTCCGTTCCGGAAGCTTTGTCACATTCCTGGAAAGGTGTTTCATACCAGAACGCCTTCCTGAAGAAGGGCGTACCAGAATTGTCGCTGCCATCCTTTACCCCAAATCAAAAGAGACAACAACAAAAGACCCCATGCTTGTTCCTTATATTCGAAGTGGCATGCTGACGGAAACCGGTCACTTTTCTTGTGCGGCTGCGCAGTGGTTCTACAACCAAACCTGCTTCCCACGCCGAGCTGGCGTCCTTCCCAACAATCTGGATGAACTTGTGCGATCATCGGTTGCCTCGCTGTCCACGTCGCGATTGAGAAACAGTGTCAATCAAGGTTTCCCGAAAGAGGCCGCATTCAAACATTTTTTCAATGAGGCAATGTCTATGCACCTAACTGTTGACAATTTCTTGATACCGGAATTAAACACCTGGGCGGTTGATTCAAGTGGGGAGGAAATAAGTGGAGAGCTAGATTTTTACGTTGATGGTCATCTTCAGTGGTGCGTGGAGCTGCTTCGCAACGGAGACAAAATAGGTGAGCACTTGGCTCGTTTTCACTCGCACACCGGCAAGTATCGTGAGGTGAAAGCTAGACAGTATCTTGTTGTTGACTGCCGGCCTCCAAAGCGAGGTAGCGGGGCTCAGATAGATCCTAACAGGTGCAATCTGTACTTTGAAGACAACTACACGAGATGTCGGATGCAAATGCGTACCGAGACGGAAGAGTTTGTGTCACTGCAGCCATAGCCAAAGCCTGCAATAGTTGCATCATGGCGAGAATCCAGTTGCGTGCGTTCTGGGACTGTTTCTGGGGTTTGGTTTCAACATCACACACAAAAACGAAGACCAAAAGGGATGACAAGGGGCATTTTTGCAAAGATAGCTTGTGAACAGGGTTATCCAAGTTGCTTTCTGATATTCTAGCGCAATGCCTATATACCTTGACAGCCACTGCCGGAGGGATTCTTCTTCCTGATCAGGCAAAAGAGAGACCGACAGAGGACCAGGCAAAATACATCCTTTTACGGGTGTCAGGATTACAAATCCTATTATAGAAGGTGTTTCTGTTCTCTATGGGAAGTTTGATGGCCGTCCTGTAGAATACAACGGTGATGAATGCCAAATCATCCGGGACGATGATGTTCTTTTGTACTATACCGGTGTTACCATCCGAATCGTAATGCCGATGGGAACAAAATCGGATGCTCGCCTCGCGACGAGGCGGCTCGGTCGCACCTCCAATGTCGGTCGCTGAAGTCAGGCACTCCACCCAGTGCAGACAACAACCAAACTTTCTCTGTTGACGGAAAACAGAGATATGTCATCAAGCGACAAAACAGTCGTGGTGAAAGATGTGCAGCTGGATGAAATAAACAACAATGATGTAGGCAATTTGGTCGACGGCTTTATCGATTCAACTGTTGTGGCACGAGTTCCGTTGTGGTCCACTCTCGACTGTGACAATCGTGTTCGCACAAGGCTGGACGTCCGGCAGAAACGGATTCGTCGTCTCGCTCTCCTCGTCAAGAGCGAGCGAGAAGCACGGTGCAACGAGGACGCGCAGAGTTTCGATAGGCCTTTCAAGACTTCTGGAAATGAATGCTTCTCGTTACGGATTGACCCAGAACCGTTGTTGAACGGATCCATTGAAGATCCATGGTCAGAAGCGATTGCTGCCTTGGATGCAGGACTGTTTCTTGGTCCAGACATTGTATCCCACATCTTTGCTTGTCCAGGAGAGGCTTCTCTGGTTGTCCCAATCTTTTATATTCTGTGGAAATGTTGGACGTGGAGAGAAATCCCCAAATGCTATGGACGTTATAACCTCTGTCCCCCATCGATATCCATTTCTGCAGCAGCCAAGGCTTCGCGGATACCACATCCAGCTCAAAACATGACACCCACAGAACTCGTCTCGCATGCACTGGAAGCAGCGATCAAGACCATGAGTCAAGACTTAAGAGTTGCAAATTCATCGGATCAGGTGGGCCCTTGCAAGCGCGTCATTCTCCCCTCACGCGATCCCATTATTCTTTTGCCCTTTCTCTCTGGTGGGGGTTTGATCTCGTACGAAAAGTTAGATGCCAACAATGATATGACAACGACACGGAACTGTCGCTATGTACACACTCTAAACAGTCCGTCGGGATGGAGTCGCAAAATATCCTCGCTCGGGTTGGATCTACATAG
Organism: Epithemia pelagica; assembly: GCA_946965045.2. Lineage (NCBI taxonomy): Eukaryota > Bacillariophyta > Bacillariophyceae > Surirellales > Surirellaceae > Epithemia > Epithemia pelagica. The sequence goes on along the minus strand of OX337235.1, from coordinate 2,383,824 downwards.
TGATGTCAAAGAGGCCTCTTAGACATCGTGTTCCAATTTTGTTTCTTTACGAAAAGAAACTCGTGAGCTTTCAGTTTTGAGATTGCTTTGTTGTTTTCCGTCAACTAGTCCTAGGACACTCTCGGAGCGTAGGAATCAAGTTGACTTACCCCTCCACCACATAGCAACCACATAGCAACTATAGCATCGAAAGATTCGGTTCTTGATTTTTTGATGTTTCGCCTAAGCGATCACAATGGCAACTGTTACGATCACTTGAATGGAGATCTATTTTTGGATTCTATTGCATGGGTACTGCTGGGTTCGATTTTGCACCACGGTGACAGCGGGTTCGCATTTATTTCATGAGGCAAACGAAATGCGCGTTGAGTCGTCAATGGGGTGGCAACAACTTCGCACAATGATCAAGCCAAAGGAGCCAAGTTCTCCTCGGTATCCGAAAGATATTCCATCCTTAGCCAAGTACATTTTGTCGGATGAGTGCCAATCCATTGGCGTTTTGACAGGAGCTGGAATCTCAGTGGCATCGGGGATTCCAGATTTTCGATCGCCTGGTGGGATGTACGACACTCTTCGCCCAGAACTAGTCACAGCTTCAGCGCGAGAACGCAAGTTGATGGAACGTGATCCTACCTATGCCGTATCGTGGGATATTTTTCGGATGAACCAGTTTCCTTACCTCGAGCTTCGTCGTCCTTTCGTCCTGGGAACCCAAGAGCAAAAATGGAGAGCGACATTGGGGCATTGGTTCTTTGACATTCTCGAACAGAAAACTGATAAATTGACACGTCTGTACACTCAAAACATTGATGGTCTCTTTTATCAACTTGACAATCTACCTATTGATAAGCTTGTGGACGTCCACGGAACGATAGCGAGTGTGTCGTGCGAGTTATGTGATCACTCCATGATGTTCAGTGATTTTTGCTACAAGGTTCGTACTAATGTCAAAGACCTTTACAACATCGACGAATCTGCACCAAAGGAATCGACCAATATTTTATGCGAAAACTGCAAACAACCTACGGTGAAACCCACGACGGTCCTATTTGGGCGAAACCTCCCAGTGGAATTCTTTGAAAAACCAGACCAAGATATGCCCACCACTGATCTTTTGCTCATAGCCGGGACATCGTTGGTTGTGTCTCCCGCTAATTCATTGGTTTACAGAGTTCCTGAAACAGCAGTACGAGTCCTCATTAATCGTGAACCAGCAGGTGAAGAGCTTGGATTTGATTGTTCACCAAAATCCAACACGGAGTCCTCGCGAGACCTCTTCCTTCAAGGGAACTGCGATGAAGTTCTTTTGGAACTCATAAAAGAGCTTGGATGGATGGACACCATGATGAACATACGCGATAAGTTACCTGACACTAGTGCAGACCTTCTGCCCGATTCTGAGCATGGCAATTCTTCTTGATGATCAGCCGTGTCGTAATATGATATAAGACATTACACCGGTGCAAATTTGGATGCTTTGAGAGTTCTGGTGCATTTCCAATCAGGATATGTAAGAGGTGAAGTTCCTTCCCTCACAAGGCGGAGGTTGGGCACAACATCGGTTGTTTACGAAGCGACGTGATACCATCATTTTTTGTCTCTAGCCAGATTCCCGATTCCATCTCTGTAATTACCGGAGTGTGTCATAAACCTTTCTTTCGACATTTGTCGTTCTTTCTTTCATTTGAATTAGCTCCGGGAGTACAAAGGACGATGCTCCAGCGACGAGTCCTTTTGTGTAGGGACACGAGGACCATGAATTCTTGTCTCTGAAGGCGAAGAAGATAGTAGAGAAGTAGTTCGCATGCCTCGTGGAGACGTCTCAAGGTGCTGCTTGCTAGAATGGGCGACGTTTTCATGGACTGTGTCAACATGCTGTTGTAGGGCATCTTCAAACACTTTGAGACGGGTTTCTGCGATGTACAATCGTAATTGTAGGGCTTGAATGCGTTCCTGTGAGCTCTCTTTCTCCTCTCGGTACAGTTTTTCACCTCGAATCCGTTCTTGTTCCAACAAACGTTGATACTGGGCAAGCTGGGTTTCCAAATACTGCACATGTTGCTGTAACTGAGTGACCTTGACGTTGGTGTCACTGGAAGCCGCATCTTCTGTTTTCTCTGTAGGGCGACCTGCCTTGTCAGCCATTGTTGTTTTTCCATATGTGGGTGTTTTGGTAATATCGATGGCACTGGCATCCTTTTCGTCATTCATAGGCTAACTATTGGTCGCAACGCGAGGTGGTGTCATGGAAGAAAGCTCGGGTGGGGATGATTCAAGATATGTCCCTTTCGCGGTCTTGTTTTTGTCGACGTCTGTAGTTTTCGTCATAGGGGAGTCACTTTCATTTGATGAATCAACGTCAAAAATTTGGTGACCCCTCTTAGAGGCCACAGGTGGTGTGAATTCCGGAGACGACGGTGGGAACGAGGCCTCGGTGCTCATCGTGATCCGTGCTTCGAACAGCGATGAAGGCTTTATTGTTGACGGTTCTCTACGACGGTTGTTGGATGCTTTTCGAATGGTAGTCCATTGCTCTCCAGTTTCATCTTCATTCGAGTTCGCAACTGTGTCAATCCCCACTTTCAGTTTGGTCGTTTCCCAATAGCTCCCTATCGATTCGACGTCGTCGTTTTGTTCAGTACTTGTCATGCTGTTGGATTCGGAAGGACTAACATCGACTGGGTTGACAGTCGCAGTACGGTTGGCATGTCTTTGTCGTTGTTTTTTTCTGTTCTTTTGTTGCTGTCGTTTTCGTGACTGAGCTTTGTTACGTTTCTCTTCTTGTAGCATCAAAGCTTGAGCTGTTTCCTCGGCTCTCTGTTCCAGGCGCTGTTTCATCAATTCTTCAATTTCTGATTGAACCGACGCTTGAGGGCAAAGCGTCGGACTCCAATGATACAAGCTGTCATTATCTTCCTTCTCATCCATGTGATCCACTTGTGTGGGTACCTCAGCTCGCCTCGAATCAAGCCCCAGAGTTTGAATCTGTTTGACATACACTTTTTGCAGATGATGAAACAAAAATTTAATTTGGTGTTGTTCTTCGATCAAACTACTTGTATCGACATGGCTTTTTTCCGTTTGATTCGTCCTTGTTGTCTTGTGTGGTTCACGAGAACGATGGGAAAAAGATACTGTTGTTTTGATTTTTGTTGCTGTCTGAACAACACCTGCCAAGAAGACAAGTTCTGGAGTGATCTGCAATGCTTGTTGGGTTTCCGTTAACAAAATGACGACAAGAGGCTGTTGTTGTCCCAAGGAGGAGTGCGAGCAAGAGCCCCTCGCGTACTCCAATGCCAACGATTCAGCCACGGCCAACCATGCTGAATCAGAGCTTTCGCACATTTTTTTCATTTGTGCATTTGATGTGCCCATTGCTTCACCGTGAGGGACTATGAGTTCTTGTTTCGAGTAGTCGCCATTGTCGACGAATACCTACGGATTAGAGCTCTATGAGAAAATTGGGGATAGAAATTCGGAATTTGAGGGCCGAAGGCCCCTCTCCCCCGTTTCGGTCGATCAATGACAATGACTGCTTCTGGGTGTGGTTCTTCTCATTTCGCATAAACATGTACATGAAGCCAATCTATGAAGCATGAAGGAGTAGGTAGCAGTTCTTTTTTAACATTATAGAAGTGAGGTTGAGATGTCAAAACTGTGCCTACTGGAGACTGCGTTTCCCCTGAACAAATCCCCATATGCTGATGCGGTGATCCCGCGGGCTTGAGGCAACCGATCTTCGTATGGGCGTGCAATCACCACTTATCTGAATCACACAAAAGACCAATTCAAATGCGCTCCATTTATAGACGCATTATATTGTGAGACCAAGATCAATAGGGCTGTTGCGATTACCTCGAGAACGAGGAGGTGCCAACATAAATTCCGAACTCGGTGCGTCCGCATTGAAGAAAGATTCACGATGACTGCTCTCATCGGAGGAGCTCCTTGAATTAGTTCGAACACCAGCCAAAGCATTTGGAAGGCGGTAGCTATCCTGGTTGGTGTATTCCCACAATCGGCGATTGGAAATAATTTGCTGTTCCGGCCCATTATGACGGACTTCGTCACCTCCTTGTGCTTCGTCTTGGGAGGAGAGCGATTTAGAAGAAGTGGGAGCGGTAGAATGAGACATGTCACTTGTCTCAATGGATGAAGAAGAGTGGTTATAGTTGTTTCCATGGAACGCATGGTCCCCTCCGCCCACAGCGAGATGGAATTGGGAGGAGGAACAGTCTCGCAGGTCCATTGGCTCTTGAGATGTCTTGGCATGGATGATTTTCTTGTTTTTGGAGCCTCCCGAGACATTCCTCTTGTTTTGGAACCTCTGCGTGGGAGAAGCGCCCAGACATGATTTGATGAATCGAAATGAAGAAGGGGACGATGTAGATGATGATGATGGAGAGGCCATGGTTTCAAGCAGTGATGGTGCAATGCCAGGTTTACAGTTTGATTACAGATTTTATGAGAGTTGGGGCTTCGCTGTCTTGCAAGGCAAAGACAGTCCTTTGGCGTTTGAGCATGTGTGATTGTGATGCTTACCAGTTGACGAATACGCGCTTCATGTGCCTCCGTGCGGGAGTACGACAAACGACATCAACGCTACCTATCTGTCATCATTCGTTGTGTCTACATGATAATCAACTGAACACGATGTGTCAACCGATGGAGATTTTTCGTTGCGAATCGCCATTCAAGGTGGGCTTATTGAAACTATTTGTGATGGAGAAAGTCTGGTAGTGTCCAGTGTGTGAATGGGGATAAATAAGTAAACTTTTGGGCTTAATAATCATGAGTACTCACCGCACAGATCATCAATCAAGATCCAATTGATGTCATGCTGGCATGCTGACTGCTGATTGGTGTTTGTGGTCTATTGTTGGATTTTTATTGGTTGGATTTTGTCTTGTCGAGTTTCGATTAGGAGTCTGAGTTCTGAGTACGAGTATGCCCTTAACCTTACTCGTATTACGAGTAGTCGTGAAGAAGGATGCCCGAAAGTTGCATGGGCAATAGTACAAAGTTTCATCTATCATCACAGGTTGGCTACACACAAAATATTTAAGCCCTTTTTCTCTACTTGCTAAAAAGAGTACAATAGAGAGTACAATAGGCTCGGAGCTCGGAGTTTTGAGTCTCGCGACCAATGCTTCCGAATCCGATTTCGTCCGAAAGAGTGTCTCACCTGGTAGGTAGGAGTAGCTACCATAGTGATTCTAGCCCTGCAACTGAGCTGAAGAAGATGACAAAACACACAAAGTACTCCATCATAAAGATCCGTGGATGATGATGATGGTTGCTGCGTTTCTGGTTTCTATGGACCATTATCATCAGTATTATTATGCCTATTTCGTTGAAGCAGCTGCGACAGGATCCCCACCGCCAGCAAGCTTTGCGATCCTCCCTCGACTGGAGTCAAGAACTGGAGAAGAAGAACGGCCACCAGTAACTCTAGACGACAACAATACGGGTGTGGACGTGGACCAACTCTTGGACCAACTCGAAGTGGGTTACAGTCAAGAAGGAAAACAGAGGTGAAAACTTCAAACATCTCATAGCGAACAACAACAACAAGAAGAACAAGATCCATCACTTTGTACAACGTGACACAGATCCTTCTCGGTTCGCAAGAGGCGACTGTCGTTGACACTTCCGCCGCAGTTCAAGGTTGAAGCTGCTGATAACAGGCATCGACCCAGAGGTCACCTTCGTCTAAGGTAGCCTCCCGGACACTTGCCATGTCGTACAGAACTACACGCTCTCGTCGACCTTGACGATAAATACCAATGTTGCGCCAATTGACATCTTCATGGACAAGTCTGTTGGCCACAAAGTGTTCACGTAGTGCTTCCTCGACCAGGGCGAGCTTGGTTGAGCGCTGGTCAGGGTGAATTACAGCGAAATGGGGCATCCGAAGGGCTAAGTGACCGCACCAAGTCTCTAGATAAACCTTTAACTCCGGATAAGCCCTCGTCCACATCACGAGTTCTTTCTCCAAAGCAGCCCGGGGATTCCTTTCAATTGAGAACTTTAAGACGCGCACAGCCCCAGACGACGTGCATGTGAGCCACACTCGTCCATTGGCACCACGTCCAAGGTCTTCGATGGCAATTAGCTAGCTGACATCAGAACGGGGAACTTTATTCCACTGACCAGTCAGGCTAGGTAAGCGAGTCCACACTACAGGTGCCTCACCCCTTGAAAACCTCAACAAAGTACGCTCTTCGAGTTTCTCAAACGGATCGCGAAACGGGCAAAATTTGACGTAACGACACATTTTGAAAATCACCGAAAAAAGCGCCCGAAAGACCTCGTGGTCACCATCCGTCCTCCTAAAAATTCTAGACACATGCAGATGACGTTCGTCCTTGCGGACGGGGTGCTCTTCTGTCCCTTCTTCTGCGTCGGCTTCTTCTAGGGCATGAATGATAGGGTTGGTTTTTGTGGCAGTAGGCCGAAAGCCCAAGTTTCCTTCATCCTTCGTTTCGCCCCCTTTATCGGGTAGCTCGATCTCTTCGTTGACGGAATAATCATCTTCCTCCCCGAAGCTTAGAACTTGAGCGGCAATCTTGTCCGCTGTTTCATCAGGCAACCATGCCACCCTCCACTCCACAAGATTTGACAAAACTCCAAACACAGGAGAGACGCCGTAGAAATTAGGGAGATGCTCCATAAAATCATAAAGCTCCCCAAGTATATTTGGATGCTGCATTCCCACAACTTTGAGATCTTTGTCCGGTTTTCTTATTTCGATGACGCCGATTGGTATTCCACGGACTTCAACAACAAAAATATCTGCTCTTATGTTGAAAGTGGCAACCTCCGAATGAACAGAAGCCACATCAGCAAAACCTAGAGCGGCCAGGACATTGAAGACAACGCTGTGAACTCTAGTAGCCACATCATTCTCTGAAGCATAAGTCACATAGCCTTGCACAGTCTGCAAACCCGACACATCTCCCTTTACTTCTTCAAAAACTTCTTGTGGCAACAAACCAAAGTACCTTTCTTCGAAGGAGACTACAGGATGGTCTTTTTCCCTCGGAACGGAGGGACCGGTCTCTGATATAATGCACCGTAGAGGTGGAATTCCTTCTGCAAACACCAGGTTTTTCACAATGTCACCTTTCTGCAATCGCCGCTTTTTCAGAGAATCCATCCGAGGATACTGCTCCAAACAGTCTTCTAAATCACGTCTAGCCTGTTTGCGATTGACAATCGACCTGCGGTCACAAGTTGCGGTTGCGGTTGTTGCCTGCGGCGTCGTGGCTTGGAAATGTTGCTGTGGCGGAACGGCCAACGGCCATGGTGGCCATAGTCTAACCTTACCTACTACCCCAAGCAGGAGCAGGGGCAACAGAAATCCCTGTCGGGATGGGGCGACTGAGTTCAATTATAACCCAACCCCCTAACGCTAACGCCCGCCCAAAACTGGTGAGAAGGAGAAGAATCACGAAAATGATTGACGGACAGACTGCAAAATTCTCACCCCCGCTGGGGGCTAAATATCCACGACCAAATCTTCTGAATCCGATTTGACTCACCTAGCTACCATAGTGAAGCTAGCCCCATGATGGTACTCCTAGAGAAAATGATATTGGTCCCTGCAACTGCAACGGCGCTAAGGAAGACGACTCCATGTGATGTAAGAAAAGCCCCGTTACACGAGTATGGCCACTGCTTGTCTCTATGAAACACTTGTTATCATGATTTCTCCAATCTTAAAATCTGGTACATGCTCTCTACCGTTGTGTCCGGTTTTCTCTGTCGTGGATTCTTTGGGTGCCAAAACGCATTTCTTAAGCATTTCCACCCCAAGTATCACCCTTTCTTCACTCGAGCGTGTTTTGTTGCGACGACTGAGTGACCTACGATTGTGGGACAAGTTTGTTGCAGTCCTTTCTAGACTACTACGAATGTCTATTTAAGTATAAGTAAATAAGAGCAAACTTGGCGATAACTTAGCATTTAGCCATTAGTGTTTGATATGAACAGGTGATTGTCTGCAATAAAAAGGATCATGAAACCACAGTAGCAGAGTCGTACTGAGCCAAATCTCATACGAAATCGAGGCATCGTGCTTGTGTTACACACACCAACAAAGCTTTCATGCGTGATCCATCTCTTTTTTTCGGAGCATATGAGCCAGTTCAGGCATGAATTAACCAGTCCCTACAAAACCAAAGATATCTCCCGAATGTTTTTCCGGGCAATCCTTTCTTCTTTTAAATTTTTGCTTTTGGAACGACGGCAGGGTTTTTCAGTGACCATGAGTGGAATATGTCTGTTGGAATGCGCGTATTCGATGCTGCTCATACGTGGACAGAGAATATACGGAGAGTCCTGCAAAGGAGAATCTGAAAGATCCTGTTGTGAGCGTTCGCTCGTAAACTTCGTAAAGTCGATCGGTGCCTCCATGTCATCCTCGAGAACTTCGCCGACATTGTTGCTCGATGTAGACCGCTGGCGGCGGAAAATATCATGATTCTCTTGGGCTTCTGTTCAGGAGTTCTCATCATGGTGCATGAAAGCGACGATGGGCCGCAGATGGGTGTCTTCAAAATTTGAGGACCTAATGATGAGAAAATGAGGCTGCATCCGAGTGAGATCCAAAATCCAAATGAATGCAACCACCAACGTCTCTTTTCGCGTTTGTTACATGTGTGCTTGCCCGCTACTTTTTAGAGAGTGCACGCGATCCTGAATTGTCCAATGTCAAATCCCTTTTTATTGCCCAAACTGGACCAATAAAACCCGGGATCATTTATCTGGTGGCAGGCTTTTATCTCGTTAATATCCATATCCGATACTCCTAGGGATACTCGTACTGAATGCCATCAATGTGGGCATATGACGAAATCGATTGGGCCATAGAGTACAGGACAAAACGCTCGAACTGTACACCGTGAATGACTCGTGACTCATTATCCGATCCGTCCACACATACGCATTTGGCATTTGTGAGTGTCAGTTGTCGGTGTTCGTTGTCAGTTCTCAGAATCTCTACCGCGGTCTGTGATCTGACATCACAGCAAATCAACGACAACCACAGAGACATGCCAAATGCCAAACGGAAGATGCCATCACTCACACTCACGGATCATCCATTCCATCTTCCATCCATCACCAGTGAACACGGTTCTCTACCACCACAGATACTCGTACTATGAGATATCCATTCTTGATTTTCAGCATATTCATCGCATTTTACTTACTGGTGCCAGCTGCGGCTTGGGTAACGCCAGATTCTCGTTCTCGACGACAAGGTACGACATTGAGGAATGCCGCTCAGGTCACTCTCGATGGTGCGGACATTCGGGGTCCCATATCCCCACTGGGCAACAACATTCTGGTCAAGGTGAAAGATACCTTGACAGCCACTGCCGGAGGGATTCTTCTTCCCGATCAGGCCAAAGAGAGACCGACAGAAGGACTAGTTGTCGCTTCTGGACCAGGCAAAATACATCCTTTTACCGGTGTCAGGATTACAAATCCTATCAAAGAAGGTGTTTCTGTTCTCTATGGGAAGTTTGATGGCCGTCCTGTAGAATACAACGGTGATGAATGCCAAATCATCCGGGACGATGATGTTCTTTTGTACTATACCGGTGTTACCATGAAACTCGAAGCAGTCGTGCCTGTTCGCGACTATGTTTTGATCGAATTGGACGAAGAATTTGGTGACAAACCTTTACAAACCAGTAGTGGTGTTGTGATTGCTAATCAGGTCATGAAAGGTAATGTGCCCTGTGAGGGAATCGTCGCCAAAGTCGGAGAGGGACGTATGGCGTCCATGGGCAATTTCACCCCGTCGCCCGTCAAGCCAGGTGATTCTGTTAAGTTCAAGGATTACGCTGGCAACGATGTGATGATCGAAGGGAAACCCTATTCTGTGGTCAAAATGGTTGATATCCTAAGTACTGTTGTTGTGGAGAAGGCTGAATCCACCAGCAGTGAAGAAGCGAACTGAGCAGCATTTCGGGAAGGCTATGTACTCGGTCCAACGCATGTAGTGAATGTCGTAGCATCCGGTGCCACCATTCGATCAAACGTACTCTTATCTGTAACTGAGGCCTACTTCCGTCCAAAAGGATTCCAACTTGCTTGTTTCCTTGTCTTCTCTTTTAGCTGACGAGCGAGGTCAGCGTACTCAGTAGCATTATCATTGAGTTCTTGAGCCTTGTCCGCTGCCTCGTCGATCTTTTGTCCACGCTCTTGAAGGAGACGCATATTTTCACTCATTTTGGATTGGGCAGCCAAAGCCTCCTTTTGTTGTTCTGCTTCACGACGTTCTTCGCGTTCGGATTGCGTCGCTGCCACACGCTCAAAGAGCTCATCTCGTTCACTCTTTGCCTTTTCGATGTCGGTTGCTCCGAACCTGCTCAACAGTGCTAAAATTTCGGTAGGAGCCTCGTCTTGAACGGCATGCACTGCTGGTGTACGCCCATCTTCGTCGCGGACGTTGGGATCGACGTTGTCGTCCTCAAGAAGGCTTTGTACTATTCGTTCATGATTCAGTCGAACGGCATACTAAAACAAGACATACACTGTAAGATGCAGTATAGGAAAAAGGACTCAGTCGACGTCCATACTTACGTGCAGAGGTGCATATCCATTGTACGAATCCAGATTGTTCAGAGAGTCTGTTTCCGCTGGTATAAGGTCATCTTCAACACCCAGTACCGCCCTTGTGAAACCAGGCTTGTGGATAAGTCTATATTGCCAACCGAGGTCTTTGTGAAAGTTTTGGTCATGCATGTAATGATTTACGATGGTCGTTTCCATTGCCTTGAGCCACGCAGCCTGTTGTTTGACACTTCCCGAAACAAAGTGAAGCTTCTCCTGTCCTTTCGATCGGACGACAATTTCCCAACCGCATTCATCATCACTGTCCGGGCCCGCGCAAACAACAGAAGTTAAAGGAAACGCACGCTCAAAAGTCCTTGATACAATTGCTCCGGAGGTACCCATCCCAGAGCTTTGAGATCCACTATTTCCATGTGGCTGTACTTTGGCAATCACAAAACCATGCGTCAGAAGAATCAATTCTGCTTCGTGTTCTTTCTCCTCTTGGTCAGACGATGATTTGTAGAGAATGGGACCTCGCTTGAGCAAGATACTGGAAGGTTTCTTTGATTCTGGGTGAACGAGTTGTTTCCAGGTAGCTTCATTGGCACTCGCTGAAGAATCGACCAAAGCCGAAATGAAACTAGACGCTGACCTCAGGCCAAGTTGTTTCTCAAGTTCCGACAATTCCTTCTTTTCGGCCTTCGATGGTCGATATCGAAGAGAAAATACTTCTTCTCTCATGAGCCGTTTTCCCCACTTCTCAAGATCTTCTGCCTCCGCCATCTCTTCATTGACAGTCGCCTCCGTAATGGAACCTAGAGTCGGAAGCGCCTTTTCTTCCTCGTCTCCGCCCGAATTCTTCATCACGGACCGACGGGTAATGGAATTTCTGAATGACGACCAGCACTCAAAATCTCTATCTATATTCATTCGTGCAAGCTCGTTGTCTAGGTCATCCAAGTCTCCTTCAGTTTCTGTTTCTGTTTCATCCTCGGCTCCGGTTGATTCATTGGATTCCCCCACTCCGGAAGCCTGTTCGTTATTCGTGTTTTCTTGATGGTCGGCGGGTGACGCTACTGACGCATTTGGAACTGGAGGAGGAGGTGGAACAACATGGCTTTCCTCCACCGGTTCGATGTTCGGTTCTGCACTGGTGGCCTCACTAGCATCGGCGATAGGATCCTGCTCCATCTGTACAACGTCCACCTTACCTTCTTGGGAAACTTCGATTTCTTCATTCATTCCTTCAGATGCATGAACGGCATTCTTGAGAGCACCAAGTTCGGGAAGCGTCAAGCCGTATTCCTGCCGAATATCATTCCATAAAGGATCGGATCTGTCATGTGGTAAATCCGCCATTGGATATGGCGTTTCCCCCTGTGATATTTTCTCCGTTGCAGATCTTAGAGACGAAGAAGTTCTAGGGGTCATGGTGTACGCCGGTGTTTCGGTGGCATTAACAGCGGCACCATTGCTGATGCTGTCGCCGTCCACTCCGAGCGACTTGTTGGATGGGGGTGGTGGAGGCGATGACGGGGGACCATCTTCACTCTTACTTGGGGACCGCAGTCGGTTCAGTCGTTTCAGCGCCTTCATGATTATATGGTTGTAGCTGTGGTTTTCTCCATGCAACCACCTCCAAGAATTCCTTTGCAATGGCCAACACAGAGCAAGATCTTCCTGAGTTCCCCCGTGAGTGAAATGCAAAGTCTCTAAGAAAAATGACATATGTTGCTTTTGTCACCCCTTTTATTTATGGAATCCCTTCAAGAGTCACGAACTGGACATGGAGTCACGGACGAAGCTTGTCTACACTAACACCAATGGGCCCAGCCGAAACCACCCCCAAAACAATCCCCCCGTTTAATATTCAGGGGATTTTGATCAAAGAAGGGGGCTCATCTTGAGCAGCCCGTCATTAGTGATAATCTTCTGTTCTGAAAACGACAATTCAAAACCCGACAAGGAGACATCGGCGGTGCCGCTGTTGAGTAGCCATGGCGACCACGGGGACCGGGTATCCCAAGTCGGTTTTGGCCGCGGAATCGCCACCATTCAATCCGCAAAGTTATCACCGAACAGGTTCTTGGACGTCTGGGGGGAGCACCAACGGAGGGACTGCCTACACCATGGGAATTGCCAATTCGCCAAATGTAGGAGGGACTCGGAGTCGATCAACCTCACCGTATCCAAGCCGCGGCACCAGTGCTGCTCCTGATTCAAATTCCAATTCCAACGCGGTTTCCAAATACACATTTCAATACAACGGAGAAACTTTGGAAATCCGCAACGTTTGGGCTGAAAATGTAGAAGAGGAGATGGCTGTCGTTCGCAGTGTTGTTGAAAAATATCCGTAAGTGACTTCAACACTCTGCAATACGCTGTTCTTTCGTTACAGGGATATTCTTACCGATCGGAGTATCTTCGGCATCACCATGTAGTTATGTGGCCATGGATACCGAGTTCCCTGGTGTTGTTGCCAAGCCAGTGTCGGAGTCTTTTACAGCTGACTACCACTACAAATCCTTGGAAGTCAATGTGGATCTGTTGAAAATCATACAGCTTGGTTTATCCTTTGCCGATGCAGATGGAAATTTTGCTCCTGGGTGTCCTTGCTGGCAGTTCAATTTCAAATTTAGTTTGGAAGATGACATGTATGCACAGGATTCGATAGATCTGTTGCAAAAGTCAGGGATATCCTTCGAGGACCATGCAAAGCGAGGAATTGACCCTCTCTTGTTCGGGGAACTACTGATGGTATCCGGTCTTGTGTTGGATGATCGTGTAAAATGGGTGTCGTTCCATTCTGGGTACGATTATGGATACTTGTTGAAACTTCTTACAACTCAAGTTCTACCAAAAGAGGAGAAAGGTTTCTTCGAATTACTTAAAATATACTTCCCAACAATCTATGATGTCAAATACATGACAAGCATCTTGGATGGGTACTTTTCGGGTGGCTTGCAGAAATTGGCGGACGATTTGAAATGTCAACGACTTGGGGCGGAACATCAAGCTGGTTCCGACTCGCTTCTCACTATGAGCGCATACTTTGCCTTGGTGAAGGCCAAATTTAGGACCGCCGATGGCAAGGTAGATGATTGCAAATACGCCAACGAGCTGTTTGGATACGGGAACAACCATACTGTGCGCAAAACGGGTGCTACTGCCGCGTATCATCGTGACATTAGCAAAGTCTCGACTGCTAGTAATAGTGACTGACCATAGATTACTCATCGGTGACAAATCATCTTCGTCGGCAATTGCAAAGTGTTTTCCTCCTACTGGACAAGGAATATGGTAGCTACCCTCTGTAGAGATAAAAAAAACTATAGTCTATTTTAACGCTGCCGCACTCACCCGCGCGGAGTGAGCCGACCGACGCGCCGGGCCCGGACTAACTACCAGTGCGCTGAGCAGCGTGCTAGATAGATACTCCTATATTGTAGTGTGCAGAGCGATGAATGACGGGACGCCATGTATTGATCCATGATCGGAGAGAGATGGAAGTAGTGTCGGTGGCAAAGTGTTGTTCGAGGGATGAATAGAAAAGAGAGTGGTCGGAAGGTTGTACAAGGTGGCGTATATCATACAGCGCCTCTACTTCGCGTTGAGCCTGGGCATAAGCTGCGACTTCTTGAGTTTCAGGGTTGGAACCATGGGTGTCTTCATTGCGTTTAATCGAAAGTTTGTGCAAGTGTGCCCATAGGATCTTGATCGAACCAGAAACAAAGAGAGATTCTCGCAGTTTGGGTGAGTGAAAATCCTGAGAGAGGAGATAAGAATCTTGGAGGCGGACCCAGTAGAGACTGAGGCGGCCGTAAAACATTTGTTTCCATCCAATGATGGTTTGGGAGGTGATGAGTGGTTGGAGATAGTTGGGATAAGATTTGGAGAAGAGGAGTATCTGAGAGCCAGTGGAGAAGCGAGTCAGAAAACAGGGTCTGAAGTTGCGGATCGACGGATTGAGTGTCCCAGTGTGAGCGAAGATCGTCCATCATAGGTCCGGTCCAGGAGCGCCGACTAGGGCACCGAAGAAAGTGCTCTGCATCCTCAAGAATTGGAGTAGAGCAAGCCGGGCAATGATCGACATAGTATTCTGCGTATCGGGATTTAAGATTTCCGAGGGGAAGCCATTCGAAGATGAATTTGGATATAAAGTGACGACGGGAGAAAAACGCTCGATTGGCAGTCCCATGAGATGTCCAATCAATCTCATCAAGAACCGTAGGAGTCCACTTGAACTTGTTACAGAGATAATGGCAGATCGTAGGATCGTGGGCAAGATGCCGGAGAACAGATCTATAGTTGGAGTGGATTGTACCTTTGGGAGTTCGCAAAGTGGCAATAGAGCCAGTGATCAGAGGGGCGTGAGTGTGGGATACCTCGTCTGAATAGACGTATTCAGCTGCTAACGTATCCGCTTCAACGTTGAGTTGGGCTGGTAGAGAAAGAGTATCAAACGGAGCGTAGCGGTCTTGATGTCCCTTGACATGAACCGCGGCTGGCATGGTGGTAAATTGCCGTAGAGAAGAGGTAATACTCTGCTGTAAATCCCAATCCGGATGCATAGTGCTATAAGGAAAGTCCAGAGTCCATTCCAGTCTCTTAGAGATCGTCTTCAGAAGACTTTCGGAATCGGTGTAGATTATTAGGGATGGAGGTAAATTGTAGGCATGATATTCGCACAACCGAATAAGCACACGGAGCAAAGCAAGGAAGCCGTAGCTTTCGGCTCGGAAAGAATTTGAACGGTAGCCAGGTGCGGGGCCATTGAGGCCAAATATACGGGATCCATCGTCGGTGCTGCAGATACAACCAAAAGTGCCAGTGAATTGGGGAGCTGACCCGTCACTACAAGCGACAAGGGAAAGTGTCTCGGAAGTGTTCAAGACAGTGAGAAGGTAGTCCAGGTCGCACAGGAGACGAAATCCGTGAAGGAGTTGTCGTTCCCATGTAGGTAAGTCTTTCACGAACAACTCGAATGTGCGTAATCGAGGGGCAGTAGTTGTGTCGGGTGCAGATTGGTAAGGCAGAAGTGTATACCCGACGGCGTTAGGAACGGTCTGAACTGGGATTGCAGTTGCAGGAAGCTGTTGTGTTGTCAGTGTCGTCGGTACGAAGGATGAATGTACATACATGCACAATGTGTAACCGTTGTTGTTTGTTCGATACAGCATAGCTTCGCTCGGGACAAGATATTCTTTCCATAGTCGGTGTGTATTGGGACCCGTCACGAGCCATTTACCAAGGGGAGTTTCCAGAGTGGATACGGGCGTAACCCTTTCTCAGTAGAAGTTGACGGAGCCAGTCCCTGTAGTGCAAAGGATTCGACCAAGTCTCCTTTTGGGTTTGTGATGTCGCTCAGGAGTGTTACGCCGAGGTACAAACGGCAAGCGTTCACAAGTTGTAGTTCCAAATCCGTAAAAATCCCTGTAATCGCCTTATCCATAAGAAATTTGTCATTGGTGCGTTGTAGTTGAGGGATTAAGTCGTTTGACAGCTCAATTCCACCATCAATTTTTCAAGAAACTCGCGTACTTGAGGCAGCCACACCATCGGTTCCAAATAGGGAAGGGATGGATGAGGGTTCGATAGAATGGGAAAACTAGTACCGGCAAGGTATTGGCCCCAGGACACAGTTATCTGAGACAAATCAGAAGCAACGCCAGGTGACCGAAGGCAAGCAAGAAAAGTATAAATCTGGGAAATGCTTCGTTCGGTAGATAGAGTTCGTAGTCCCAAGCCACCATATTCCGTAGGACCATACACTACGGCGTTTGACATGTTACGGTTGTAGCCATATTTGGGGAGGAAGGCAGATTTGAACAGCCGTTGTAGTTTGTCACAGTTCTCGTTGGAGATTGTGGAGGAGGGAAATGGATAGGTAATGCTGGGCAGGTAGATTGAGTGGTAGTATGCCCAAGCGTCGCGTTTAGTAAACGGACTTCGGGCCATGACCAGTGCATGTGCTCTATTTTTCTTTTGCAAGGCTTCATAGAGACTCTTGTTTGTGGAGGCGGGAGCTTTTTGTACGCCGAGAGTCTTGTGACTAGCAAATGCGGACAATTGTCTCAGAGCTTGTGGCTGTTCCGATGGTGTAAATTGAATTGTAATTGATGGGCCGAAGCTTCCAGCAGTAGGAGTGGCAAGGCCATCCATGGTAAACGTGTAATGTAGGAAACGGTAGGAGCATTTGCGGCTATTCAGAGCACCTCCTGATAGTCCAAGAATAGAATTCCACCTCCGGGCGTCAGATGTAGCTCGATCAATATAGTGTTCCAATGGGGCTGGAGTTGGTAGGTGAAAGTCATTCACGCTACCGCTTGTATCGTCAACGAAACCGACCATGAAAACTTTGGTGGTTAGTTTGCAATCCGGTGAGCTGAACGAGGCGCCGTATGCTGACTCGTCGTACGTTTCAAAGAGCATGGTACTGATGACACACCAAAGAGCAGGAGAGTTTCCTACTCCTTGTCCAGAGCCGTATATTGGATACAGGAGACAGTGCTTGTAGTGGCGTTCCAAGACGCCTAACTGGGTTTTGAGGTAATACTTGGCCTCTTCAAGGGTCCGAGCATTGATGAATGCGATGGAACGATGTTGCCCGAAACTGCGGGATACCAAGCTCCCGAGGTTCATAGTAATCCGATCGTAGCAAGCAGTGGCGTCATAGTCTAAATGCACCAAGGGTCTCTTGCTTGCCCGAGAAATCTCATACTGGAGTTCTTCAATCAACGTCGGTATTACAGCGTCTCGACCAGGGACACCTCCAAATTGGGTTGGGTGAAGCAGTTGTTTATTGGTGCTCTGACGAATAAGGTCACGCCATTTGATTGCAAGGATGAGGTTGTAGTCTTGTTCATATAAATGAATGACTCGTAACCTGTTAATCTTGTAGTTGTCAGGTTCTTTTAGAATCATAACGTTGACCACATGCTGCCATCGTTCATAAGAATGTCGATTCGTAATTGCCACGTTGATAAGATCGACTTGCCATTCGATAAGCATATCTAGCTACTGAGCTGACAAACGCGACCAAAACACTCTCAGAAAGATCCAAATATCTCTGATCGCAGAGGGAAAAGAGTCAGACAAATGGAATAAATAATGAAGAATCAAGAACATGAATCCCCGAAACAGGTTCCTTCCTTGCTTGTGGTAGCTCTTGTCCCGCCTATCTATATCCTCTGGCGCGTAGTTTGGGCCAATCGAATGCCAATAATGGACTGTGACGAAGTCTACAACTACTGGGAACCGTTGCATCATATCCTACACGGAGGAGGTCAGCAAACATGGGAATACGCCAATGAATATGCCTTGCGGACATATGCATACATTTACCCAATGAAATGGGTGGCAGAGAATGTTTTGATTCACTTTTCCGTGTCGTCACTTCTTCTGCCCAAGTGGTTTTTGCTATCTTCCCGTGATCTTGCAACCACATCGTTGCAATCACCCACCCTTGATGACAAAACTGAGCAGTTTTTCTTACTCAGAAGTTTCCTTGGTGCATCTATGGCCTGCTGTGAGCTTATCTGGTTGTTTTCGTTGTCACATAAGATATCTGTTCGAGTGGCTTTCTGGACAGGTGTGCTCATGTTGTTCGGTACCGGAATGAATCATGCTGCAGCTGCCTACTTACCTAGTTCGACATGGATTATGGTATGGCTAGTGTGTTGTTCCCTCTTTCTTCATCGGTGGAATTATTGTTTTTGTTTCCTTGCTGTCACGTCCACTTTAGCCATTGGTTGGCCGTTTGGGGTAGTCCTGCTGGTACCAATGGGCTTGTCGATTCTGTTCCAAGGGGAGAGTTCCCTTTTGTCAGCTACTAAGTTGCTCATGTGGACTGCGTTGGTTACGGTCGTGATGCAGTATGCCGTAATGTGGATTGATGCTCAACATTATGGACGATGGACTTCGGCTACTCTGAATATCTTTGAGTATAATGCTGCAGGTGGAGGAGATGAGTTGTATGGTGTCGAGCCGGTGAGCTATTATGTCAAGAATTTGGTGCTCAATTTTAATGTGGTCGTTCCTTTGGGTGTTCTTGGCATGCCCTTGTTGATGGCAGTAGGACGAGGCGACTGGACGCTAGTGAGTGTCATGCTGGCGCCACTCTTATTATGGCTGTCGATTACTGTTCCGAGACCGCACAAGGAAGAACGTTTCTTGTTTCCGATGTATCCAATTCTCTGCTTTGCAGCTGCGTGGTGTGTCGATGCAAGTATTGGCTTGATGGACTTGGTGCTCGCCAAGGTTTCACGGCAAGGAAAAGGCAAGATCCGAACTGGTATTCATGCATTTGTTGCAATGATTGCTTGTACATTCTCATTGTCACGAACGATAGCACTGAGCCAGTACTACATGGCACCGATAGCTATCTATACCAATCTTGCGAGGGCAACAACTACCATGGCTACAATGGACTCCTCACCTGCACCGGCTATGCAAATGGTGTGTACTTGTGGGGAGTGGTATCGATTTCCGTCTTCCTTCTTCCTACCAAAGAATACCCATTTGGGGTTTCTTAGGTCAAGTTTCACTGGCCAACTTCCACAAGCGTTTAGTGAATTCGGCTCAAAACCTGAAAGTCGTCATGTCTTGCAGCCCTTTAATGACCGAAACCTGGAGCAAACCGAACGGTATGTCAACATGGAAGACTGCGACTGGGTAGTGGATTTAGCAGAATCAGAATGTGTCCCTCCAAACAGCACCATTTGGGCTCGAGCCTCCTTCCTGGATGCAGGAGCAACGTCCGGACTGCACCGGATTCTTTATATCCCCTTTTGGAATGAACGAGCCATTCAATCTGGCGAAATTCGACATCTCAACTATGTTCTTGCAAAGCTCTAAAGAAACAAGCTCATTCTGGTATCCTTCAACTATTGAGGTCTATACTGTTGTTGTTGCAGAAGCACCTCGGTTGAGATCTTTGCAAATCAGGCGCTTATGGATGAGATGCTCGGGGGATGGTGTCGTCCTTGACACGAAAATCTAGCTTCTGTTCGTTGCTCTGGACAAGACAGATAGAGGCACGAGAGAAACCTTGGTATGTCCATTCTGACAGTTGCGTTGCTTCCATGAAGCTTTCAATTCTCTTAGTCTGCCTCATCCTTGTAGGAGTATAGGAGTATATAGGAGAGTACTCCTTGCACTCCTAGGTTGTATCGAATTTAGCGTATAGAGCTAGCGTCCCTAACTAGCTTGGGGAAAGGATTTTTGCATCGATATCGCGAAAGGGTCGCGCATGGGACCCATTGGAAATGGCGCCATATCTTAGTCGCGGAAAAGAACTTCGACATTGGCGCACAGATCCACGTTTCGCATCTCACCAATTCACGAGATCGACACCTACCACCCATCGAGGCCAATATTCACCGGCTTGAGGCATAATGAGGAATCATTGGTTGAAATGGATAGTGGCATTCATCTTGTTGGTTCTCATTTGGGGCGGATCAGACGCTGCCTTTTGTCGAACCGATCTAAATGTTCGTCATGATGACAGAGTTCTTTTCGTTTCATCGCGGCGCCATTCTCCTCATCTTCTGACCGGCAACAAGATACTTCCTTCGAAAGATGTACAAAGAAAACCATCCAGAAGACTGAGCTTATCTTCTTCCGAAAGCTTGCCATCTAAGAGAACCTATAATTGGACCAAACCAACCCTTTCAATTGCCATACCTGCGGTGATTGGGATGTTGGCAGATCCTCTCCTATCACTGATGGACACAGCGTATGTCGGTCGTCTGGGATCTTTGGAACTTGCCGCACTAGGATCATGTACTGGGATATTCCACCTGGCTTTTAATTCTTTCAGGGCAACAACAGCAGCAACCACATCACTTGTGGGTACGAGTCTCCAGCAGTCAAAAGATGATGTGCGATCCGTGACATCCATCAGTCTCGGATTGGGCATTGGGATTGGAATCCTTCTACTGGGAGTTCTACTTGGATTTGGAAACTTTGGTCTGAACGTTATGGGAGTCAGTCGTCAGTTTTCTCCGCAATATCCTGCAGCCGCTAGCTATCTCTTCACACGAGCATTTTCAGCTCCGGCGGTACTTTTTATCGTTGTTGCTGAAGGTGTTTTTCGAGGTTATGGTAACACAACAATTCCTCTTCTTGCGAGCCTAATTGCAGCATTGATCAATCTTGTGCTTGACCCTGTTTTGATGTTTAAACCAATTGGCTGGGGCGTGGCAGGGGCCGCTGCGGCCACTGCGATTGCACAATTTGGTGCTGCGTTCTTTTACCTTTCCTCGCTGCTCAGACGGAAGATGCTGCCGCAGCAAAAGAAAGCCCCTATCCAACCAATTGCGTCATCTCCTCCCACGGCAGACCAAAGTTCAGAGAAACGTCCTACAGCTGAGGTTATCCGTACCATTTTGGCAGCAAACGGGGCAATGCTAACGAAACAAGGCTCGCTTTTACTCGGGTGGACCATTGCTTCGCGACGTGCGACACGGCTAGGCCCAGCGTTTGTTGCCGCTCATCAAGTAGGCCTTACCGTTTGGCTTGTTTTCGCCTTGATACTTGACGGACCGGCTGTATCCGCTCAGGTGCTTATGAGCCAATCGTACGCGAGACGAGATAAGAGAGAAGCTTCCTCCCTTATTAGTTACATGACCAAATTTGCTGTCATTCAAGGACTGGTATCCATGTTCATCTTGGATGGGCTGCATTTGGCCGTTCCACGGATATTTACGAATGACCCGGTGGTTCGGGGGTATATTCACAAGCTCATGCCTCACTTGGCAGTGCAACAAATCCTTGTGAGTCTCACATTGGTCATGGAATCATTGGCCGTGGGAGGAAACCAATTTCGAATATTAGCCGGTGGAACCATGCTTACAACCGTTGCTGCTGTCTGGCAAATATCCCGACAAACATCCATCCACGGAATTTGGTCGGTTGGCATTGTCACACTGTTTGCGGGTCGATTCTTGACGGCCTGTCTAGCTACGTGGCGTGCTTTCTACACCATAGATCGAAGACCAACTCTGGAGCCAAAGACGATGGGCGAAGCTTAACGTTAACTGCTCATATGGGCCATGTTGTTTTCTTACTTCGAAGCACCATAGTGTGAAACCCTTTGGAAATTGTTCGCCGAAAGGCACCCATCTAATGCGGTCCTATTGCTACCTGTGCTATGTGTATATCCGTCTCGCTCGCCGCACGCACCCTCTGGTCGCGGAACAGTCCACATTCGAAAAAATGGGCCGAGGTCAAAATTATTGTCGAATCACATTCAAGTTGAAACCTTCACTTGATAGACCTTCAATGAACGATCTTCATCTTGAGAGATGTTGCAAATATGTACTTCTATCGACCCAGGCGTTTGTCGACCCGATTTCTGGTCATCATCTCGGTGTTTCTGAGCGTAGTTCTTTTCCCAACCTTATCTCATGTCGTTGAAGCATCACCACACTGGTGGAAGCAGAAGCGCTGCGACGTGCTGCGTCTGATATCGTCAGTTTCAATATCTTTCAATGATGAGGGACAATCCTCCATGGACACGGGGGAAAATGAGGGTGCGCTTATGACTGACGATTCTGGTTTGATTCATGACCAGAACTACTGTTTCTCCGCAAACAGTGAAAGTGTCAACCACGCATGTGAGCCAATAGCTCAAAAAGTAGCATCTCACACTCCTGCTCGTGTCACAAGTTTACATTTAAGAAACGGAGGGGAGCTAGAAACTCCTGTATTTGGACAATCAACTCGCGTAGTTGTACGGCATAATATCGATGATATACAGGAAAAATATCATTTCGACCTCGATCCTGCTCTCGCTTCAGGATTGGTATTAAAGAGTATGGGTGCGGGTGATTTTCTGTTGGAGAAACTGGGGCCGAAATGGTTCGATCGCGTGAGTCTGTTTCTCGTTTCTCTTGGATTCCTGCTTTTACTTTGCTCATTGGCGCCTTGTGCCTCTGCCTTTCCTGTCCGATAGGCCGCTTCCCGGATGATTAGCGGGAGGAGTAGATCGGCAATTCTTACGATCACAGAAATCATTCGAAGCTTCGAAGATCATGGAATGGTGGACGTCTTTGGTATGTACCCTCAAACTCAGGTATTCCTTTCTATCCTTGCATACAGTGGATTGCAGAAAATATTTGAGGAGGAAGGGCTCGCCAACCAATACTATGACATTGCTAAACCTTCCCATGGTCATGTCGAAAACCTAGATGAGATTCAAAACTCCAAATTGATGGATGAACTGGCACATTACGCTGCTTACGCATCCGCTGCATATGGGTGGAAGCTCGGCTTTGCAATGAAGGGTACAACGTTCTTGGGGAAAATTACAAAATTTCGTTTCCCTCGTAGAACCCGATCACCCAGACCCTTCAATGAAACTGAAGCCCGGCCACCCATGATGACGGGTGGTAGATTGAGAGATGTCGCAATTAGTGATACCTCATTTTTTCTGCGAAAAACAGGAAGAAAAGAATCCGAAATTGTTGCGTCTGAGTGGAGTTCAGATACTCATCGGCCTGGTTATGTCATTGCACGCGACCCTGTGCGCAAGGCTCTCGTCTTTTCGATAAGAGGAACATGGTCATTTCAGGTAAGTAGTTTGTGAGCTTTCTTGAAATGATCTATAAACCAAAGGTCGTCCATACTTAAGTTGCAATCCTTTTGTGACGCAGGATGTCTTGACTGATCTCTGTTGCACACCACAGACATTTTCTCTATCACAACAGTCCAATGAAACAAATAAAGCGCCTTTGGGAGATCTTTCGTCGTCGTTTTCGCAAAGGCTTTGGAACTGGTTCTTCTCTGGTTCCAGATATTTTCCGGAATCACAATCGTTCAAATGGCCCTCTGAAAATGATGAGATCAACTCCGCTCACCACGGAATGCTGGAAGCAGCTCAGGGGCTGTTGAAATCAACGCAGGAGATTGTTGCACGCGAATTGAATGAAAATCCAGATTACTCGTTGGTAATTGTAGGACATTCCATGGGTGGTGGCGTGGCTGCTCTACTAGGCACGTTGTGGTTGGAAACATTTCCGGTTTCGGTGTTTGTGTATGGTCCTCCTTGTATTGCGCCGCTCGATGCAACGGCTCTCATCGGACCTGAGACATCAAATCATATTGTATCTGTGGCCATTGAAGGCGATCCTTTTGGATTCATGAGCCTCGGTCACATTGCCGAGTTGACGAGCGCCTTGGATCGACTTTGTGCAGACAAAGGTCTGAGAGAACGTCTACTTCATGCGACGGTGTTTCGTCGTCGAAAACAGCAAAAAGAAAATTCGTGGTGGTTGCTTCACACCATGCGATATCTTCACGCCAACTTCACAGGGGAGAAAATGTACCCGCCTGGACGCTTGCTTTTGCTGAAGCAGCAGCCCTCCGCAAGACGACATCGAGAGCAATGGACGGTAAGAGATGTGCAACCGCAGCATTATTCTCATTTCCAAGCGCGTCCTTCCATGTTGGACCTGAGCAAACACCTACCCTCCCTTTATGAGGAAGCGCTGTGTACTCTAGCCAATGAGCAAGTGTAACGGATTTCTTGTTGAGGGACCACTGGAAAGTTGTAACAAAATCATGTCGATTGGCTCTATCGTTTAAATGAAGCTAGATTCAGATGACAACGAAGCAAGAACCATTCAGTTGTATGATTCCACAAAAAACGATCGTGGGAAAAGATATACCTACAAATTACAGCTCGACAAACAAAGTCATTCCTTAAGGTTACATCATCAGACGCTCGGAATGCCCGACGTGATTCAAGTTCATGGATCGTCCGACATTTCGATTATGGTAACCTTATCGCTACACCTATACGGGTAAAGATGACGATTGCATGCGCGCCTAATTGCGTGGGGTTTTTACCCTACTCAGCTGCAACGTGACTGGCACGTTCATCTGCAACTCTGGCGTACTTAGATCCTTGAACTATTCGGTAGTTCATTTGACGTTCTCTCAAAGGAGGAAGCCCACCAGGAAGTGGTTTTCCTTCTGCGAGAAAGTTACCATCTGAAAGGGTTTGATAGAGCATCGTATATAGACAAAGTGAGACTCGTCCAAAATTGTGGTAGAGCGCCAAATTTTCGTTGACCAGTTGCACGTAGTTCTTACGTACCATCATCGACCAAAACGAAGGTGTCAAATCTCTCATTGGGAACCCAAACCAGCTTTACAATTCTCAAAGGTGAGTTTCATCGATGAATCGACTCTCGCAGAAAATATCTTTCACATACCTTGAAAGCAATGCGGGCCCGAAACTGAATATGGGCAACATCTTGGGGAGGATCCTTATTGCATCCCATGGCGCACGTTGACCAGCTACAATACAACACAAAGACGACTATGAGCGTAACAACGAGGGACAGCATACAGTCGTCTATTTTGCCTCCATTTTCCCGGTGAACAAAGAAGAAGGTTGCAGAAAATCGACGTACCTTCCACCCGGCCCAAGCTCCTCCAAAGAAGCAATCCGGATTCCACTTCCCAGTCTGTTGCCTATTGCGATCCCTTTGACGCTTCCATCGTTCTCATTATCAGATACTTGATCAAGCATGCAGGTCAGATCGACATGGTTGAAATCGTTGAACGAATGCCCAGTATATCCTCTACCGGGAACGGCATCTGGAAGATCTTTGAGTCCACCGGCCCACAATATACGTCGACGAACATCCTCCCAGGAAGAATCGACGAGTTTCTTCTGATCTTGCAATTGCTGGACGCGGTCCCTCACGGCTGTCATTCGTTCAACCGCTGTTCCAGGATACATGCTATCAATCTTCTGTGTGTTGTCTGAGCTGTTGCAAGTTGATGTAGCCAAACGGGATGTGAATGATCGGGACTCAGACGATACGAACGCAGTTTTATTGGCTGAGGCGTAGCAGCGGGGACTTGTGGTTAAGAACGCTGTGAAAAGGCCAATTGCGGTACGGATGCGTGTCATGGTCAACAACAATGACAGGCTCTTTTTGGAAATCGAGATTTTTCTTGGGAGACACGTCAGCATACGTCACAGGACTACCTCCACTACCTGTAGGAGTATGTCGTGTCTGTAGCTAAGCGCCTACTGGTAGAGCTGCTAGCTCAGAGTAAGCTCGCCAGAAACAATGGGCGTTTGATAGGGATAAGGACAATGAGTTGGGAGAATCTATTATTCATAATGTGTTCATTATTTTTTAAAATATGCGGATATGTAAGGTTTGTGGGTGGCATGGGACCGTGGCATCTGAATCTGACATCCCGCCATACTATCGTTTCCATTGGTAGACTCATTGCGGAGCTGTTTGCTAAGTGCTCTCATCCCGGAACATATCCCAGTCAAAGTACATGGTATCACTATACACTGTTGTCGCCTTATCGCCACCCCCCTTGCTTTGCGGCAACTCTATTTCTGCTTGTAAACCATACACGACTTGGCGATCAAGGTCAACGAAGACACGAACATGGCATATTTTCGAAGCGTAAGACCAGGAAGAGGACTTGTCCACAACTACGGTTCTCGTCGGTGAACTCGAGGTAGATTTGTGTGTATGCTTTGCGTCGAATGCGATGCGTTCGAGATCTTTGGGTCGGATAATATGATGATTGGAAGGGAATTTGTCAGAAGTTTGTCCCGCTCGAATCATCCAATACGTGGGGTCATTCTTTGGAGATGTGACAACAATGTAGTATCGTAGCAACGAATCTGGATCATCAAGATGTAGCCAAATATGACATTGATGGTCATCTCCAATTCCTCGCAACCGACGTTCTCTCCACAACGGAATCTGGGGATCCCGTTCACCAGGCATGGAAACCAATTCTTCGTAATTGGTAAACGATCGATCTTCCAATACTTCATTTGTACAATCCCAGCAGACAGACACTTTCTGACCTGATTCTTGGACAAACGTGGCTCGGGTCGTCACCAGGTCAACCATCTGGGAATGAATACGCATATTCAGCGGCATCCCGTTGTACGCTTTGCAGTTGTCCAAGGTCCAAATCACTCGCACTACGACTTCCATTTTATCCCTTGCCTTGATTGTGAATTCGTGGCCCTCTTTGATCCATTCGACTTCCGGATGACGAACGCCCCATTTCATGAATGAACCCTTGTAAAACCCTACATAAACTGCCTGGCGTGTGCTATAGTCAGGCACAAAGGCGCAGCTTGCGTCCACAAAGTGCCCACCAGCTTCCTTGACATGGGCCTGCACCGAACGAACAGTAATATCTTGATCCGTGGGGTTTCGCAGAGTGATTTTCCCGCTAATGAAATTCTGATTGACGGACTTTGGGGATGCATTTGCTTGTTCATGGTACGTCGTTCCACCAGTGCTGTCGATCTCAATTGTCATGGGAGAATCTCCATCGGGCGCATAATCTGTTTTGATCGACTTTTTCTCACTCGGGAACAGCAGAGGATTTTCAACAAGTGGGCCCTTACGTACCTTTGCTGGTAGTTTGTGCATTTGTCTCGCTTCCTGGAGGGCTTTTGCTCGCAAAGTCAACTGATCTTGACTGCTGAGAGTCTCGTCCTTGGGTGGTCCAATTTTGCGAAAGAAATCGCCTTGTAGAGCAAATAAGATAAAATGAACTGTTGGAAAAAGTTCTTGGGAGGCCTTAACCTCCAGACGCATTCCCAAACACCCATCTTTGTTGGAAGGAACCCACCATGCCCGGGTGTACCAGTCCGCATCATCAAGCAAGGGTTCTTGATGGATCAATATTGGTTCATTCGAAGGTGCTTCTCCATTGGAAGCGTTGTTCTGCTGCTGCTTTCGAAAGGCTGTTCGGACCGTTTTCATTTCTTGCGCTTCCATCGTCATGGCCCATGTGGGTCGCTGGGAAGATATGATTCGACCACCACTTCTTGAAGACTTGCCGTATTCGTACTGCTCTTCAGTGTCAAAGAATTGCAGCAACAACAATTGATGGGGAGAATCTTTGGGTTCCACCAGACCCACGACCACTGCTCGACATGCATCAGTCACAACGCCAATGCTTTTCGCTGTCCAATCAAACCGCATGATAGAATCCCATTCCTGAGTCATTTCCAGAGTCATTGCGTTTGTTGTGACGGAATTTGCTACCAATTCTTTGAGGTCCAAAATGTGCGACCTTGTTTCTTCCTGGACCATGGCGGCCTCATTCAATTGCATCTTGGTTTCTTCGAATCGCCCTTGTGCTGCCTGATCTGCACTCACAATGGCAGACTGTGTTTGCTGAGCATGAACACGTGCTTCTGCGTCCACTTTGGCAATGGTACTGAGTGTCAGATCGGCCTTGAGGGCAGCCATGTCCTGCGTCAGGTCGTCAAACTGATCATTGTACCTGGATGAATAGCACATTTGCTGCATACAGTTGCATCGATTCCACGCCTTGCACAAATTATCCACATTTCCCAACAACTTTGCATACTCCGACAAGAGGTTTTGTACGGGCCGATGTTTGGACTGATCCGAAACTTGATTCTCTTCGAGCTGTTGCAAAGTCTTTTCGGTTCGTCGAATCGATGCTATAATAGTTTTTTCCTTGACTTGGGCAAGTCGTTGTAGTTCTCGAGCCTCTTGAATGTGAGATACCACAATCGACACGGCAGATCCAAATGGAAGTGCATCGGTAAACTGTCCCATTACAATGACAAACTTTTCAAGCCCCTGTGCTGTTTGGATGATCTTTCCGGTCCACCCATCTGAAGTCTCCTCTGCATTCACCATTGGAGATTCTTCCATCGTGTCTCTCTTGGTTGCTGTTGTTGCGAAAAGTAACGAGATTAATCTTTGATACCCCCTCCTGTCGTCTGAAACTTGGGTTCTTTTGCGACATGCTGAATCTTGAATCCAAGGCTTTTGTTTTCTTTTGCTTCCGTTTTAGTTGATCATGACCACCTCCATGCTCCATGCCCATGTGTTATGTGGAAGCAATGTTGTGGATGGATGCACAGAATCAAAGCCCAACAGATAACAGATATTACGAATCACGATTGAAGATACGGAATGGGCAATAATATATAGGTCAGTCCCACAAAAAGGCTTATATAAAGCTCGAGTAGTATGGAACCGTTTTCCACTAGATGATGCTTCTATTTTAATGTAGGGGATGACAGATGACAGACGTGTGCTCCAGACGTGTTCGTGTTCCCTTTTCCTTTTTCCTCCCAAGATCAAGACACAAAAAAGCTAAAAAGACAAAGACGATGGAACAGACCACTATTGGGTCCCAGAACAGGAGAATACAAACTATAAAATATGACAATGAAACTGCTTGAGCATTTCCAGGCACAGAGTGATTCCAAGTCTTCTGCTTTGGAACGTGCCATTCGATATATTGTGACAATGCATTGCGACTATGATGAATGGTCATCATTGTCGTGCACTTCGTTGAATGATTTGAGGTATCTTTTGAGCATGAGTACTACAAATACGGAAAACCTCAATATGCGAACCTTGTTCGACCTCGCTCTCTCTTCTTCGACAAGCCCCAACCTTGATGTCATTCGTGTGCTCCTGGATCACTATCGTCGCGATCTCGATTCCGCTGACTACCTCTTTTTCATTGACCGTGCCGTGATTTCAGCAGAATACCCAAGTATTCAAGTCATGCAACTGATTCATGAATACTTTTCGGATGAGCACAAGATAATGCCCCCATCCGAAATAACACGGTTTCTTGAAAATCATAAGGAGACGCTTCGTCGTGGATCGGAGGATGACGACGTGGGTGAGCCGTATTCAATGATACCGAAACTACGCTTTGATGCCATCCAGAACATAAGATATTTGGTTTCATCGTGTGGCCAACATGAGCCAAGGCATGCCGTTGGGTGGATGTACTTTGCTTGTGAACAGAGCATGGAACCACTCGCCGTGAAATTACTGTGTCAGAGCCAGCTGCCAGTACATTATGTCTTACAACATGGCGGCGCCATTAGCTATGGAATCTACCAATTCATTCGTGTGGCAACCATATTCAAACACCACCTTTTCAGGCCTGACCCCAACGACCATCAACGTCTCCCTCTCCATCTGGCATGTGCGAAAAAACACTCCCGATACCAATCCTTATCGTTGCAACTGCTCCAATTTCTATTCAAGCGCTACCGAGAAGCAATTTCGATTCCTGACAGCAATGGAGATCTTCCTTTGCATATAGCATGTAGGAACGGTATCAGTGTTGAGGCTGTCGCATATCTTACAAGATGTTACAAGCAAGCCATGCTCGCTTTGAACAACAATGGTGAAACACCCTTCAATTTGTTGTTGCAAAACAAGGGTTTGGATCTCAACGTTTATGATCTACCTAGTACGTACTCCAAGTCGGAATTCATTTTACCGCATTTGTGTGCTCAGCTCGGAATCCTTCTTCAAGTTTGCAAAGAGTTGCATTCGTATTCTTGGAGGGAAGCCGGACTCTTGGTTGGCCTTGTGGATGCTTTCTATAATCCATACTGACCTCTATCTTCGTGAACAAAGAGGTTGTTTCTGTGAAGCGCTTCACATGTACTGGTTGAAAGATTGGGAAGAATACATGCAAACAGACTTTTTGGATCCCATTCGCATCAAGGGTGAAATGGCAGCACATCGACTCTTTCCGGACGGACATGGACGACGTGCGTTGCACATGGCATGTCACCAATTCTGCCCTCTGCCACTTTTAGAGCTTGTGATGAAACAAGACTCAAAGGCCATATGGATTCCCTGTCATGCAGGCTACTTGCCCATTCATTATGCGTGCATCAAAAATCCACGGATTGTGAAAGAATGTCAGGATGATAAGGATGGCAGCAAGAAGAAGAAATTGGCATCATATCTTTATCGATTAGTGAAGTTGTTGGTGAGCAAAGATCCAGCGACATTGCGGGAACCATGTGGAAGAGGGCTAATGCCTGTCCACTATGCGGCATTGAACGGTATTGCGGACTACAACACAATGCATTTGATGATAAGAACTTGTCCAGAAGCACTACTCAGCTCATTCCGACTCAACCAGGCCTAGTCGGGCTTCGAGCAACGCTGAGTCTACTGTAATGTATCTCTATACCTCGATACCATGGATGTATAGACGTTTTGGAACAAGGTGTTGATGACTAGTATACATCTTCTCCTGCTGATAGGTGGTCAGCCAGCCACCTTAGACCATTGGCTACAGCCGATAGAACCGGTTGCATGCAAAATGTCGCTGCTCCAGGGAATAGCTTCGCTAACACTAGGCTCATTCCCATCAGACCAAGAGTCCAGTTGAAGGTAATGCTGCGAGGGAAAATGGCAGGAATGTAGGGTATATGCAGACCTGTCATGACCAATTTCACTTTCATTCCAGTGCCAAATGGGTGCATGCGAATTCCATTCAAATCTGAACCAGGAATCAATGGTCGATACATGCAAGGCAATGCCTGGGAAAAGGTATTGAATGAGTGTGGTCCATGATAGACGCCCATTCCAGACTGGCCCAACCCGCCAAAAGGAATTTGGTGACTTGCCAGGTGAACCAAACAGTCATTGCGCATGACTGACCCCGCACGACATGACGTGGTTATCTGAGTGAAAACGTCGTGCGAATCGGTAAAGACGTACATGCACAGCGGAGTGCCGGCGGAGGTCTCTACAGCATGCATGAGGTCAATGGCTTCCTGGCGGTCCTTCACCGTGACAATGGGAAGAATTGGACCAAAAATTTCTTCTTTCATTACACGACTGTCAATCGGTGGATTGAGAACTATCGTAGGGCAAATGTACTTTTCTTCGGGGCGACAAAAGGCTGACCCACCCGACACAATCTGACAGGATGGTTTGTCGTTGCCAAGCCTGTTTGTCGCGCGTTCTTGCTCAGACGCTGTCCTCTCCAGTTCTTCAATTATGTCAACGTGACGTTGCGCGTGTGGTTTCGCCTGAAGGATACGACCAAGTTCTCCTTTGGACGGGTCAGAGCCAAACTGGGTTGTAATAGCTTCTTTGAGATGCGACAACAACATGTCCACCTTGGATTGGGGTACAATGAGATAATCGACAGCCGCGCAGGTTTGTCCAACGTTCAACAACTTGGCCCACATGATTCGATTTGCAAGCAATTTCCAATCAAAGGAGGAGCAGGTTTCCTCGTCAATGTAACATGGAGACTTGCCACCCAATTCAAGAACGGTTGGTGTGAGCGTAACTGCCGTTTGTTGGGCAACGAGTCGTCCAACTCGAGGACTTCCAGTGAAAAAGACTTTGCCCCATGGATACCGAAGTAGTAGCTTTGTTTGTTCCGCGGATCCCAAGACTACTCGGCAGTCACTTGGATCAAAGTATTGCGGCACCAACTTTGCCAAGGTATCGCAAACAGCAGGGCAGAGTTCTGATGGTTTGATAACCGTTGGATTTCCGGCCACCAAACTGCCAACCGCAGGTTGACAGCACAAGGAAACAGGGTAGTTTGATGGACCAATAACCAAGACAGCCGGGCCCAAAAGTGGACGTCTTTCGATCCATGTAAAAGCGGGTGCAAACAACCCCGGAGAGGCGACGTGCTGCGGTTTCATCAAATTCTTCAGATTACGTTCAAAGTAGGTAATCTCCCCCAGAATCTGACTAATTTCAGTTCCAATAGCTTCCGTTTTTTCCTTACCCAAATCTTTGTTCAAAGATTCCACCAAAAGATTGGTATTTTCCACGATCATGCGTCGCATGGCACCTAGCTGCTTCATTCGCCATTCATATGAAAAGTTTATCGCAGAATCATGAGTTCCTTTCATCAACGCCCGCCAGGCTTCCACATCTCCCTGGCTCCACTCTGTCGTATGGTGTTTCGGGAGTGAAACATGATCAGAAGTGGCAAGCAACGGTTTCTTCTCTCCAAACATGGTGTGCAAACACAAGAGAAACGAAGAATCCAAAAAAAAAGTGGATACACACAAAAGATTCTGGAACAACAAGGAATGTGGCAACAAAAGCGACTGAATCCCTGTTTCTCTCTCGAGGGTAGCTGGTTTAGACATCAAAGCAGATCATAGATCATACTCCTATATCATAGCCACTCGAAATCGAAAGATCACTTGAGAGAAGAGTGGACTTTGAATTCGCCCCCGCTACATTTGAATTATAGGAGTACTCCTAGGCTACAAAGACAACTGCTCAAGTGAAGAGTTAGGACTAGGTGCAGTGCTTCGTGGAACGAACAAAAAGGCACGAATGAATCATTGTCCCTCTCCAACCTGCAACAGTCAACGATGGAGCACAAACAGACTTGAGAGGAAGAAAAATCGATTGCCGCTGCGACTTTGATGCACGAGTCATACCCTCTCGCAATGATACAACTCCAATCGCAATAAGGTTCCACTTGTTCGTGTTGAATGTGTGAGGTCTTTATGCTCTTCTGACCAGACAGTAGAAGCTGTTAGAGCTCATTTATAGCTGTTGCTTGACTGAGAGATAAGCAGCAACAGACCAGTTTCAATTGTTTCAACATTCATCTCAATCGTATTGTATGTTCTATGTTCTAGGAGTAGATGTGCCTCGTTCCCGATTGATTTTTCGATAGTCTATCATCTATTAGCTACCCTTATTGCAGTTGGTGGTCTACTCGACTGAACGGAAAGCGCAACGAAGCTAACGATCGGTAGTACGGAAAGGTCAATAAACAATAATAATGTACTCCTCATGACAATGATTTATGGGATACGAGTGTGCACGTGTGGATCTGCATCATACTCGTACTCGTACGAGTACAGCAGAACTACTTTAATGAATAGCCCTCGCTAATAGTTAATAAGACGCCGGGCGACAAGTCCTGACTGATCGACGAAGTCCTCCCCATTTTCTAAGCCACGAACACAACTCCGTCCGTTCATCATAATTCTCGAACTCGGTGTTCCCTCTGTCCATGTGTTTAAGCCACGGGTTGGAAAACTAAAAACGCACATCGTCTCATCTGATTCCTTGATCTTTCAGATAAACGTATCATTATCTGCTCTCGAGAAGAGGAAACAAGAACAAGGAAGCAAGAAAAATGAAGCTTGTCACAAGAGGAAACACGCTCATGTACCCTGAAGAGGAGTCCACTCTCACGCTGTCGCCGCACATAATAACACCCGAAGCGAAATGGGCCAAGCGACGACCAAGCCCCAAGTATAGAGTGGTCCGCTTTTGTGAGGAAAACAACACATACCACGATGCTGCTACGAGTGAGGTGTTGAGTTCGTACACCGACAAGAGAAGGGTGTGGTACAGTTCGGAAGACAAGGATCGATTCATGAGGGACTATGGAAATGTCACCATTAACATGGAGAAGGGAAATCGACACCGTGCGCGAGTATGGTTGCAAACTCTCCACCTGACATATCAAGATTCACTCGAGGTTGACCGTTGTCCAATGGCACAATCCAAAGGAATGACCGGCAATGAACGACTGCGGTCCATGTATTCGCAAGCACCCGAGCTTGTGGGAATAGAAGATGTCCTCCTACCCAAACTTCGGGCCGATGGTTTCCGAAGGCAACGATCTTTGCTCAGTGCCATTCACCATATCTCTCAAAGTAGACGGATGGACCAGGAAGCCAAGGACTACCACATTCGCATTTACAGCGAGCGCATTAGCCAACCCTCCAAGCTATTTGCTCGGGAAATTGCCATGGCTCAAATGGAATCAAGCTACTGGATACCTACACACATTTTACCGCGGTAAGATTACTCCGAGTACAAACTGGGAAAATGCCGTTCGGCACATGCGCCACCACACTGCGATAAAGCTTGCATATACATATATAAATAGATCATATGGTGACTGATTTGGAATCATAACGATAAGGCTATACTATTATTTCAATTTATCTTCGCCTCCTATGTAGGTGTAGACGGTGGACAAGGCCCACCAACTGAGCAAATGCTCCATGCTTCATTCAAGTTGCTACGTGATAGAAACAAACGTCTTTGCTATGTATATGAATTGTGTATCTACTGCACGGTACGCATTCTGCAAAACGACACTGTCGGTATTTATGTTCTTGTTCCTTGCCACCCCGGCCTTCAACACTATCACGACGACTGCTCATGACTGACGGGTCTGGTAAAAATCCACGAGGGCTTGCAAGGCTTGGTCATAGTCC
Organism: Epithemia pelagica; assembly: GCA_946965045.2. NCBI lineage: Eukaryota > Bacillariophyta > Bacillariophyceae > Surirellales > Surirellaceae > Epithemia > Epithemia pelagica. The sequence goes on along the minus strand of OX337235.1, from coordinate 2,349,206 downwards.
GTGGGCTGGACACCAAATGTTTGAATGAATTCCGAATCATCAATACGGTAGTCCATGGACCAGAACGAATTCATTTCAATCATTTCCCACGCAAATGACATGAAGGGAGACAAGAGATAGAGAAGATACTTGCCAAGAACCAGAAAGGACACATTCGTGTCTTGTTGTTCCTGGGTGGGCAACTTTGGATCGTTTGGATGAATCTTTTGAGCTATATCATTGGCGATTTGTTGGAGGGATTTGTTGTGAATGGCATGGGGACAAATCCAAAAGCGATCGTAGGCCGTGTCGTACTGGACCGCCACCGTGGCCAAGGCTCGGGCAAAGTCGGGTGCATAACAAAAGTCGTGAATGTGCTGGACGGAACCAATGGCCAAGGCGGGTTGATTTGTGACAATCTTGCCCGTAATGGTATCGCCCAAAAAGGACGTATCCGTGACATGAGGGCCAAAGAAATCAGAGCCGCCCACGACGGTCAAGGTTCCAGCATGCTCCTTCATGTGCCTTGCAAAAACTTGACGCATCCAACTTCGAGCATGAGGTTTGCCTCGAGTCAAACTAGCAGGTACTGTGGATGTTGTGGAAGTAGAAATGGCTGTGGCATGTCCGGCACCATGGGCATACAGATTGTCACAAAACACCAGTCGTTGTTGCCAGCCGTGCCTTCTTGTGGTGGTCTTTTGTGTGGTATTGGCCTCCTGGACGGCAGACAAGAGATTTTGAACGACGGTTGGCCAATGGGCGGCCCAATACTTGGCTTGGTACTTGTGAAAGCCTATGCAACAAAAGACAAGGTCACAGTCACGGCTCAAGCCGGCAACCGACGCTTTCTCAAAGGGATCTCCTTGCACCAACGTGACATTGGCCAGCTGCAACGAGGCCAAACGACTGGATTTGGACAGGTCGCGTGTCACGGCCAAAATGGTCCAGTGCGGATAGTCGGCACACAGAATCTGGACCAATTCCGTACCAATGGCACCCGTGGCACCAAACACAATCACCTTTTGAACCTGTTTGGCATTCTTGGCCGCCGTCGCAGCGGAAAGATGGGACGATGAGGACATGATGGGTACTTGTGAGGAGTCGACAGACTATTGTATTGATTGCAGGCTTTGTTGTTGTTCGCAGTCAGTGAAACGTAGGATATTATGTTGTTTTTATGCGATGGAACATGCGCATGGTGTAATGGGTGTTCCGAATGGATGAAGGTGTTGGAACAGTTCCGGAACATTCCATATTCCATCCAAAGATAGCTCCTTGCAGTTCGCAGAGTGGCATGATCTTGTGTGTTCATTAGCCCTGTTGAGTTCGGATTTCGGGGTTGTGAGAAGCAGTCGCACAGATCGTGTGCGTTCCCCAATGTTCGTCTCGCCGTGCGTTTTGAGGCGACTGAACTCGTTCTCTCGGCGCGGCAGGCGTGCGCGCAAGGATACATGACGTCATTGTCGTATACAGGACAGACGCGATAGAAGCAGCAGTTCTCGTCCATGTGATTGATCGAATGGTGGTTCGTTGTTCGAGCATCGTACTTTTTGGAGGTTCGCCCCTCTCCTTCCTGTGACAATCCCATTGTGTAGTTGTTGGCTGGTTGGGATTGGAAAACAGGGCCCAGAGTTCTTTGAAAAGTACACACACAAGTTCCTATCTTGGCGGTTCCTGAGAGACAAACGTGTTTGGCTTGTTCCTATCATATCATCTATTGATTGGCCACTCATTCATTCCTTGTTGTCTTGACACACGGCGCGAAATTGCAAATCCATCCAAAGCCCATAAGCCAGCAAGCCCCCGTTTTGTGTTTCTTTGTGAGCTTGCGGTGCTGCTCCGATCACAATTCGCAAGTTACACAGGTGTATATTTCTATTTCGAGCATTGCATTGAGAGGGATTCAGAGCCATGAATTCTGCGCCGCACGACATTGTGGTGGTGGAGGAAGGGCAACCACAACAAAACAACATTGACGAAGTCGAAGAAGATTGGGAAGAATGGGATGGCAAGTCTCCCTTTTGGATTCATTGCGTGGCTGGTAGTCTTGCCGGTGTGGTGGAACATACGGCGGTCTATCCGTTGGACACGGTTCGGACTCACATTCAAGTGTGTGCCTCTTGTGTCCATCGAGGACAAGCCACAGCGGCGGCGGCCACATCCTCTTCTTCCTCAGTCTTTACAACAACACCATCAAGCGCTGCTGCTTCGGCGTCTCATCATCCCTCGTTACGAGGATTGGTCACGGCCACAACGGCCGCACAACATCCGACTCATACACTGCCGACGGGGTTTTGGCAAACCATGCGATTTTTAGTGAATGAACCCGTAGCTCTGGGAGGCGTGGCCACAAGGTCTGCCTTGGATGCTTCCGCGGCGAGTACCAGCAAAACAAATACTGTGTTGGCCGAAGTGGCTGGTTGGACTCGTTTGTGGAGAGGCGTCCAAGCCATTTTGATTGGTTGCATTCCAGCCCATGCCTTGTACTTTTCGTCCTATGAAATGGTCAAGGCAGCCTGTGCCACCACCCCGGTACTCTCCTCCACCGAAAACACGGGCACACCGACCAACCACACAGCCACTACAACAACAACAACATGGTGGGGGTCGTCCTTGGCAGGGGCTGCCGCTGTCATGAGTCATGATATGGTCATGACACCACTGGATACCATTAAACAACGCATGCAATTGGGTCATTACAGTTCGGCCTATACGGCCATTCGGGAAATTGTACGTCGAGAAGGCTTTGCCGCACTCTATCGAAGTTTCCCCATTACTCTGGTGTCCAATCTTCCCTACGGCATGGTCATGGTCACGACTCATGAAACATGCAAACAAACGATACCGTTGGTGTTTTTGTCGTGGATGTCGCAGAGGAGTCAGTTTCACCATGACAACAATCACAACAACAAATCGAATTTAGAGTGGGCCTTGACGCGATCTACATCGTGGCAAACCGTCTTGATGGCCAGTTCGGTGGCCGGCTTTACGGCGTCGGCCGTCACGACACCCTTGGATCGGATCAAGACGGCCTTGCAAACCCAAACCATGGCCCCGGCCTGTCTCGTCAATCCGGCCTGTCCGACCCGTCGGGGACGGGTATTGAAACATGTCAATTGGCAACAAGCGACCAAGTTTATTTATCAAACTGAAGGATGGAGAGGATTTTGTCGAGGCTTTTGGCCTCGGGTCTTGTCCCACACACCGGCTGTGGCCATTTCGTGGACGACCTACGAAACTGCCAAACAAGCACTCTTGCAACACTATCATCATCATCCACAATAACAACACACCATTCCTAGAATGTGCTGGTCCGCGATAGATGGCCTAATCAATCATTGGAACGCCGCTCCTCCACCACAAAAGGTTAGATTTGCTACAACCATTCGAAACGATTAGTTCACAATGATTTTTTGTACGTTACAAACTCGTGTTGTAGTCTGTGTTGAGATTGTGAGTTCGAATGCACAGTCTCGCACCACACTACTGGAAACTTGAGGGATTTAGGTTCACAGGGAACTGCTATCTACTGTTTCTGGCTTGTTGTTCTTGTTTGGTTTTTCGGTGTTGCTCCACTTGTTGTTGTTGTTGATCCAAACGTTGCAAACATTGCAAGTGTTGCCAGGGATTCACCAAACTGTTGGCCGCACTGGCTCCACTAATGGCCACGGCCGGTAGGCCAATGCCTGGAAAGACTCCATCGCCCGCCAAGACGAGATTGGCAATGGGCGTCGCGCCATCTTTCAAGTAATCTTCTGTGGCGCTTCCATAGGTTCCTTGTGGCCGACGCAAAAATCGTTCGTGCGTCAAGGGCGATCCAATCAATTCCAACAAGACGCGGTCTCGGGCCGTCGGAATAATGGATTCGACGGCCCGCCACAAGACTTGAGCGCGTTTTTGTTTCATGTCTTGATACTGCTGCGACTTGCGATCCAGACACTCCCACAATTCATAGGGTTCATTGCCTGCGCCGTAGGCATGCACCACAATGGTCCCCTCGGGAGCCAAGGTGGGATCCAGGACGCAGGGATTGGATACCGCAATCATGTTCAATTCTCCACAGGGGCCATCCACAGCGTTGTTCCTGTTGTTGTCGTCGTTGCTGTGGGTTCCGTCCCACGAGGCCGTTCCACTCAATCCTCGATCCATGACGGTATAATGGGCTTCCAACTGTGTCAGGTCCAATCCAGTGGCATTCAAGGCCAAATGCAAATGCAAAAAGGAGCCCGTTTGTTCGGCCAAGTCACACTGATCCATCAAATTCTTTTGGACGGATCCTTTCTGGGAATCGTCGTCCCATTCCGAGGGTCGTTTCCAACGAAGGGTGGCAAAGGGATCCCGGTCCTTCTTTGCATTGTTGTTGTTCTTGTTCGACGACGGTGGGACCTGGATCCAGGAACTACGACGACGGCGGGACGTCTTGTTGTCATTCTCCGCCAACGCCTTGGAAGACAGATCGGCATTTTGTGCCAATCGTTGGAGGGCCGGACCATGATGTTGGACCAACCCGCAAAAGGACCAGACGGGGGCATTGCAAATGACCCCCTCCTTGGCGACAATCCGTTGTCCATTGACCAATGTGAGACCCGTGGCACGGTCTCCCGATTCGGAAAAGTCAATCTGTTGGACTGGACGACGCAAATGAACCTTGGATCCCTGCGATCCCTGTTCCACGCCACGGACCAAGGCATTGACAATGGAACCCAATCCACCCACGGGATAATCCAAACAGGCCCCACCGCCGCCGTCGTCGTCATTGTCATCATTTTGTGGTTGATGGAGATCCATCAAGGTAAAGGCCATGGCGGCCGCGGCCGTTCGTGAGGCGGGCAATCCAGACAAACTAAAGGCCAAGGCATCGAGCCAATTCCGCAGCCACGGGTCCGTGACGGTAAAGAGGGGGCCATCCATGTAGGGTGCAAAGGTACCGGTCGTGGATTCGGCACCCAATTGAATCAATTCCACCAGGGTGCCAAAGTGTCGTACCAGGAGGGGAATCACCGCTGTGGGACCACTGCGCATGGCCAGGGCTGGAATGGCGGCCCCCGCCACCAGGGGACGGGTGAGTTGACGCAATTGTTGGTATTCCAGTTCGGCCTGCGGTCCACCAAATCGTCGCAGGGGACCTTGTTGAAATTGTGTGGGACCCAATTCCATCTTCCATCGCAATGCTTCTAGTTGTGGTGGTTGTGGTTGTGAGGAAGATTGTGATGTGGTGGTGGATGGTGGAGGGGGTTCAATCATGCCCCAGGCATAATAGGGAATCCAGGAAACCTCTTGTCCGACCGCGTTCAAGACTTGTTGGAGAGGATTTTGTTGAGTCGAACAGCCCAACAAAATGGTGGGACCCGAATCCAAACAAACCGTTCGGCCGTCACGCATCGTTCGATCAAAGGCATGGGCACACCCACCGGCCAAGTAATGGGATTCGTAAATACCCACTCGTTTTCCATACAAGGTATTCAAAATGGCACCGGCACACAAACCACCCAATCCAGCTCCGACAATCGCCACATCCACTACGACAGTTTCGTCGTCGTCCTTGTGGTTGATGTCGTCATCGTCATGGATGCTCTGGTTGGTGGCGTCGTCCGTGGCTGAGAAGAGCAAGGATGACCCTTGTCGGTCCAACCAAGGATTCTTGCCGACAAGGACCATTGGTCTCCTCATGTGGTAGTCGTCGTTGTTGTTGTGGTGGGGGCAGTGTGGCCTCCTCCTCCTGTTGTGGATCGCAGTCGTTGTCGACGAAACAGAAAAGCCCCACGCCACACGTAAGGACGCTTCTTGTACTATTCCACCGACAAGGAGAAGGAGGATCATCCTGAACCAAACTGCCAATACCGTCCATGAATGAATCGTACGGACGACAACCGGTGACGTCCGGTTGTTGACCATGGTCTTTTCTCTCTCTCTCTTTGTGAGTCAGAAAAAATGGACAAATCTATATCCAAAGCAAGGTGAATCAAAGGATCGAATAACTATACCAAATACCAACTACCTACTCTAGCGACAAAGACCACCAAGAAGAACGCAAGAGTCTAGTTTAACAATTTTACTCTAGGTAGACAACACACGAACTGTCCACGCCTTTCAACTAAAACCAAGGAGGAGCAATCTATGCGCTTCCTAGTTTCCTGTGGAGAGCAGACCAGATCAAAACACGCGCATGGAGGGGCCGTTGCCATCCTTTGGACAATCAAAAGGATTGTCAAACTTGTGACCATTGCGAAATGCAATCAAACTGGTGAGCTTTCGAGAACAGCAAACTACTTTACAGATTCTTCCCTCATATGTACTTGTAGAGTCGCTTCTACAGAAACCGACTTGTACATTGTAATGTTTCTTGGTAACTTTTGTAAAGTACAAAACCATGAGAAACATAACGAAGCAAGAGTCACATTTTCCCCGAGACGAAAGAATGGTCTGTAGTTGAGGATTTGGTGTGATGAATTCTACACCTGTTCGACGACTGTTGTACAACACCAAGAGGAGGGACTACGAAACCCGGAGTGAGGACCACTGCGAAACCAACTCTTCCCAAGCCTGACCGCGATCATCTATTCCAGCAGTTGGATCATGAGACTGAAAAAGTCGTCCACGCCTGACTTGTAGGAGTCGACTAGTTCTTTTTCGTTCGCTGACCCGTGTCGCCAGGAACGACGCATAGGATGACGGTTTCCGTCGAAGTGTCTCCCACTCGACGCTCAGTCGTTCCCAGGTACGAGAACGTGCATCCGACCATCCTTTGTGGAATGATGGTTTGGACGAAGGAGGCGGAGTCGCACGTATTGGTGACTCACAATATGGATTGCTGATTCCTTCGTCAATCAATGGATTCGTTTGGAAAGTGTAATTTATTTCATCGTTTTGTCCACACTCATCATCATCATCATGGTCTTCCCATCCAGGTGTGTCTTGGCCTTCGTCAGCAGTGATATCTGATAGCATGGACGAGGTTTCATCCTCGTCGAAAAGGCGGTAGTTCGGTGCAGGGATCTCGATCGTCAACCCCGTGAATCGACGCATCCTAAACGGAATCTGGTCACCCATGGCAAAATTGTGGCTTTCTGAGAGACTTGTCAGAGTTGCGCACAGCAATTTTAGATCTGTTGTCAGGTCTTGATCCGACTTTCTCTCTTTGTGAGGTGTCTCGAGGTTTTGATGAAAACCAGGAAACGCCGGCGTTGGTGGTGCCCAATAATTTCAATTATACCTCCAAGCGGTTATAAGTGTTTTGAACTCGTTGATCGATAGTAATTTTTAAATAGTCATCTTCCAGCGACACAAATTAGTTTGCTCGGGAGTATTTTTGACTGACTGTGCGAAAGATTTTGGTTTCAAGTCCTGGAAGCTTACAAACATTGATTGGGGGCCACCCAACACATTTTCCAAAAATCAAAATCTTCATAGGCATAAATAATATTAAAATAATGGGTGGGGGCACTAATAAAGAGGCAATAGGACAAAGCGAGCAATCTGAAACAAAAAAAATAATGTCGAGTGCCGACACAAATTCCAAACTACAAACTACTCCCGTATTGCACATCAGGCCAAAGCAACTGGAAAGGGAAAAGGAAGACGTAAGAATTGACTACTCGCCGTTCTCATTGATGATATTGTATTCCAACTGAGGCCAAAGGGGCACAGTACTGGGATTTCTCATCGTTCGGTCACTTCCGCGCAATTACGCTCGTATGATGAGAAAGCTTTGTAGTCGCTGCATTCCGCTCTCAACACGCTCATCTATGATGATGAAATATGTCTCCACTACTTCGAACTACCGTTCTTGTATCTTGCTACTTTCAATTTCAACGTACTCTTCGCTGGCCGTCGTATGGGTGGTTGGAGTACCAGAAATTGCAATCAGCTTTTGTACGATCCAGCTCCTCTAATAGAGGTTGCCAATTGTCTTTTTGTAGTCGATACATTCTCTCTTGTGCTACAAGTTGGAATTTTGTGTGACTGCTGTCGTTTCGGGGGACAAGTTTTTCGGCTAGCGTGTAAGGACAACCTGAAAAGTTCCTCAAGAGAACGTGGGAATATGCAAACATGTGAAACAAAGATCTCAGCTCGGAGATGCCCTCCGAAAGGGACGTTCCAGCACGGTCCCACCGGATAGGTCCAACCTCTATCAGCAAAGCTCCGACACTACGTGGTTTGCGAAATAATGTCTGCTTCGCTCCTTTTAAAGCTGCAATTTCGAAACCCTCAATATCAATCTTGACCAAATCCACTCTATCCAGATCAACGGGTACATGCCAAAGCAGACAGTCCATAGGCATGACCAAAGTGGGCCCGTTCCCCAACCCAGAATCCTCAAACATTGCGACTTCGGATTCTTCCATAGATTTTTTGTTGGATGACGCTCTTGGTGTCATCTCTAGTTCTATCTCTGCATGCTTTGCTGTATTGAGGTATCCGAGACCGTCGGTGGCTGCGTGATCAGATCGAGAGATCGTCCTTGATATTCCAATAGGATATAAGTGAACCCGATCCGAAACAGCCTTTGGATTGAACAGTGTAGCATGGGAAAGTTGCTTGAAAACTGGTTCTTGAATTTCAAATGCATGTACCTCCCATCCCAGAGTTGCTGCGTAGTATGTATATATCCCCCGATTGGCTCCAATATCAAAGATTATACCACCATCAGGATGGCGGTGTTTCTCATAGTGCTGACGGAATAAGGCAAGATTGGCTCTTTGGAGACGTCTGTGGAGATTGGGGTCCGACCTTCGCGCGCTTAGATGAAGTCTTGGCTCGACAGAGACGGGACTTGACCAGTAAGGGAGATTGTGGTCGTAGAAAAAGCTTCCAGTTCGACGAACATTGGATAGATTTCTACATATGTGACTAACCTGTACGCCCAGAGTTCGAGCTGTAGGTAATGACACAGTACTTGAATTGGTGGAAGAATCGATGACCATCCCTTCATGGAGCTTATCAATTTGGTGGTTGTCAAAGAGAAGAGTTTGATCAATGGGACTGATCAGCATTGACTCCAAGCAGGTCCATATCGAAAGAAGCATGACGGTAGCAACAAGCCAGCCAACATGAATCGAACGGCTGTTGTTTTCTCCCTACCGTAGGTAAAAGAGAAAGAGCTCAACCCGTGTAAACGAAGTTAAGTTGTGAGTTTATTTGGTTAATCTAGCGTGTTGTAGCCTAAGGCGTTGAGGTCTTTCCTTTTGATGCGTTGAGTCGATGGTTGGGCGATAGCTCAATCGTCCATCGATCTTGTTTTCCTAAATGGGTGTCTCCTGCCCGTTCTTGGCCGTTGTTCCTTTTAGGCAATGCCAGTTATTCTTTTGGCCTGTATCAGTTGGATTGTGCCGGTTTGTCATTTCTAAACGCTCATGACGATGACGCGTTGTCTTTGTTGTATCGTTCGTGAGCATCTTGTTTGGATGCCCGTCGTTCTTGTCCTATGAGGGACAAATTCTCAAGATGAATGATGCTCATCTTTTCTTCGGCCGATCTCCTACTTCCGAATGGGAGTCCCGGGTCCATTCCCGGACGATTACGTAGATCTTTTGAACACTCCCTCACGGACGGGGAAAGATGATGCTACCATCCTTGAAGTTTCTTGCGGTGTTTCTCGAAGGGCGTTGTGCTAAGAGATTTTGTGAAGATATCTGCCGTCTGGTCGTCTGTCGCGCATGGGAGGATCTCGATTTCCTTTCGTTCCACAAAAGATTTGAAGTGGAACAACTTGGTGCAGAGATATCGTGTTCGAGGGCGATACTTGTGTACAGTTGCTAATTCCATAGCGCCACTGTTATCTTCGAATGCCTTGCAGTGGACTTGTGGCGTTGTGGATAGTACTGGGAAACCCAATTCCTTCATCTCTCGAGTGATGGACATCAATGGGATCACGGTACGTAATGCATGTGAGAGGCTTATAATCTCGGCTTCGGTTGTTGATAATGCGATCTCTGACTGCAATTTGGATTGCCACAGGATAGGACAACCTGCATAGAAGACTGCAAACCCTGTTCTTGATCGTGCCATGTCCCGATTCGGGTGGTCCAGCCTATTGAAATTGCCTGCGAAGTCGGCGTCTGCGAAGACTTGGAATGACTGTGTCTCGTCTGGGTTGAGGATGATCCCCTTCTTCTTTGTGGCAGCCAGGTAACGTGCAATGTGTTTTACTGCTCTGCCATGTATTGCTCGTGGACTCTCACAAAATCTTGCACATTGGTGAACGGCGAAACTGATATCTGGCCGAGTGCTCTTTTCCAGAAAATTCAGTTTTCCTATTGCGGCTCGATAATGGAAGTGCCCGTCAAAAGGCTTCCCGTCCTGATCTTGTCTTAGTCGTACCGTTGTGGGTGCCGGTGTGTCTTTTGTCTTGGTTGTTTCGTCGGTCAAGTGAAGGTCGTGGAGGATCGAGTCGATCAAATGTGGTTGGGTCAAATGGATGGTCCCATCGTCTTTCTTTTCGACGTTGACTCCGAGAAAGTCATTTACTCCGTCCTCGTATGTCATCTTCAATCCACTTTCTTCCATTGTGACAATCAACCTGTTTAGCTCGTCTTGGTCTGGGCCCATCAAGAGAGAGTCATCAGTGTACAAAATGTACACGCACTTTCCGTGGTAAAAGAGGCATTCATCATATGCACTCTGTTGGAAACCCACGTCTTTCAGCCGCTTGACCAAGTGTTGGTTCCATACTCGGGCTCCTTGTTTCTGGCCGTAATAATTTTGCTTGATTTTGAGCACGTAATCCTCGGCTCGTTGATTGCCTTTGGTGTCGAATGTAAAGCTCCTCGGCGCCTCCATATACATGTCGGTCTCCGCCACTGCTTGTGTATACGCCAGGACATAATCAACTTGCTTGATATGCCATCCTTGAGTAAGTGCCATAGTTAAGACAAAACGTACGACCGGCCATTGAATAACTGGGGCATATGTTTCCCAGTAGTTGACTCCCTTTTCTTGCATAGACCTGTCGTAAGCTAGTCTTGATTTCCATTTATAGACTTCTCTTGTTTTGAGTCTTCGTTTTCGGACACAGCTCCATACTCCGCGTGAAATCAATGCTCCTTTCGGAATGTCCTTCCTTTTGACAACTTCCCATAGTCCATTGTCGCTATGATCTTGTACTTCTTTCTGAGCGGCTTTGATGAACTCTTCTCGATCTTTCTGTTTCATAGCTTCATGCCAGTACATTACATCTGGGTTACTGTTTGCTTGGGCTGTCTTGACCGTAATCGCTGGTCTAGCAGTGATAGCTAATTCTGCAATGGCGTCGTTTTCGTCTTGTAGCGATGTCAAATAGTCCTGATACCTCTGAGTCCGACGGGTTGTACGTTGCGACCGCCTAGCTCCCTCATGTTGGGGTAGCGTTTCTCCCTCATCTAAGGTAGGATGCATAGTGTCCGAGGACGGTTCTTCATTATGTGATACATCGTTGTCATGCGGCACGTCGTTTGCGATTCTTGTTCTCCTTGGTGACGTCGCTGTGCTTCCGAGTTGAGGTGCACTTGCTGTCTCCCTCATTCGTGGGGCTCTTTTCGTAAATCCTGCTTTGTACTGCCATTGTGATACTGGCGGGGTTTCTCCGAAACTCGCCCTTAGTGTTTCGAAAGCGTCGTCGTACTGCACATGGAACTGAGGTGACGTCAATCCGGATGATAGTGATAGAATAAGCCCAATGGTTCTAGAATGTTGCGGAGAGTATCCCAAGAAAATGCCAACCCGAGCGCGTTCTGACCATTTCGGGATAGGTGTTCCACTCTGGAGATCGTTGTCAAGCACGTAAGCGGGACACCCGAACGTATGGGCTAGTCTTGTATTGAACCGAACTGTTGAACCAGTGAATAACTCCATTGGAGTTTTGTCTTTCTGTTTCTTCATAGGTGCTTCGTTGAACATGTCGTTGGCGTATCTTATGGCGTAGGGCCATAGGTTCGTCGTTATGGTGGACGGCCAGCGTCTCTGTGCATGAATTAGCATGGTTCGTGCTGATTCTTGTAGGTCCCGAATGCGGCGTTCGGCCATACCGCTCTGGAAGTGTGCGTTGACCCCGCTGAAGGTAAGGCGTTGGCCTTTTGCTTGGATGGCTTCTCGGAACTTGTTGTCAGCGAAGATACCGTTATCGGCATGGTAATGACGAATTGCAACTCCATGCGTATCGGCCCATGCTTCGAATCGATCTTTAGCTTCTATAGTGTCTTTTGCCGATGTAGTTCTCTGCAAGTGAACGTAACCTATACCTGAATAGTGATCCACAAAGATGGTAGCCACCTTATATCGGTCCCGTGTTGGAGTCCCTCGTAAGTGGGCTATATACCCTGGAGTCTTGGATATCATTTGATCCACGGATACGCATTGTCCTGGTGACGTCATGACGTCCAATGTACCCCGATGACCCTTGATTCTCCATGGGCGTCTGGTCGCCTTTCCGTACATGCATGCTGTACAAACAGGTATTTTGCAATTAGCCAGTCGTTTTGGGAGTATATCCTGGCGTGCCATTGATTGGATCTTAGCCATAGAGAGGTGTCCCATACGGTGGTGAGTCCTCAATAACTCTAGCGTTGGACTCTCGGGTAGTCGTTCTTCTTCGTTGGGGATCACGTGTACCGTTTCATGCGGACCGATGAGAAATTCTGTAGTCATCGGTACGTCTCTACTCGGAAAGTACTTCTCATTTTCCTCGTCGTCGAGATTGTCGTTTTGGAAAATACTCTCGTCGTCTGTCGATTCGTCTTCTCCGACCGTTGCTGGAGATCGTTCCATGATGGACTCGTCGTCGTCTTCGATGAGATTCGCGTTGTGAGCTAACAGTGGTTTGTTATCTTCTTGTTCGATCGTTGTGCCCGCTTTCTTGCAGAACGTCTCGTATCGTGTAAAGCCTGGGGCCGTTGTGAATTCTCCAACGTTTGATCCCTTCTTGTTGAGCGGCACTGTTCGTTTGAAGTGTCCTTGTCCCCACACGAGTTCGATACTGTTACCATACGTTGTGCATCGAGTCCCTCTCGGTACCGGTTTGTTGTCTTTTGCGGTTTGAGCCCAGTGTTGTGGAGACAAGAGTCGCGTCGGCGTTGATGGGATGTAGAATGATCGGGGGAGCGTGATTGTATGTATTTTCCCATCGTCGTCCTCGATATCCCATCGTATTGTCGTCTCGTAAATGTCTGGGTGGAACGTCCCGGCCACTCCTTTCACTCGTCGCTTAATCTTGACTGGTTTCGTGCAACAGTCGTTGATGTCGTTGGTGATGGACGCAGTGGCACAGTTGTCGATGAGTACTTTGCGGCTGTCGGTATCGAATCCGACGTCATGGGCCGCTCTGTTGGATACGAATCCAGTTGTTGAAGTAAGAATCGTCGCCATGCATAATGCTCTTAGGAGTCCGGTCATCTTCCTCCGTCGTCTTAGTTTACCATGGTCGAGTCGTCTTTTCTTCTTCGTCTTGATTGCGGTCGCCATAGTAGTCGCCATCTGGTCGCATGCGTTGCTTGCGGTCTTTAGCCAGTAGTCGATGGTAGTTCGTCTAGGGGACCATAGCTCGAAACACAGTATAGTATAACCTGATAACACGATCGTCACTAATACTGTGTATATGAGCTGCTTGATGTCTTGAAGCAGCCCGGGGAGCCACCCCGGGTTTGGTTGTCACTCGTCGTTGCTGTCATCGTCATCTTCTTCGTCGTCTGGAGACAGGTTAGCTAAGGCACTTGCTAGGCGGAGTCCTGGGGTAGATGGATCAGCTTGACTTCCACCGTCACCAGTCCCGTGAGCTTCGTCATAAGCGCGTTTCTTGTCTCCGGTAAGACCACGTCCGTTGCATGTCGCAGACGTGTGATTCTTGTTAGTTGACCACTTCTGGTGCCACTTGCACCAATACCAAGTCTTGCCGTTAACTTCTTTAACCTCCGGTTGCCCGCTCTTGGGACCAATCGTAAGCCATCCCTTGTCGGTGTCCGTAGTCTTGTCCGTCTTCACTTTTGCTGACTGTTTCTTTTGGTCCGTCTGCACTGCCTTACGTTTCGAGTCCTTGAGTTTGTTCACGGATGCTTCGAGAGCGATCAGTTTCTGGTCACGTGCCGATAGCGTCTGCCATTTCTTTTGCTCGATCAAGGTCTGATACTTGGTGCGTGCCAATGTCATAAGTTGGCGCGGGGTCAATCCCGGATTGTCACCTTCTTCATATGCGTTCTTCTTGCGACGGATAAACTCCAGAAAGTTATCGTCGTTCACATTTTCGTACGCCTTGAAAAGGTTGGGAAGGAGGTCCAGAGTTTGCTCGCCGCGCGCGTTGAGGGCTCGAAGGGTTTCGTCCACATAGAAATTGAACTTGGCGATGTCCGCGTTGATGTCCATAATGTACACGTGCAAGTCGGCCAGACGTTGGCGGAGTACCATAACCGTGGCTTCCGTGTCCACGTGAGCAAGCGAGACGATAACTTTGAGAAGGAGAGGTCCAGCTCCGCGGCCATTGATCGTAAACTCTTCGCGTCGAATATTCACTTGTGCCTTTGCGTCTTCGGTAAGTGAAGCCATGATACATGTGTAGGCCATGTATGAGTTCTGCGTCTGACGATTCTGCCCATTGTAATGGTCGACGAAGGCTCGGACTTGTTGAAGAGAGACGCGACCGTATTCGGACGTCAAGTTACGAAGGTTTGCGGCTGGAGCAGCGATTGCTTCCGGAATCGAAAAGATAGACGTCCAGTTCTGTTCCACGATCCGATCCTGCAAGGTATCGAGGAACGTTTTCAATCCTTCTGCGTTGAGGTCGTAAAGGTCACTACCATCATACAATCCGCGTGTCGCTTGCTTATAAAACTTGGCGCCTCCTGCCGTCGTGAAGTTGATCACTTGATTGGCGTTGGCGTGGGCTGGAGATAGAGCAAAGTTCGCGGCCATGGTGATTCTTGAGTGACAACGTGTAAGCTGTTAACAGCGCAGAGGAAGCGTGTTGTTTTCTCCCTACCGTAGGTAAAAGAGAAAGAGCTCAACCCGTGTAAACGAAGTTAAGTTGTGAGTTTATTTGGTTAATCTAGCGTGTTGTAGCCTAAGGCGTTGAGGTCTTTCCTTTTGATGCGTTGAGTCGATGGTTGGGCGATAGCTCAATCGTCCATCGATCTTGTTTTCCTAAATGGGTGTCTCCTGCCCGTTCTTGGCCGTTGTTCCTTTTAGGCAATGCCAGTTATTCTTTTGGCCTGTATCAGTTGGATTGTGCCGGTTTGTCATTTCTAAACGCTCATGACGATGACGCGTTGTCTTTGTTGTATCGTTCGTGAGCATCTTGTTTGGATGCCCGTCGTTCTTGTCCTATGAGGGACAAATTCTCAAGATGAATGATGCTCATCTTTTCTTCGGCCGATCTCCTACTTCCGAATGGGAGTCCCGGGTCCATTCCCGGACGATTACGTAGATCTTTTGAACAAACGGCTTTCTCGATCTTGTTGACGTCTCAGCTTCATCTTTGCAACCAACGGTAGTAGGTTGATGTTTATCGTTGCGTCTGAATACTGGCAATGCTGTTAGGATAACACGGTCTCTATGATCGCTCTTGCGGTTCGTTCACCATTGGCGACAGGCACGAGGGTTGAAAATGAAAATGTGGTTGCCTCTTTGTCGCTATAAATTTGCCGACTGGCGTGTCTTGTGCGCCTGCCAACCATGCAATACACCCTTCAAAAAGACAGCACCCCCCTTTTTATGTGTGAGGATCGGTCCCCATTATTCTGGCCATCACCAATCACCATTCACTATCGCTGCGTCTTTGAATGCAAACACAATCTTTGGGTCCATGATAAAGACTTTGTTTCGTGATGTTTCAAAGAGTTCATTGTACTGCTAATATATCTGGACGGAGATGGTTTCTGAGATTCAACGGAATCGTTCCTTCGCATGGATCTTCTTTCTTCCCAGAACAGTGTCAGATCGGCCACTTCGGAACTAAGAGTTGCACCTACAGAGTCATCAATCAAGGCCATTTCCCAGCAATCTTTAGCACCATAAGAAAAAAGAATGACGGCTATGTACAGCTTACTTTTCGCTGGTTTTCCGTCGGCTCTTCGTCCAACCCAGAATCTTCCTCCTCTTCCTCAGAAACATCAAAATCTTCTTCCTCCGCTTCCACCTCTTCCTCAGAAACATCAAAATCTTCTTCCTCCTCTTCCAACCCCGATGCTGATGACACATACTTATGGCCTGAGTCCTGGTCACGCAACCCTCACATGCTCTCTTATAGTTCGGGGCGGGCGCGAAGAAGGCGAAATCTACAGAGGAGATTGCAACGTGCACGGGCAGGACGACGTAGAAAAGGCGCAGTCGCCGAGGACGACATGGCAGAGGAGGAGGAGGAAGAAGAAGAGGATACGCGAACGATTGGTGATATTCTATGGCCTGACCCTTGGTACACTGAAGAAGAGAATAGACGTTATTGGGCAGAAGTACGTGCGAGCAGTTGGCACTTTATTTGTCATTTTCACCCCCGAACATTCTTTCCATTGTTGGGGAAGGTGCTGAAAGAGTACATTGAGACTTGGGATGGGTTCTTTACTCAGCCAGGCTTAATAGTATACTCTAAGGAAGAATTGGAGGAACGAGCAAGGGAAAAAGACGAAGAAGAACAATTGAAAAAAGCAAGTTTTGAGTTTGAAGCGACACTCAAACAAGCAGAGAGAAATGCACGCCGAAACATTCGTGGGGCGAAGACTCTTGCAATGATGGCCCACAAAGAGTTTACGGAGAAGACGGGGCTCCGGACCACTGATGACATGAGAGAATTGTCACGCTACTTCTTGGAACGTTTCACAGAGGTCGTACAGGAGTTTATGGCAGGCTATCGCAAAGGACGGGACGAAGAAGTACAGAAAATGTTGACAACCTATTTCCAGGACCCCCCGGAAACTGAGGAACCCACAGAGCCAAAAAGGCGAAGGAGGAAAATTAAGCGACGTCGCTTAAGGGACCCGTTAATGGCGAGCTGAAGAGGACAGCATGTCCATTGTGATTTCATAAACCACAAATGTGACAGCAGCATTGGGAGCGACCCTGAGTGCGTTTGGTATACACCCCTTGAACAATCCAGATATACCTTCAGCCGTGACTGTTCGTTGCAATGTCTCGAATAAGCCGGCGTAATGCCGCTGGACAACACGAACGTGTCCGTCTCCGGTGAACTCCAGAGCCTCGGCACGCTGCTGGATCCGCGATTTGGCCACTTGGAGGGGATACGTCAGTGTACTGGCAACAACTTTTGCAGTGGCACCTATAGTCATGTAACCCAATGATGTGACAAAACGTTCCAGTATCGTTAGTTGATTTTCCTCGCCACTGCTTCTTTGTGCTTTCATCTGTTTATTCTGCATGTGGTAATACTTGCGCAGTGTTTCGTAGACCACAAACTGGATACCACCGTTGGAAGTTAACAGAAAGGCCGCACCGCTGCCTCGGTACAGAGCCAACGGTCCTTCCTGTCGTAAAATTGTCCGAAAGGCATCAAGCATTCCATTGTATGGGCGAACATTGTTCTGTTCGGAAGCCTTCTTCATTTGAAGCTGCATTCGTGTTTTGATGAGCCAAATCGGGTTGGTTAGTGCAACCATGACGGCACCTGCTCCACATGACAGCATGAAGAAATCTAGAGAATTCAACGACACTTGCTCTTCCTTTCCTTGTGAAGGAATTTGTGATTGACTGTTCTTGTTATCATTCTTTGATCTATTCGCAAGATCAGTTTTCCATGTGAGCCATTTCTTCTTAAACGCTTCGTAGACAAAAAAGTAGCCTCCCCATGACACTGCAGATCCGAAAACGGCAGGTGTCCATCCCACAAACAGTCCTTGTACACCTTCGTATCTTAGAATTCCTCGAACCAACTGAAAGGCACCTATTCTCCGTGGATTCCGAGGATTTGTTGGTTGAGGTGACCTTGTCCTCGTTGCTGCTGGTTGTTTTGATACATTTTGGCTACCGCGTTCTTCAGTCCCTTCATGAACTTGCATGCGCACTTTGATAACATCAAGTGGGAGCAGAAGCGTTGTACTCACGGTTCCGGCGAGGAAACCAGAGACCATAGGATACAACGATTCCATCGTGAGCTTTTCTGACGGACCATCGGATGGGGAATGGGGAACCAATCTTATCGCTTCTGGGTCGCTTTTGATCTCGGCTCTATGTTTTATGGATAACGATCTGATAAACGTTGCACCAAGAAACCAAGATCAATCCCCTTTTCGCGCGAACTTGCTGACCTCCGAGTCCAAAAGAACACTCTCTTAAAAGTGATCTCTTCTATTAGGTTGAACCGCAATTTCGACGCAGGACTTATGCATACAACACGCCATGGCCACTCCTTTCTGATTCCTGATACTCTTCAAGATTGTCAAACCCAATTACGAGCTGTCCAACGACGCATAACTGAAATCACCAAAACAGCCGTCTTTCGGAGACAAAATGAACTAAAACTAGCTCTTGAAGAGGCAAAGAAATCAGGCGATACTAAAACTTCCAAAGCAATCAAACACAGGATGGCAGCGGAACGGACCAAGGCAATGTACGACAAACTCAGAAAATGCCGCGGAACCACGAAAAATGGTATCACTCGCCTTGATGTACCAGCTGAAGACAACGACCAAGACTACGCCGCGTGTACTGAATGGATAACTATCGATACTCCTTCAGAGATCGAGACAAAGCTTCTTCAACGCAATCAACGACATTTTGGACAGGCGCAGAACACTTACCCAACAATTCCACCTTTCTCTGAGTGGGTAGATTGGGGAGCATCCAGTCACACTTCGGAACTGATCTTAGAGGGCTCATGGGCACCACCAGAAATCGACGAGCTTTCGCAATCGATGATAAATCATATGAAATCACGCGTCAATCTTGACAGCGTGCCAGGAGGTCTTACAAAAGAGGAATGGATCGGTAAGATTAAGGTATGGCCTGAATCCACTACCATGTCCCCCTCCGGCTTTCATCTCAGGCACAGTAAAGTCCTGTTAGCTCCGACTGATCTAGAACCACAATCAACCAAATTCGAAGCTCTAGAGGAAAAGAGAGCTAATTTGATTGACTGGCAAGTGGGACTGTTAAATGTTGCCTTGGAAAATGGTTATTGCTACGAACGTTGGAAACACATCGTAAATGTTATGATTCTACAAGAACCGGGGAACTTGAAAATACACCGGTGGAGAGTCATACATCTATACGAGCAAGACTACAATCTAGTCTTGGCTACCAAGTGGAGAAAGATGATTTCGAACTGCTCCAATCAGCAAGTCCTAAATCCGTCACAGTTTGGTGGAGTACCCGGCAAAGATGCTGTGATCCCTACATTCATTGAAGAAATGCAATATGAGATTTCAATGGCAAGCAAACGACCTTTAGTCCATATGGACTACGATGCAACGGCATGTTACGACCGTATAGTGATGAACTTCGGGAGCCTCGCATCTCGAGCATTTGGACAACACCGTTCTATCACCTTCATCAACGCTCGGAATTTGGCCGAAGCAAAATATTACCTGAAAACAAAATTGGGCGTTTCCGAAAGGTTTTACAAGCATTGTCAGATTTTTCCAATCTACGGCTCGGGCCAAGGAGCAGGAAACTCACCAGCCATCTGGTGTGTGATCAGCTGTGTGCTTTTTGATGTCTACGAGGAAAAGGCGTACGGGGCGACATTCGAATCTCCTTGCAGAAAATTCAAGACTCAACTCTACATGATAGGGTTTGTCGACGATACGAGTGGAAGCACAAATGATTTTGCTCTACCTACTCAAGCTCCATTGGATACCTATATTTCCAAGGCTACACATGATGCTCAACATTGGAACGATACGCTTAGTCTCTCTGGAGGTGCCCTCAACCTTGAGAAATGCACATATCATTTTATGCATTATACGTTCAGTATTGATGGTCTACCCAATTTACAACATGGCCAGAGCGGACCTGATGTTACGATTCACCTGCACGGAACGGACCAACCTCAGAAACTTAGACAACTCTCCTCCTACGCATGCCACAAAACTCTTGGTGTTCAAAAGTCACCCAAATGCACGGATTCCGAACTCTACGTAGCGCTAGATAAGAAAAACAAAGCTCATATTCGGACAATGGCCAACAGTCCATTCACCCCCACTGATTCTTGGGCGTATTACCATTCAATCTATTTATCAAGTATGACGTACCCCTTCCCGTCTTCGACCTTGTCTGATTCGAACTGTCAATCCTTACAACGTCCTTTCAAACAAGTCTTCTTACCAAGATACGGGTTTAATCGCAATACTCCCAATGCAGTTGTATATGGTCCTACTGAATATGGCGGCCTTGCATTACGAGACCTATCAGTCGAAAAGAGCATCAGTCAAATCTATCTTTTCCTTGCATGTGTGAGATCCCAAGGAGTCGCTTCAGAACTAGCTTTGATTGCAGTGTCGTGGGGACAGTTCTTGGCAGGGATTAGCAAGCCTATTCTACAGCACGTGGATATACGCTTACCTCATATGGAACCAATGGTCTGGGTCCCTCAAGTACGATCCTTTTTGGCGTCTATCAAGTGTACCGTCGAGTTGGCAACAACCTTTGTTCCTCCCCTGCAGCGTCAAGGTGACAGTTTCCTTATGGACCACGCCATCTCACTGGACTTCAACGATACTGAGTTATGTTTGGTCAATGCGTGCAGACTCTACTTGGGCGTCACTCTCATGAGTGACATTGTGACTGTCGATGGAAAATACCTGTCCTTGTTCGCGATCGACTGTTCTCGGGACACGCACTCTAGAGCAAAAGGCTTATTGCCCTATCAAACTAATCCGAGCCGCAAAGCGTGGACGATATGGAAAAGACTTTTGCTGAGCTTCACTGTTTCGGGATCTTTGAAGCGTCTACACCGACCGCTTAGAGCATGGCTGGTCACAGGTCTTGATACTTACCGCCAGTGGAATGAATACCTGGATCCAACAAACTACTCCCTCTATGTCCAGATTGATGCTCAGTTTGAGCGTTTCGTATACCAACGTCCTTACTTTGTCACCACCGCATCGCTCGTCAACATGCTTCCTTCGACCTGTCTTACTGCTCAAAGCGTGCATCAGAATGGGCGACGTACTCTTCTCCCAGTGTCACCAGCAACCATTAGTAGAGATTCATCAATACACGCTCTAGAAGAGCCACAATCGATTACCAACTGATACCAAAGTTCTCCACGGGTCAGAGAACAAAGGAAACCCAAGGGCTCTATCGTAGGGATAGTCAGGACACTGAAGACGTGATGATATGGTAATGTTAATGATTGTGAGCTTACTACTAGGTTTGGTGTGTGAGGTTTCCATTCTTGTTGTCGATCGTGTGAAATAGGTTCTTGGCGGTGACAGGACTGGAATGGTTGGAGTTGATGTATGTGAGGTATATAACATGTATATGTGCTTGTATATCATATACAGCCTCAACGATTCTTGGCTAAAGTTGGTATATGTAGTTTTGTTGGCGCGTCCTTGTTTGCAATCTTGAAATAGTGGGAACGATGATATGGTCTCGCGTGATCGTGATTCGTGCCTTGTGTACTTAGACCGTTGGGTCGGATATATGGTCGCCACGCTCGGATAGCTCTTGCGCGCGTCTTGACGAATTTGGGCGCGCATGCTTACGGCATAGGTCAGGCTCGGATGTTCAACGGATGATCGTCCGTTGATGGGATATCAAGACCAAAGTTGATTCTTGATAGCACGTTCGTCAATCTGTTCTCACTTTTTGGTATATGCGACCGAAATATATGTTGAGCTAGCGCGAAGCTAGGTATGTAGTGTGGATGTAGGTGATGTAGGTGATGTTTGAAGCCACGGGACTCGACTAACCGATGAGGTGCCAAACCTAACCGATGATTTTCGGTGAGAGTTCTACTACTCCCCACAGCTCGTTGGTTCAGCCTTGTCATCGCTGGATTCGTAGAGATCTTGAACTTCTCCTCTCCAAAACAATAGGGGCTTGAGTAGAGGCCAAATAGTTGCAAACTTCCAATGCTTGCTGAGGATGTCGGCAGGGTTGGTCTTCCCATCCTTCCAATAGAATGCAACGTATTGCGCTGCTATCGCTTCTCGTACCCGGTGATATGAAAGGAGATGATGTCTCTTGGACAAGATAGAATGAGGCATTGTTGCGTTAACAACCACAGATCGATTGTCTCCAAACAGATAACTGCAATCCCTGATTGGTACTCCAAGGTGTAACGAAGTGAATGCCGTAATTCAGTGATTTGGTCGACTGCTGTCCTTGCTGCCACAAATTCTGATCCATATGTTGCCGTTTCCACAGTGCTCTGTCGTTTGCTGTACCAATCAATTGGTGTCCCATTCAAGAGATGCAGGATGGCTGTTACAGACTTTCCTTTGATCATGTCGTGCATAAGGTTAGCATCAACATAGTGCGTTGTCGTCACATATCGTCCAAGTGGTTCTGGGCAATCATGAGGGATGTATTCCTTGGCATCTGAATAGACCGTACGACTCCAATCAAAGTCTTGACTTGGAATGCTTGAGAAATCGGGCTCTCTGATTCGGAATCTGATTGCACCATCAGAAAGATTGAAAAGGTATCCATAGATGCGTTTAGCTCTGTTGAAATGTCCCTGTCTTGGAGCTGCGCGGAACCTGGAAAGGGTCATCGTAGCAGTAAAAACATCAAAGCGACCAATTGTAATCACCCACTGAAGCTGTCCAATCAAGGTCTGGAAGTGCTGTGTACCTTCTTCATCAAGGAGTTCGGTGTCGTCCAATTCCGGGTGATCACCAGCAATGAGAGGGGTTTTAGCCTTCTTGGGTTTCTCTTTGAAGGTACGTTCAAAGGTGTCCATCATTTTGCTAATGTATCGGCGTGGATCAGAGACTAGGGTTCCGTCAGGGTCCTTGGTGTACCGGCATCCCAGGTGATAGTCAATAGGTCCATCTCCCTTAAGCTTGAAGTTGTACTTTTCCTTGAAGACTTTGCAAATGTTTCCAGGGTCAGTAGCTATGATGGCTAAGTCATCCACATATACGGCGATGTATTCGTAGCAATCCTCCCCAGGCGCTTTTCTCATCCCAATGTCAGGATCTGCCTTGCTTGGTGAGAAACCCATATCGGTGAGGACGTCAAAAAGGACATCATGCCATCGTGCGCCTGAAGATTTGAGACCATAGAGGGCCTTGTAGATGATGAGGATGTGACCTTCTAGCTCCTTGAACTCGGGTCCTGCCACAATATATAACTTCTCCCCAGTCAATGCTTCAAGATACGCATTCCCAATGTCTGCTCCCCATACTTCTAGATCGTTCAGAGATCCAAGGAATAAAGCAATTCGTAGGTTGCAAATAGAAACAACTCCAGAGTAGATCGTTTCCACAGGTTCCTTCGTCAAGTGTCCATCTGCAACAAGTCGTGCCTTGTGCCTACCATCATGTTTCACATCAAAAACGAGATGCACTCGAATCTTTTGATATCCCTCAGGTGCATTTGATACCTTGCCATTTGTGAAGATGGCCTTCCCATGGTCCTTGAATGTCTCATATGATTGTATCTGAGACAGTTCCAATTCAGTTGCGTCTTGCCACCTTGTGGTACCATTTTGTTTGTCAAGATTGACAGCCTCGGCGTAATCTCGAGGGACTTGGAATCCAAACTTATACTTGACTGATTGACGTACTTGTTTGATCCTTGATTGTTTTGCAGCACGTATCAGGCGTTTACTCGTCTTGACGTAGCGTTTCAGGTGTTTCCATCCTGGTTCGTTGAGGAGCCCATGCTTCTTTCCATATATGGCAACGGTGATTGGGTTGTCGTTGGCAATAAGGGAGAGTGGTTCATAGGTTGTCTCCCCAGTTTCCCAATCCACAAGCAAGTTATACTTACTCCCCTTATAATCCGGGTCGGTTGAAGACAGTGGGCCTTGATGTGCAATAACATCCCTGAAACGGAACAAATTATCTCCCGAGGTCTGCGTTTGATTGTCCCTCTTAATATACTCCATCAACTGGTTATAAGAGATCATTTCATCAACGTCAGAATTTGTCTTGCGGTAGATGTACTTGATGCGTTCTTCTTGCTTGAGTGATTCTTCATTAAGATCTACAACTCGTTTGACAACGCGTGCTCGATGACGCTCCCCATTTTCTTCAGTGTCGCATAGGAAAGTGCGTCCTATCATGTCTTCGTAATCAATTGTAGGCATTGGTTTGGATGGATCTTCACTTTTACTGCGAATGAAGACAGTGTCAGCCTGCTTATCAGTGTCATCTTTCGGAGACGTCTCCCCTGAAGGTCGATCCACACGAAGGTTGGGTGTAGTGGAAGCGACACGGCGAACAGCGGAACGGTAGAGGATATGGTTGTCAGCAGACAAAATCTTCCATGTAAAAGCATCACCAACGTTGTGAGCACAACCAACCCAATGGCCAAGTTTCTCATCGGTCGAAGAAGGGTAGGGACCAGACGACGGTTCGGAGGGGTCAACACGATAGTAGACTTCATCCCAGAAGGGAAAGAACAGGAGGTGCGAAATGTCGGGAGGGTGACCGGTGAGAGCCTCAATAGGAGTACGTCCAGAGTGTGCATGTGAAGAAGAATGATTCAATAAGTCACAGACATATTCAAGGCAAAGTAACCAAACATTGGCCGGGCATCCAGTTGCATTCATGATAGCGTTCGTCATTCGTTTAACGGTCTGATAACGATTCTCGGCTTTGTTCTGATGCTGGTGGTATGGTTCAGAGCGATACTCCCCGATGAGCAAGGTGCGAAGGATATCCTTAACCTTATGGGAAATGAGAGATGAACCCCCATCACTAATGAGTGTCTCCATAACACCTCGCATGCGTATATTGTCTTGAAGAGTGTTCACAAATTGCTTGGTAGACTTGATACCGTAAATATCAGTGACAAGAGTATCGCGGCCAACAAAAATTTGAGCCACCTTTCCACCATGATCAACAGCAGGTGTATCAGAAAAGATCGAATCGGTAGCAACGGGTTCATGACGACGTGGTAGATTCAGGATAGGGTTGCGTGCCTTGAAATGTTTCTTGAGAGTGTCACAGTCAAAAATCACATTAGCATGTCGTGTAGTATGCTTGAAAGTATCGGCAATAACTTCCTTGGATTGCCAACCAAAGAAGGGACAAAATTGTTTCCAATCATGTTCTTCCACATAACGACAATGGACAGATGCATGTTGAAGGGTTGGGTCTTCACCATTAGCATCAGCATAGATAGAGAAATATGTGGTGTTGTCGGGTCCGTGGTGATAAGGAAGGTCAAGGAGAAGATTGAGATTGCAGACAACATGATCAGTGTACTCCCCATACGTGTCATATGGATAACGTGCCATACTGCCATCGGTCACAACCTGATACCATGTAGTAGAAGCATCATGCTGTGGATCTGAATGAGTATGGTCAAGAACAGAGGGGTCCCAAGTAGATGGCGAAGTAAAGATGATTTGCGGCAATCGGTCCATGTCATCATCAGAAGGGATACCTAATGAGTGGATAAAGGCAAGTCCATCCTTGATACATAGAGGTAAAGCACGTCCATCAAGGGTAGTGATACGTTGCTTTCCATCCACCTTGACAGAACGTTCATCCACAGATAGCCCATAATGTTCCAATTGACAAGGTGCATGTATAGACTGTCCTTTTCCATAGTATGCATATTCGTTGAAGATGCCAACGATTGGTCCATCATTAGTTTCAAACTTGGCAGCACAAGTGACAATGGGGAGACCAGTAAGTTCATGGTTGTCGATTCCCACAATCGTGATGTTACGACCTGTCTTGGAAAGGATACGCATATCAGCTCCGGCTAAACCACCATTGGCACCACGATCAATGAGTTGATTCCCAGTATAAGTCGACTTTCGAGAGAACATATATTGAGTCATGTGGACCTTCTGCTTGTGCTCATTCTGTTTGAAACTAACTTTCTTACTCGTCTTGGATGCGGCATTGGATAGAACATTAGACAAATCAGAAGCTGGGTGATTGAGGTCGGTTGACGTCATTGCTTGATGGATGAGATGGGTGGCTGGATCGGAATCATCCTGCGAATATGTGGGGTTGTCCAGGTCATCGAAAACATCTTGACCAGGGTCAGGATCAATGTCAAGGGAGTGTTGCTGTACCTTTCTTGGACTCGGAGTAGAAGCTTGCACGTTCTTGTTATACTCAACAATCATCTTGCGAGCATCCTCAGGAAGTTTAAACCATAGGTCACGAGGAAGACTGGCTTTTGGAGATGCCGTGTTATCATCTTGGACATTGGTATTGTTTATCTGATATGCATCGTCTTCCTGAAGGGATCCCTCAATATCATGTTGTGTTTCGTGTTGCTCGTGTTGCTTGACACTACGACGACGACCAGTTGCAGAAGATTGCGTGACTTGATCATGGTCATATGCTGCATCCATCAAAATGGAGAAGTACGACCGATAACATAAAGACTTTGCTCCAGACTTCGTGTTGACGACGTTGTCCAAGATTTTAACTCTGCGAAGGTCAGGTACCTTCTCGACAGCTTGCATAAGAAACGTCATCCTGGTGTGATCAGGTATGCGATCAGAGAGATCAACAAGGTTATCGAGTAAACGTAGTTTGTCTTGGAAATGAAGCAAGAATTGACGTGATGATCCACGCCATGTATCATCGAGGTGAAGGTTGGAGATGTAATTGGTTAATCGTAAGACCTCTCGTTTTGCTAAGTCTGACTTCGTATGCAATGTGTGAAGCTTCTGTAACACTGCTCGTGCGTCTTCATCATGTTCATGTTCGCAAACATAAGCTCTTCCTTGATCAGTCTGGATGATGCGCACAAGGACGGAGTATAGGAAGATTTGTTGCTCTTGGAAAAGTTCTGTTGCATACGTATCATTCGTTGGCGGCTTGTATCGGAAGTCAAGAACATTAGATAAACCTTGGGCTTTTGCTGTGGTCTTGAAAGTCCTCCAGAACGTGTCGTAGTATCGTTCATCCTTGAATGTTTCATATGCCATAGCGTCACGCTTGGTTCCCTTCTTGAATGCGGTTAGGTCCAGTTGGGACTGTGATGCAGCAGAAGTAGTACTAAACGATTTTGGTGACGTCGAATGGGATGGAGATTTCATAGGTGATACTGGGTCATTGATAGGGCTTCCAGAGCGAAAGTCAGTGTTTATCCTCCATAGATCAAATTCTGCCTTGGTCAGATTCATCCAGGTTGCCTTGGAAGGTATACCCTGAATATCGATACTTGTTTGTCGGAACCAATGGGCAAGCAACTTGATCTGCTGGCTTGTATTGACATGTAGGTCGTGCATTTGTTTTCCTGACTTGTATTTTGTCATACTATCCATGTTCTTCTCAGGGTCAATCGCCATATGTTCAATGATACTAAGGATATCATCAAAAGCATGATGGTGCATCCATTTCACGAGTACATCGACCCTTTCCTTGGAAAAGTTGAACAACACCTGAGTAATATGATCAAAGACTTCTTGATCAGATATACTTTGATTGGGGTTGAACTCTGGTGGGGTCGGTGTAGTTGGTTCCATGATTGCTTGACTTTGTGATAAGATATGTTGATATGTGTCCTGTGATGTCTTAGTCGAAAACTTTAGTCTTGTTTTGTAACCCGGATGTGTGGTGTGCCTTCTGAACCCGGATGTGCCACGTGTGTGCCACGTATGAAGTACCCGGATGTGTGTTGTGATGTCCAAAAGGTAACCCGGATGTGCGGAACTTGGTTTTGTCTCCGGTTTGGTGTGAAAACTACTTAAAGTTACTTATTCTTGGTCACTTCCAGACTCGTTGCGGTGATCGAGTTGAACCGGAGATTCAGTAACAGAAGGCGGCTTCTTCGTCGTACTCGTAGTAGTCCTCAACAAAAGTGGTTCACTCGTTGGATGAGTATTGGGAAGGTAGTTGTACGGAGTCCTGGTGCAGCTTGAGGTCTTGGAATAGGAAAGGGTTGGTGACCCTAGCCTTAGCCAGGCTGGCCCTGTTGATGGGTTGAGTAGCTTTGTCCTCTAACTCTTGTTGTTGTGGTAGCTCAATCTGTAACGGGTGTTGATGGGTAAGTAAGGTTTCAATTGCAACTGCAGGGAAATAAGCGGTGAGACTGTTAATCTAGTAGAGATTCATCAATACACGCTCTAGAAGAGCCACAATCGATTACCAACTGATACCAAAGTTCTCCACGGGTCAGAGAACAAAGGAAACCCAAGGGCTCTATCGTAGGGATAGTCAGGACACTGAAGACGTGATGATATGGTAATGTTAATGATTGTGAGCTTACTACTAGGTTTGGTGTGTGAGGTTTCCATTCTTGTTGTTGATCGTGTGAAATAGGTTCTTGGCGGTGATAGGACTGGAATGGTTGGAGTTGATGTATGTGAGGTATATAACATGTATATGTGCTTGTATATCATATACAGCCTCAACGATTCTTGGCTAAAGTTGGTATATGTAGTTTTGTTGGCGCGTCCTTGTTTGCAATCTTGAAATAGTGGGAACGATGATATGGTCTCGCGTGATCGTGATTCGTGCCTTGTGTACTTAGACCGTTGGGTCGGATATATGGTCGCCACGCTCGGATAGCTCTTGCGCGCGTCTTGACGAATTTGGGCGCGCATGCTTACGGCATAGGTCAGGCTCGGATGTTCAACGGATGATCGTCCGTTGATGGGATATCAAGACCAAAGTTGATTCTTGATAGCACGTTCGTCAATCTGTTCTCACTTTTTGGTATATGCGACCGAAATATATGTTGAGCTAGCGCGAAGCTAGGTATGTAGTGTGGATGTAGGTGATGTAGGTGATGTTTGAAGCCACGGGACTCGACTAACCGATGAGGTGCCAAACCTAACCGATGATTTTCGGTGAGAGTTCTACTAACCATTACACCCCCAGAAGCGCCTGCAATCGACTTGTCTAGCCATATTTCGAAATTGGAGGATTGGGAATCACAGCTTCTTCGCGGGTTTGACATCATTTGCTCACTCAATACCTTACAGCACGAACTGTTCCAAACCAATTTGCAACTTCTCCTGTGTAGCGACGGCTCTGCGGCCCAATTCCGGGGCACATTCGGCTGTGTTGGATGTACACTTCAAGGTCTTCGTCTCTTTTGTCTAAATGGTCCTGCTCCTGGCTATAGGACTTCATCTTTTCGGTCCGAAAGTTATGGCTGCCTCAGCATACTTTGATTCTTATTTCGCTTGTTTGAATTTTACTCCCAATCTTTACCAGATTCGGTCACAGTGTACACAGACTCCAAGAGTCTGGTTCAAACTATCAACAAACGTCTCGAGTGGTCCT
Organism: Epithemia pelagica; assembly: GCA_946965045.2. NCBI lineage: Eukaryota > Bacillariophyta > Bacillariophyceae > Surirellales > Surirellaceae > Epithemia > Epithemia pelagica. The sequence goes on along the minus strand of OX337235.1, from coordinate 2,319,933 downwards.
ATGACTTCACGTACTCAACAATGAACCCAGACTGGGACATCCAACAGTCTATTTCTTCTACAGTAAGACAATTCCCACAAGTCCCGTCTTTTCGTCACGTGAAAGGCCATCAAGACAATAATGCCGCTCCCTCCACTCTGTCCCTACCAGCCCAATTGAATGTTGAAGCCGACAATTTAGCATCGTCGTACGTTTATCCACCTTCAATCTCCTCGCGGATAGCTCCTCTTATTGGGGGAGCAACTGCTATTCTTCATGGTCCCTATGGCACGATAAATTCAAATTACCGATCCATTCTCCGTACGTTAGCCTCAGCACCAACCTTGCGCAATTACCTACTCAACAAGCACAATTGGAGTTCTGATATGTTCAATTCCATCGATTGGGAGTCACACGGTATTGCAGTTCGCTCTAATTTTTCCAGGCGTCATTTTGTGGTTAAATTTCTTCACCAATGGCTTCCCCTGGGTCATCTGAAAGCACGTTATGCCACCTACTACAGCGACGAATGCCCCTCGTGTCCACAACCTACACACGAAGACCATGACCATTTTCTTCGATGTCCCAACAGGTCTTGGCTTGGCTCATTACTTGACGATCTTCGAGAATTTTGGCACGATCATCACGTTCACCCGTCCCTCTGCACTCTCCTCACCGAGTATCTCCACTCCTGGTTCTCTTCCACTCAGCCATCTCCCCTACCCACAACATCTCCTTACTTCGCCCTTCAACGCACTCAACTCAACATTGGCCTAAATCAACTAATTCTCGGCCGTTTTGCACTCCTATGGTCCGCACTACAAGACACCTACGCCACAACTACTACCGAATCAGCAATTTCTGGACAACGATTTGTTACTGGTACCATCAAGCTCATGTGGGTACATATGTATCAACTATGGAAAACCAGGAATGAAGCTCTCCATGGCTCTACATCTCCTTCCCGTGAAACCGCAGCCTATGCACAGGCCCAACGCGAAGTTGCTGCCTTATATTCGATCCGCCACACCGTTCTACCCCGTGATCAATCACTTTTATACGATTCCCTTGATACTCACTTCTCCATCGATACGACTTCTGTTGCTCTCCGTTCCTGGCTCAATACTTGGAGACCTGTCATCTTGCAATCTGCCAACCACACCTAACTTGCTACATGTTTCGCTCTATTAGTCCTCGCCTTCGTTAGCTCGGAGGCCCGGCGCGTCGGTCGGCGTTATCCTAGCGGATACGTGCGGCAGCGTTAAAATAGACTGTACCTTTTTTTTATGGATAACGATGATGATGATGGACTTACGGAAACGTCTTACAGTTGCACTAAATTTGCTCTGTCTGGTCTTCCTTGGCTTGTTTGGTATAGAACCAGTCGCTGCAACGTGTATGTGCTGTCACATGGCGGATCCAGTGGTTTCTCGATGGCCTCTTTCTCGGCGCACGACCGTTGCAAAAATTGCTTCCACCACAGCATCGGAACTGGCAGTGTTGATGGCCGGTCGACACTTGTTGACTCCACGAAATGCAGGCGGAATACTCCTGCTGGGAGTTGCTTGTATGGCGGGAAGAGCTGCCACACAGTCCATCCCCACGTTCTTGTCCGATCCTTCAGCTTCCAACGACTCCGACCAGTCCAAGGGGACGGACAACGACGAGAATAAGCCAGCAGTTGCCGAAGAAGCGTTATCCTCGGGTATGGTGGCGAGTCTTGGCTTCTATAAGCAGTTTATATCACCGCTGTTGCCGCCCGCTTGCCGCTTCGTGCCAACTTGTTCTCGCTATGGAGTACAAGCTATTGAAGAATTTGGACCTGCCAAGGGTGCAATTCTCATTGCGTGGAGACTATTACGATGCTCGCCCATTGGAGGAAAGGGTTACGATCCACCAAAGTGGCCTCCTGTTCCATACACCTACAGCAGCTATTAGGTAGTCCAGTGAAGTACAACATTAGCAACATTATTAATCACGCTCATCAAAGCTCTCCATGAGAAAAGGCATGTTCATAAGACCCTTCAATCCATCAGCTGGTGTTAGGTTTCCTTGCAATATATCGGCAATGCCAAACAAAATAGGATACTTCAGATCAAGCCGGTAGCCTCTGCAGTTTGTTTTGATAAAATTGACCAAAGCAACGGACGTGTCCACACCTTCCGCCACTTCTGTTGTAGAAGCTAGAATCTCTTTCATCGTTTCGCCTTTCCCTAATCGGTAACCAAATTTTCTATTACGAGAAAGTGGACCGAAGCAGGTGCCGAATGTATCCCCCACACCTTTACCAGAAAACGAGCAGAGGTATCGTAAGCCAGCGGCATCGAAAAGATTTTCCAGATAACACAGAGAAAGACGTACCAGACAACCCTGCCATTGTACTTGGCAACGCTCCCAAAGACAACCCAAGTCGTCTCATCTCGCCACATCCTCGAGTGACGAGCCCGCTCATCGCGTTTGTTCCCAGGCCCAGCCCCTCGCACATCCCGGCAGCCAGGGCAATCACATTCTTGACCGCTCCTCCAATCTCCACTCCCATAACGTCCCTGGTGGTGAAACAGCGAAAATTATCATCAGATAAAAGACTTGCCAAGTCACGAGCCAACAAAATATCTTCTGAGGCAATTACAACGGCGGTGGCAACGCCTTGACAAATCTCGCGTGCGAAGGAGGGTCCCGACAAAAAGGCATAGGGGCGTTCTCGACCAAGAGTTTCTTTCAAAATATCAGCCATCAAACCCAAGGACGACGTTTCGATTCCTTTGGATCCACTTAACACAGGAGTGGTTGGAGGGATATATCTTGCCACCGACCCCAAAAACTCGCGACTGTACTGCACTGGAACGGCATGAACAATGTAGGTTGCGTCCGGTAAACACTCTTCTGGGTGAATTGTCGCTCGCACTTTCGCTGGCATGACTATATCCGACATTTTGGTCGGATGTGTGTGGTTTGCATTGATAGAATCAGCAATTCCTTGCCTTCGAACCAAGATGGTTGTTGGAATGCCCTGTCGGGCACATACAGTGGCTAGCGCCAGTCCGAAATTGCCCCCACCCATGACTGCGATCCGAACAGGGTAGGGAGGAGGTGGAGTTGTGGAAGCCATGAAAAGTTGGGATCCAGTGTTCCTTTGGAACGTCTGTTGATACTTCGACTTGACAGAGGAGAAGTGAACATGTCTTGGTGCGAGAGCTTGACCAAACCCATGGATATCTCTGATTAGCTGCATGACTACAGACATAATCGAAATAAAAACGATAGAGAGCTTCCAAACGCTCATTGCCGAACTGATTGAAAGTCCTTGAAGGAGAAGGCGTCGAGTTTCTAAAGATGGGATGGATGGTGGATGAGGGCAGAGGGGATCCTACCCGAAATGCCGACCATCAATGTATCAAAATCAACCTGAAGATGTGTCTGTGAGATCATCACTGACGTGTCGAAAACATCACACCAATATTATTCAAAATATGATGTTGAGAAGATGTATGGCAGACAATAATATGAATCTAACCCCACAAGAGCCCTAAAATGTAAAAGATAATTCTTTCTTAAGTGGGGTTGATGGATATGAATATGATTTAAAAATATGACCGGAGGCAAGAGCGGCGCAGTGCGCACTGCGTTCACCACAAGATGAGGTTTCTTGATTCTTGATGCCATCATAACTCGTTGACTGACACTTCCGTCTTTGTCTTTGGGTGTGAATCTGCTAATTGACGAGTCGAAAATCGATACCCAATCCTTTTAGGCAGGTATCATAGGGGAAAAGGACTTGGTTAAGGTTAAGGAGGACGCTGTGGCAAAATGTTATCGACACGCATTGGTACAGGATTAACTCAGGTTGCGGCGGAGCGTTTGCTTGGTCAGGCAGCTTACGGCAGATCCATCATGTCAAGAGTTTGTTCGACGGATCGATCGGCTGGTACTCTCCTAGATCCTGTTTTATGGGCAACTGGAGTGAAACGACAAAAGTTGCACACAAAAGTTTTGTGGGAAGGGGACAAAAAACTTGGTTCGAACGGCTATTTCAACCGAACGTTGACCGAATCGTTTGACCGAATCGGTAGAAACATTACAAGATTGCGGACGCGGAGGCTGGTTGAAATCGCCATTGCATCTCTGGCAACTAAGGAGTTTCGAACCAGAATGGAAGAGGTGGTGGAACGGCCTCATGATTGGCAGAATTGGACGAGGAGAGACTGGGCGGATGATTTACTGGAATCACTAGGTAATACGAAGATGCAGCGTGCTTGGACAGCATTGACTCGACTTGCGCAACTCTCCATGTTGGCCACACCGCTCGTTGTTATGGCGCCGTTTGCCTATGTATCAAATACTGTACACAAATATTCGTGGGAATACGCGTTGTGGGGAATTGAACAAGCTGGTCCGACCTTCGTCAAATGGGTTCAGTGGGCCACCACAAGACAAGATTTGTTCAGCCCCGAGTTTTGCCAGTACTTTGGACAATTGCGCGATAATACTAGAGGGCATCCCTGGGAGCATACCCAAACACTGTTGGAGGAAGACCTGGGACCTCTCGCGTCCCATTTGAAGCTTGAATCAACTCCGATAGGCTCTGGATGCATTGCTCAGGTCTATCGCGGAACGCTCACAGAAGCTGTTGGACAATTTCCTTCGGGGACAAAATTGGCTGTTAAGGTCCAGCATCCCAGTATTTGGGAAAAGGTTTGTGTCGATTTTTACATTTTTGACAAGGTTGCTGTATTTCTCGAGAGCCTTCCGTACCTGCAGCTCAAATACCTGGCATTGGTTGACACGGTTCGTCAATTTCGGGATATCATGTTACCCCAGCTTGATCTTACTTTGGAGGCGAAACATTTACAACGATTCAATCGCGATTTTTCGAGCATTGATCGGGTCAACTTTCCAACACCACTGAACGACCTGACCACAAAGAGGGTTCTCACCGAAACATTTCTTCCTGGGGTGAACATACTCGAATACACATCAAAGCCGGAGCATGTGCGTAAAGATCTCGCAAATCTTGGTGTAGAGACTACACTGAGAATGATTTTCCTGCACGACTTTCTTCATGGCGATCTGCATCCCGGTAGGTGAAGTGTACGTCTCACCAGGAGTTCCAAGTCTCATACTCACACAGGTCAACTAATTTCTACACTCACAGGCAACATCTTGGTCCATCTTAACGAAAATGGGAAGTTGGGTTTGAACTTGTTAGATTGCGGTTTGGTCATTGAAATGGGACCCGAACAACACGTGAATCTGACAAAGATTTTGGGAGCATTCTCACGACGACAGGGGCGACTGGCAGGACAGTTAATGGTGGACACAAGTTCTGACTGTCAAGCTACAGAGGAAGACATGGATCTCTTTGTCGAAGGAATTGGCATTATTTGCAATCAGGACACAAACTTCGTGGAACATGTCGGTGACAAAATCACGGACATTTGCTATTTAGCTTGCCGTCACAAAGTCAAATTGGAACCTGCCTTCATCGGTGCTGCCTTGGCTGTTGAGATTATTGAGGGTATTGCAAAGTCTCTTTATCACGATATCCATGTCGCCTCTCCGGCACTGAGGTTCATCTTCCAAGCAGAACTCATGCACAATATGGAGGCAGTGAAGTTGTGGTAAGGGCGTCAAATGTTGTAAATTGGCTGACCCAAGTAGATCATGTGATTGCGTCCCTACTTTAAACTATAGTTGTGCTGATGCGGGTAAGTGGGCCGCCCATTTACCTTTCTTCACAACAAGTTGGTGATTCTGTCCATAGTTTTTGTAGACAGCGGGACTACCTAGGGGTATCCTTGAGAAACCTGACCATCGAGTACCGACGATCTCTGAGGTTTCCATGGTCATTGCGTAGTCAAGCCCCGGCTTGTCCTCAATCAGCTACCTCGATTTTCTTGGGAGTGCCACGCACCTAGCAATTATCACGGTATCCCGTAGATGACATTGACAACGTATTGTGCACACTGTGGACTGCGCAGAAATCAAGAAGATCTAGGTAGTCATGTAGAATGTAGAACCAAGATCCATGGTGCATGGTGCAACAGTTCACGGTTTCTTCTCTCAACCTCTCTCTTTCCTGAAACTGCACGTAAAGTAACAAGCGATTGGTATGTTGATGCAAGCATCCGTCAGACAGAAATCTAACGACTCACTACCTGTAAGTTGCGTTGGCTTTGTTAGCAACATGCGTGGTGGGTGGTGGGTGGTGGTAACCTTAGACAAAAAATGAGCGCATGCACATGCACCCAAATCAGCTACAGAGACATTCAGACATTCAGTCATTGGACATGTCCTCGGACAGAAACATTTGCAGCTCTTCTCTGCAGAGCGGAACGGGTCAAACCTCCCTCCAAGCTCCAAGCAGCTGTGGTCGATGGGAAGAGCGTGTCTTTCTCCTGACAGCAGCCACATCTTTCAGACATCACCACAACAACGCGGAAGCACCAACTCAGACGATGATCTTGCAAAGAATCATCTCGAGATTCCTCGTCTTTCGGCAAACCGTAGGTCCCCGTCACAAAAGCCGACGTGATCAAAAGAAGCGACGGTTGAAATCGAAACAAGGAGTTCAAAGAATCGATCGTCCTTACCTGTCTACTCCCGATACCATGCTATCCGTTAATCGATTGAAACGCAAACGCGTTACTCTTACAGGGCTAACTATCGTCGTCGCATCCTCCGACTGCTCGTCCACTATGGCCTGTTCGAGCGATGATGTGTCAATCTTATCAGGCTGCTCAGTCTCATCCAGCAACAACGACTCTTTTGGGAGACAGTCTCAGGGCTCAGCACAACAGGTAAGCCCACAACCTTTTTCTCCGTTTGTGAAGAAAACTGGGGACTGACTTAACAGCTTCGACCCCAAACGGATATTCACAGGACCTTCCTATCACACAAGATCACTTGCTGCAGAATTTTGCAAGAGTGGCAAAAGGAAATGCATTGCGAAACAATGCGAACCAAGAACCAGCTCGAGCACCTAGAGTCTTGGTATTAGGGGGAGGAAGCTGGTGACGCGCATGAAGAACTTGCAGAATACACAGTCCATATTGCCAAAGACGACGAATGACTAAGGGATCATGGATGTTAAGTCGTTCGTGCAGCACCAATGATGCATTTTAGAGAAGTCTGGAGACCAAACTGCTTGCAATATATACGGCAAGCAAAAGCTTGACTGACAGATTCGTTACAATGCGGACAACACTGAAGGCATGTAGTGTTTCTCATCATTAAGAATACGGCATCGCCTGGATGACGAGGAAATGCAGACGACATGCCCAATTAATCTCCAATTCATTTCAATCCGAAACTGTGTTGTCTTCTTACCGTTGCAAAGCACATGAATCAGTATTAGTAGGGATTATTACGGCGATAATGTATCTCTTCTACTCCTAGGAGCATCAGCAAACACTAATGGTTGGTTCTCTAGAGAGTTAGGCTACGGATAGGCTACGGTGCGTGACACAGTGTGTTTCTGTGTTTCAACATATGACGTGACCAAGCCGCTCGGACGAACTCGGAAGTGCGCACTCCTGGCGCGCTTTGCGGGAAAGATAAAAGACGACTCATAAGCTACGGTCGCTGGAAAAATCTCTGGTAGAGGTAAATAACTCCTACAACAAACAGTGGCGGGACAGGGATATGGACTACCTCTCTAGTCCTGTGGAACAACACGCACCGAAGTTGATGTTTGGGATAAGGTCATGAGACTTTGGCAGCCCAGACATCGCACAGAAATGGAACCATGGATGGTGGATCGCTGAGTGCGTAGTGGGAGGAGCAATGCGAGTTCCAAGTAGGTGCTTCCAAATGTGTCCATCGTTTTTTATCGATGAATGTTGCTTAAATCCCCATGAAGAATTAGTAGATCGGCAAATAATGTATTGCTTGCATATCGCAGACTGGCAACCCGTGTTGTTCGAAATGCATCGTATCTCGGCTGATTGCAATTTCTGGTTATCCATATATCCGTGCAAGAGTGGATCGGGTGTACCTTTGTAAACACATGCGCACGCAAACTTGCACTCCACAGCTCAATATAATGTATAGAAAAGTCTTGTTTGATACATGGGAAATTCTGGGGAGAATGAACACGGAAACGCCACAGATAGATGATGGCCCAGGCAGCGAAATGGACCATCAGTTGTCCTGTTGCACAAACCACTCTCGAAAGTAATGGCGGATCCTTCTCCACGTTTCGGGTGTTGCCATAGTACGTAACAACAAAGCGATAGACTGCCTTTCATGTTCAGCATAGTGATCATCATAGTTGGAAATTCGAAATATCTGGTAGTTGGATTCATTCTTGACGACATTTGGTAATCCTAAAAATTCCAATACGTCTTTGGTGATGTAGGGAAGGTCATGGCCAAAGTCTTCGTAGTATAGCGTAAAGACAGGGACAGGCTTGGAAAATGGGTGGGGTCCCAACGCTGGTAAGACATGGTGAAGCACGCGATCGTGCCACTTCACATATTTGACAAACTCTGCTCGACAAGGAATCATCTCAAACCATCTTTTCACTTTGTTCCTATCAACTCGTCGACTCTTGGAGGCGGGCCATTCCTCGGTGATCGTATTCCAGATGTAGTCGAATTCTGCATCCAATATCGAACTCGTATCCAAATGGGAGCAATACTGTCGAAAACCGGTAGCATTGATTGGGAAAATCAACTTGTCATTACCCCCAGGACCTTGATTCCTTTTCTTCCAATTCCTGGCTTGAAGATGAAACCGTGAAACAACGTTGTGAAGTGGGTTCCGAATCAAGTGGATGGCTCGCATAACTCGTTTCTCATTGATTACACCTTCTTGACGTCGAGCAGTTTGCGTCGAGTCATCTCTTTGGCGAAAAGTCGTTCGCTTGCAGGCGTCAAGAAATGTCGATGCATTTGGAAGATAGCTTGAAGCATTACATTCGATGCATCGACCCCCACAATGCGTCTTGGTCAAGATAAAATTTTCCGGCAGCGGAACGACACTCGAGCCAAATTTTAGATCGGACTCGGGACCTTCCCAAAACGGACCTTCAGGATATTGGGGATCGACCGGAAGGGGCACGGGATAATACTTGTTGGTGAACTCAACACCGTAATTACTGGCAATGGAACGATTGGATGCCGACTCGGTCAACGCCAAAGTGTACGACGTGCCGGAATTGGGGAACGACAATAGCCAGGCTACCTCTGGCTTATCTTTACGTCTGCCTGAACCATCAGCGCCGGTAACAGCCTGTTCCATATCTTGTAACGGCGAGATCCATTCTTCTGGCAAGGACCGAACGGATGTCAGTTCCGTGGAGATCGTCCACTGACTTGCAACGAACACCAGACTCGACAACGTCAAAGCCAACAACCCTACCACATACATTGTTCGAGGCCGATCTCCTATTCTCGTTGGGTCTTTCAATGGAAAAGATGAATTTTCTTCCATTATGCAGATTAAAACCTCTCACAGCAATGTGGACCTGCAGGCAATGGCGTTTGTCATTCGACATTTTGTGAGACGATTGTGTTGGCTGGCTCGGAGAAATGTTATCCTCAGGCCGGCCCGCGCGGAAGACATCATCCGAGTACAATCTACAATGTAGAAACGCTCCGATTGCGGGGGTACCTCCCGTCTGCTGTCCATACGGTTATTCCCAAATTTTCCTAAAAATGTAAAAATTATTTCTTTCAAATTTCTTTTGATTAAGCACATTATTATAACGTCCCAGCCAACTGTAATAACTGGCTTCGCCCTATTGTGTAGCCGCTTGCGCTCATGAATGGGAAACAGGAACCGTGAGCCGTGAGACTTGACGAGACATGCACAGAGAAATCTACAAGCCCATTTTGTACTCTAAAGTCTATACTGTTTCAGAAGCGAGTACTCTTTACGTAGTAGTGGATCAAGCTTCACGGAATCATCACACACACACCATGAAACACACACATGGTGCAATGCACCTCTAGGAGTATCAACACAAGCTCCTGGCACTTTGTCTATGGGAAAGATAAAAGCATAGTCCACTACTAGTTTAGGCTTCCTGCTTCCTGGGCTTACATACCCCATGATGACGCTGTCAAACCTTCGCTTCATCATTGCAGTGGTTGATTGTTCATTGCAGTGGTTGATTGTCATGTTTCATGTTGTCATCCTTCCTTTGATGTATTCCGCCTTCACCTGTGATCTAGGTGGATGGTTTTGGCCATAAAGTTGTCACTGTGGTCGTTCGTACGGCTGGATGGTTTTCTTTTGGTTTTTGGTGTGCTCATGGTCGTCTTTTGTGGTGTTGCTCGAAAAGTGAGACGATTCCTGGCCCTTGTGCAAGCAATACAAGGCGTGACCGGCGCGTCTAGTTCGATCGATCGAAGGGAGGCTGGCGATATCACCCGGCTGGCGCTTTGGGAAAAAATACGAGACAATTTTTTTCCTTTCGGATGACGGACGAACAAAGGTACCCCCCCAATCGCACCCAAAAACTGCGCGTGCGCGTGCCCGTGCGCGTGTGAGTGCGCGTGGCCGTGCCAGTGCGCGTGCGTGTCCTCTCTTTTGGCGCGAAATGTTGCGTCCAACCTACGTGTCCAACCTACGTGTTTGGTCGCATTATTGTGAAGGGAAAGCAGATGGCTTCTCACTTTTTCCATCTTGTCGGGGCCATCAGGTGTATCTTTCTGATTTCTGGCATGAGATTCAGCATGGACCAGGCAAATGGACAAAGCATCTCTGTCTTCTCCAAGGCCCTTAACTGACATATTTCATCTCATTGGCATTCCGTCAATATACTAGGTAGAGAAAGCTGTCTTCAAACGATATCCAGATCTAGAATCAGGACTGTCCCCGCATTGTTGGCTTCGCTGGTGGGGATCAAGGAAACGCGAACCGTAACGTGCTCTTGGTTGACTGCCAGCTTCTCGAATCAGTGATCACGCAATTTCTGTTGTTGTCGCATTTACCTGTCACTATATTCCCTTTTCCTATGTGTCAGCCATATCGAACTCAAAATCGTTTGATCCTTTGGACTACATCATTTCTTTCCCTATCACTTGTGGTGACGAGTTATCAACAAACGCCTCCTCCCAGACATTCACGAGACAACGAACCGATCATGAAAGCGTGGCATTGCCATGGAAGATCCCAACGAGACTTGGTAGATCGCTTACGGCAAGCTCGTATAGTAAAGACACCAGCAGTGCAGCAAGTAATGGAAGTGGTGGATCGACAGTACTATACGGCCGATTCCAACCTCAGTGGTGGGGTGAATCCCTATCTTGATACTCCGCAAGGCATTGGCAAGTCGCAGACCATTTCCGCTCCACATATGCATGCTCATGCCCTGGAAGAAATTCTTCCGGCCTTGAAGCGCAACGCTGCAACGAAAGAAGGACGCCCAGTCAAGGTACTGGATATTGGAAGCGGTTCTGGTTACTTAACAGCTTGCATGGGACGATGGTTCTCAGCCAAAGTGAATCACGATGATCCTTCATCGACCTCTCCCATTTTACCATTTCCAGGATTGGTGTATGGAATGGACATTCACCCTGAACTTGTTGAGTTTACGACCAAGAATATTCAAAAGAACGACGGCGATTTGCTCAGCAGCCATACCATCACGTTGCGACATGGAAATGGATGGATGGGCTGGCCTGAGGAAGCTCCCTTTGATGCAATTCACGTAGGTGCAGCAGCAGAATCCTTTCCAGCTGAATTAGCTCGGCAACTGACCTTACATGGGGTACTGATTGTCCCCGTGGGGCCGACCGGAAATGTTCAAAGTCTTTTGAAAGTGGAACGAGTCGCAGACACGAACAAGGAGCATTTTGTGTGGGAAGACTTTCATGTCACTCAGTTGCTTGGTGTGCGATACGTGCCACTCGTGCAAAGACCAGAATAGCCTCATCGTCACATGCAAAATTATTGTCCTTTATAGTGTTCGTGTTGAGACAAGCATAATTTTTATCCTTATAGACATGTTGCGTCAAACTCAGAATGGAGGCTAAATCTTCCAGGCATAATCTTTACTGTTGGTTATCTGACTCGCTAGGAAGCTTGCATATTCCATTTAAAGCCAAGTTCATTTAAGCGGTCAATCTTACTTTGGTTGAGCTTAGATTTGAGCCGTGTTTCGGGGTCTTGGAATACTTTATACTGATGACGAAGATCCGTTACCCAACGCCCCAAGGTACCTTCCTTAGTAGGGACAACACAGTGCCCATGCTTCTCTTTATACCGACATAACTCTTGAAAGTGTCGCTCAAAATTGGAATCTCCTTTTTGGTAGACTACCCAGGTAAAACCTAGGTGGTCCAGACGAGCCACAATGTCATCATTCAAACTAGATGACGTGTAGTGTCCTTTTTCCTCGTGCTCTTTCTTCAGTTTCCTCACTCGCATTACCCTGCGATCAGGAATGTTTGTATCAGAAACACAGCATATTCCCAAAAGGTACAAGTGCTCATATCCGTAAACTTACCAGTTGCCCAGTGGTCCGTAGTTCTGCGGCACGTCACAGTGACCATTCTTCTCCTTAAATTTTTCCAACTCGGCTAGCTTTTGGTACGAACTTTCTAGTGTACGATCAGCCCTATTCGACGACGATTGAGCCATCACAGCAGAAGAGGAAGTGCTTGTTACGGCCATATTTGTCTCCCGAACGTTCTCCAGCGACGCGGTACTTGGCGCAGGATTTCCCCGAGCCCTACCGCCTTCATGATCAGGGTTGACTGTGGTATCGTCCTCTTCTTTTGCTTCCTTGCCTTCTTTTTCTTCGTCTTTCTCATGGGACTCGGAAGCGTTGGATGAGCTTGTAGCGCCAGACGGTTGGACAGGCGGCTTTCGGTCTCCGTTGTCCTCGGCATCGTTTAGTAGTCCCCTCTGGAAGTTTCGATCTTGCTCATCGTCCATCGTTTCGTTGGGTTGTCGACATCCGCTGTCAATCCTTGCGTGTTTGTCAAGGCCCCTAGTAGGGAAACCAACAAGTGAGTGAATCCTTCGCCGTCGTCGAAATTTGAGAGACATCTTCCTTCGCTTTCTTCCTTTTTTGTCTTTGTTCGAACGTTTGAAACTTTGCAAGGATTGAATGCCCTTTTGCGCAAGTTGCAAACTCGAAAATGTGAGAGGAGGTGGTCGCCGGACGGCAAAACTCTAGCACACCGACTACAATCGACCCGCTACTCCCGAAAATCCGAAAAAGCAGCAACGAGACGCTACAAGAGGCGCGGTACTGGGCGATAAATCCAAACATTGTGTCCAAAATACCCAATGGTTGTCACACGGTACTGCCAGTAGTCGACAGCTGAGTTTTTCTCCATCGATCATCGATACGCCAGCGAACCTCGTTTGGTAGGATCCTTTCGTTGCGTTACACAAATCTTTGCGTTCGACACATACAAGTTTCCCAAATTTGAACCATCACAGCGTGAACACATGATGTGTTTTCGGTAGCGAATTGGAATACGAGTATCAAATAGGACACCCAACGTCCCTCCATCACGCAGGCCACATTGGCCTCCTTCAAACCGAAGGAAAAAATCTTGTGTGTTCTGTGTGACACTCATTTTTCGTTTCGTCCAAAAATTGATTGTTCCACCACAGACACGCACGCAATCCATCCATTTCTCGTCCTCCAAAGAGAGAGGCTCTCTATCTCTCTCCACAGAGGACACTGCTCACTTTTTGAAATCATGATGAGCTTGTGGAACCAGGGCCCGACTGTGCCATTAGTCTACCGGAGCCATCTGATTGACATGGACGAGAATGTACACCAACCACCTAACGAAGAAGACATTGATTTCCATCCTCTAACGTGGGATTCTACCTACCAGCAACGCTCGTTGACGTACAGCAACCAGAACCAGAACAGTGCGTCGTTCAGTGCTTGGGATCATGGCCAGGAAGAGTCACGGCCACCACCGGGTCTCCTGGAACAGAAACAAGGAGAAGAAGAGGAAGAGGATGAAAGGAAACCCGCCGCACATCCGGAGGGTTTCTTTGCAGTGAGTGCTGCAACGGACGGCGGGAGTCGACCAACGGTACTGGGTGCATCGGATTCCTTTGAATCTTCCCATGCCAATCTTCCACCTCCCGATCTCAAACCACCTCCTGTCGCATCTTCACAGGTAGAAACGAGAACGTTTAACCCCCATGCCGAATATGAAGGAGAATTCATGCCGCATATCTCCATGGGATCTCCCAACACTCCGGTAGAAATTCTCCAGGGAGATTCTGTGCCGACGAACGATGCTGCTTCGTCTGCGTTTCCTTTTGTTCTCAATCATGATCCTTCTGCATCGCATCCGGACGATCGCGCAATCTTTTTGCCAGTGGAAACGAGGCCCAGCGAGGGGGGTGGCGATGCCAAGACCGAGCTACCTCCGACAAGAAGGCGGAGCAGCCGCAAGAAGAGAGTTGTAAAAAAGAAAGAAACGAAGGCGAAGCCACCCAAACGATCCTCGACGCGCCGCAGCACACGGCTGACAAGAACACGACCCTCAACACAGTCTGTGGAAGCTCGAAGCCGGGTGCTTCCCATATCGCAAGTCAGTAACCCTCAAGCATTTGCTCGAAGGCAAGAAATCCCGGTGGGAGTACCGAGAGCCAATCTTCCACGCATCGAGCCTTCCGAAGCGGAAATAGGATTGTGTTCATGCAACCGAAAGTTGAATGCCTTAAACACATTCTATGATCGCCTGAATGAATTGGTTCAATATCGTGATGAATATGGGGATTGCAATGTGCCACAAAAGTTCCAACCCAACCAGGCGCTTGGAGTATGGTAAGTGATTGATCTTGATCCTGAATGGAGCATTCCCTTCTCATGATACTTTCTCGCAATGGTAGGGTGAATAAAACCCGAATGGAGAAGAAAAAGTATGACAGGGGCGAGCAATCGAGCTTGAACGACATTCGACTTCACCATCTCAACAATGTTGGATTCAACTGGGGAGAAAACAAAGGCGATGCTAAGTGGGAGGAGCATTTTCACAACCTTCAACAATATGTTCTCGATTACGGGAACTCCAATGTTCCCACCAAGTTTGCACCCAACACAGCCCTCGGCCGTTGGGTCTCTACGCGTACGTACAAAGTGATTCCTTGTTTGTGCTCCATTTCCAAAGCTCAACAGTTGTACTCGTGCTTTTACTTCAGAACGTTCCGAGTACAAGCTATTTCAGGTTGGTCAGAGCACCTTGATTGATCAAGACAAGATTGATCGACTGAACTCGGTGGGATTCCTATGGGACGCCATGAATAAGGGACAGTCCTGAGCTTCTTTCAGGAATGTATATGCTGCGGGAAGCGAATTATGTGTGCGCAATAAAGGGACAACAAGGATGAAACAATCTTGTATCGATGTAACAGACATGCTCATAGAGTACAATAGTCACACTTGTAGTGTTTTGCGATGAAGCGTACATGAACAATGCCATGCTGTTTGGACCCGTAGCACGCTCGTGTGTTCAAGACGGGGTTGGTTTGGCGGAATAGAGTCAATTTTGATGGTGGTATATCAGTATGCACAA
The DNA here is from genome assembly GCA_946965045.2 of Epithemia pelagica. Lineage (NCBI taxonomy): Eukaryota > Bacillariophyta > Bacillariophyceae > Surirellales > Surirellaceae > Epithemia > Epithemia pelagica. Next base: position 2,304,451 of record OX337235.1, on the reverse strand, counting down.
CAGGGTAAATCTTGTGCGTTCTCTGTTTCTGCATCACCGACAGATGGCCATTCCCAGTAGTTTGAAGGTGGTACCACCTGTCAACCGGAATGCAGCTCGAAGCTTCTCGCCATGATGCCTCGAGATCGAGAGAGACTCCTTCAAGGGCAATTCGTGTGTATACATTTCTGACGTATTCTTGGTATGACTTCCCAGTAATTCCACAGAGGCTACGATCGGTTCCTCGTGGTTCCCGTCCAAAAGCCGGCCAGAGCTTGAGGAGGATATCGCAATCGTCACCTGTACGCGACTGTCCTTCCATTTTTCACCATAACTCTTGAGATAAAACACGGTAACGGTCGACACTGGTGTTTGTAACAAGGGAAACTCGAGCTGCCATTCCGGGGTGGAAGGACTTGCGAGAAAGCCAACCTTGCCGTTTTCTTCTACAAGCTCCCAGGTAGGACTCCCCGCAACAGTGTGCGAAGAGAAGAATTCGTTGATCCAAGTCTTGTTGTTTTGTTGCAAAGACAATCCACCAACCCAGGAATATGGACATCTTCGGTCCGTCGTATGTATTGCATTGTCGTTCGGACAAGTGGTGATGGAGGGTGGGCGAGATTGTAAATCTTGACGCTGCCACTCCTCGGACACATGTTCCAGGGACAACTCTCCGGTCAATTTGGGCGGTAAGCTTTTTGGTACCTCATGTGGACGCCCCGGAGCTTGTTTCACTGATTTGTTCAATGGAACAAGACGAGATGCCCAAGAGGAGGCATCGTACTCCATCGGCGAAGGAGCGCCATCATTGTTTCTCTTGCCGTCATGATGGTGGTCGTCCAAATCGAGGTACGGCTCCAAAGAGCAATAAGTGGACGCAATGTGAAGAAAGTTATAGGCAATAATCCATGTGTTGACAATATGAGCACCCATTCCAGGATGTATTTCTCGCTCCATCCCTGATGTATTGGTATGTTTCACTTGGTCTCCTCTGGGTTGCCGCCTTCGACGCTGTTGTTCTTCATCTACCTGGTGATTCCACCATCCTTCCGGAGAGAACCAGAATTCGCGTGTATCGCCGTAAACCCAATCTCGGACCAGGTTGGCGTAGGAAATTGCACCAAAGCCATAGTACTGCGCCAAAAGTGATACGGACTGCGACAACTCCATCGTCTGCAATATTTCGCGTTGTTCATTCCCCAAATAATCATCCAAATGTATCAACAGGGGCGTCCCAAAATCATTCTGATTCTGTGTTTTGGTTTTGCACGATGCATCGTTGGTGCGTAGCATATTGCGTACAAAGTCTTGCAACATTTCAAACACACCCTGCCTCAACGTTTTTCCAGACTCTTTCATTTCCAGAATGGTCAATATATGCATATCATTGGTAGCATAGCCATTGATGACAATGTCAGCGTGTCGTGCTTCATCTGGGAGTAAGTCGTACTTAAAAATTTGACTCCCCACGGCTGTATTCGTCCCACCCATGGCAATCTTGGTAACTTGAAACAATTGTGGAGCCAATGCGCGTGCCGATGTGCCAATGGGAATGGAGGGGGAACTGTTGCGGTTTGAATCATCACTCGCAGAAGAATAGCGCTGCAGCAAGACATGTGTCATCAAATCGAGAAATACTTGCAAACGAAAACTGTAGGTACATTCCCGATTCGGCAAGAGGAATTGCAAATTCAAATCTTTTAGCAGTTTGCGACAGTTGCGACCCACCAAGACGGATCCACCCATGACAAGTATTTGGACGGGTGGTGGAGGGGGAGTTTGTTTGGAAGCCCAGAGGGAGGTATTTCGGTGTTGTTGAATCAAGTAGTCCAGACGCAGGTCCAGTTTGTGCAGAATTCGTCGGACGACCTCCCAGTCTTGAGGCAAGGCCACGGTTGATTTGGGCAATCGCGGCGATATCAAACGCAACAATTCCGCCGAAAAATCAGATAATTTGTAATGGAAGTCATTGGTCGATAATTGCGATGCCTGGTGGATTGCGACATAATGTTGAAACCATAAATCCAATGCCGATGGAGTCTGTTGCTTTTCAGAAAGTGCGGTTTGGATTTCGGCAGGGTACCCACGAAGTCGTTGACAAATTCCTGACACAGATTCCTGTCCTTGTAGGAGTGACTCTCCGCCACGAGGAAGTCGTTGCTGTTGAGATGGATCACCCACTGCAGTTTTACGTGTTGCTCTTGTCACAGAGGTTCTCATTCCTGGAGGAATGTGGCTATTGAGTTCTTGCTGTGATGCAAGTGGTTGTTGCTGAGTGAACAAGACAGAAGCGCAGTAATGATTGCTTTGTAAGGTTCCCGCGAAATAACCCACCAGGAAAACAGCCACCCATCGTACGATCGAAACTTGAGGTCGTAGCAGTGTTACTGTCGACAATTTGGTCCAATATGAATTCAAGGAGCGACCAGGCAACCCACGACGACGGTCACCACGAGATATCGCATTGGTAGACGCCGCTGCCACCCCCGCTGGCATGTTTTTACGACAGATTCGGGAGCCCTGGATGTCTTGTCCTCTAAAATACAAGACTTTGTGCCTATCAGTCGAAACAGGGAATCCTCTAGCAAGGAGCCACGTTGTGTTCTTCCTTGTAAAGGGCGGAGCAAAGGCTCGCCATTGTGGCATTCATGATTCATGATACGCAACTCGACCAAACGACTCCGGAACCCGGAGTCGCTCCAAAAGATGTTGGTCGCGCGTGAGCTACCTGGGTAGGCGTCCGATATGTGCTACTTCCCAGCGGAGGATGAGCCGAAAAGATTCGTGACTAAGATATGTTATGAGTATACCAGTTCACACAAAGAGGCGAGTCACGGAATCTCATGACTCCACCTCCGCTTGAGAGTACGAGATGTGCATGTGGTATGTGGTAGCTGAAATAGATCTCGAATAGGAGTACATTTACTTTTATCTCCTCCAAGAAGGTATAGTCTAGGAGAACGGACGACGCGGTCAAAAAAAGGACAACAATGGACACGGCGAACGGCGACATACCATCAACACACATGAGATTCAGAAGACAGTTCTCATCTGGACAGAAAAAGGAGACCTCTGGCAAAGACCACGGATCCAGAGTCCGCTGAAAAAATGTCCACAACCTGTTGACAATGCTGTCGAATGTGCTTTATGACATGGGCACACGCTCGAACCTGCTTATAAATTAGCTACTCTTGTCTAAACTGGACAAGAATTCAGTAATATGCCCACCGACTTGATCTTGTTCTAGCAAAAAGCCATCGTGTCCTTCGTCGCTCCGAATCACTTTCAGGGTGCTATTCGGCATGTGATCCGCCAGGTGAACTTGTTCATGAAGGGGATACAATACATCACTATCAATGCCCATAACCAAAGACGGAATTTCAATGGCGCTCAAGACTTGCTCCACAGATTCGGCCCTGCCACGTGCTACGTCATGAGAGTCCATCTGTTCCGTCATTTTCACATACGTGATTGGATCAAACCGATTCAAGAACTTTTGGCCCTGATAAACCAAATATGACTTTGCCTGCCACCGGGCAGCTGATCCATATTCGGGTGAAGATGAGGCTTGTTCTTCACCCTTGGGCTGTTGTTTCCGACGACCAAATTTGGACGAATACCCATGAGAGGTCCGGTAACTGATCATGGCAATTTGTCGTGCCACTTCCAGTCCAGCAGTAGCCTCCATGGGACTGGTTGTCCATTGTGGGTCTTTGTATATCGCCTGGCGTTGCGATTCGCTAATGGCAATTTGCCAGGCCGTGTGGTAGGAACCACAAGCAATGGGTATCACACTACGCACAAAGGGACTTCCAGTTGCATCCGTAAAGTCGGCGTGCTTCGATGATCCCCCCTGCACGGCAAACTCCATTACTTGCATACCACCAAAGGATCCCCCAATCACACATTTTACACTGCTGACTTGCAGACCCTTTTGGAGCATGAGGAGTTGCAGACGAACAGTGTCTTTCACCGATATGTCAGGAAACTCAACACCGTAGGCGTCCTTGGTTTGGGGATTTGTGGACAGGGGGCCCGAAGATCCATAACAAGATCCCAAAATATTGCAGCATACGATAAAGTATTTGTCCGTGTCAAAAGCCTTGCCTGGTCCCAGTAAATCACCCCACCAAGCATGCAGACTGGCATTGCCTGTGAGCGCATGACAGACAACGATAACATTGTCCCTAGATGCATTCAGCTCTCCATATGTTTGGTACCTCAGCTGTGCATTCTCAATTACTTGTCCATTTTCCAGAACGAAGTCGCCATCGTGGGCAAAAGTGTCACCAGAATCATCCATTGCCCCATACTCGTCCTTCATGCCTTGTTCTGTAGCACTGGTATTTGAGTAAGATCTTGATCTTGATCCAACATCTCCCGCACCAGAAATTCCCACTGGAGAATATGTCGAATTCAGACTACTCGTTGACGAGGACGTTGAAGTTGAAATGGCCGACAAGGATGGGACAACGGAAAGCTTCCGTTCTAGCAATGTGCTTGAAGCGATCGAACTCATCTTATGGTAGCTGCCAATTCCGCGATTGCGGGAAGCCGTGCTGCTGCCCAATGCTCGTCTCAGTAACAAAAATGTATTTTTCATTGTCTGTCTTGTGTTAGAAGGGAATTTTGTGGACTTTATTGGTGTATTGTTCTCGTTCTCCTTGTGTCTCGGCGTTCGTGCGAGTGTGTGGATTGTGGATTGGAATGAATGTTAATTTTTGTTGTTCGCATGCGTCTGTCTGCTTCCGCTTTCCCAATTTCCCACACCAGCTGAACACGTACTTACGTCGAAACGTACGGTTCCGAGACCACGACCAAAAAGTTGGCTGGCTGAAAAACTTCTACGCCTACCTCTGCTACCCCAGTCCCCAATAGATGAATCGGAAAAGGCATGTGAGATTGAGATGTGAGTACCTAATCCTTGCTCTAGTAGAGGGGAGCAGGAGGATACTTCATCAGAAGTTGACCAAAGTCGTGGAAAGAAACGGTTTGATATGTGGTGAAGAGGCTTTCCTCGAACGCCTGATTGCGCTGTATCTCTAGAGAGTCAGGAAGCTGTTATTTGCTACGCTCTTGCTTGTCACTTCGGACCTTCCGTTAGAATGTCTTCAATTGTTCCCATTTCCTTTATCATTGCGGCAGCACTTCGCAGCAAGGGGACCGCCACTAAGCCAGCCGTAGCCTCACCCATTCGAAGACCCATGGATAGCGCTGGTGGCGACATTGGAATATTGTTGACTTTCGATATTTCCATAATTTTTTCGACAACCACCTGGTAACCTGGTTCCGTGCTGGTTGAAGAAAGCAAGATAACTCGACAGACTTTGGGCTCCATCATGACCGCGACCATTGCAGCCGTCGAGACAATAAAGCCATCACACAACACTGGGATCTGGCGATCCGAGCACTCCAAAAATGCCCCCACCAAAGCCGCAATTTCAGCTCCACCAACGAGAGTGAGTGCGTCCAAAGCAGTCAGTTTCTTGCTCAGCCAGGAAGTGGAGTGCATTTCAACAGCACGACGAACCAGCTGAATCTTCTTTTTCACACTCTCCTTAGTCACAGTGCGACTTGTCGTGGCTCCTCCTCCACAAAGCTTGTCCACCTTGGCAGATGTCAAAAGTGCAGCCAGAGCAGAGGATGCAGTTGTGTTGCCAATCCCCACTTCGCCGAGAACTACCACTTTAGCTTGACCTTTGGCCACTACATTCGCCAATTCGAGACGCCCACTTTTTAGACATTGTTTGGTCTCTTCCACTGTCATGGCTGGCTCCACGCATATGTTTCGTGTACCACCAACCAATTTTGACTTTGCCGATTGTACAATCGGACCATTGTAGGTGGCACCGCAGACTCCAACATCTACGACAAAAAGACGAACTGAGTTCGCTTTCGATATGGCGGATGCTCCAGCAATTCCCATTTCCAGTCCTTTGATGATGCTTTGTGTCACTGCCTGTGGGTAGGCCGAGCATGCAGATCCACCATCCTCGACAGATTTCGCAGCGCCATGATCTGCGGCGAAAATGAGGCAGGCAACAGGGTCGACTTGAATTTTCGTAGTACCCTGCAGGGCTGCTACTTTGGCTGCCCAGTCTTCAAGAGTTCCTAATGAGCCCATTGGTTTGGCCAGACCATCCAAATATGAACGGGCGGCTTCGTATCTGTCCGAAAAAGTCGAACCGGATAGAGAGAGAGCTTCTTTTACTTTCAACCTCGCTGATGTCTTTGATTCCGGAGTCGATTGACTTTCTTCTTGGAATGCCACACGCACTTCTCCATCATCTGATTCGTCAGATGCTTTGTCCTGAGCCTTGGCGACAGTCTCTCGCACCACAACGCTCGGGTGACCGACATTTCTTGACCACAGCACCGTCAACGTGATCACCAACACAAATCTTGCCAAGACTCCCAGAGGATGAGAAGGATCCGAAAAGTTGCCCCAAGAAGCTGAAGAGGTAAAGTCCTTGAGTGTACCCATGAAAGTCTCGATTCCAGGATGATTCAAAGAAGTAGAAACACGCAACACCGTCAAGCACGTAAGCTCAGCAACACATATTGTTGCACCCAAAAAGTCTCCCATGACACCTCCTAGCAAGTACTCTCCATAGGCTCCAGATGCGTGCGCCAAGCACCAGAGAGACAAGAAAAGGAACAGGGTTACAACGGGTCCATACAGAATAAACCCCAAAAGTACTGTGGTCCCGACGGCAAATCCAACACGATGCCAAGACACCAAATGCTTCGCATGTACCATAAACTTGTAAAACTTGTACTTTGGCCCTGTTTCATCCACATAATCACGGGTCCGAATCATATAAGGTGCGACGCTGCGAGCGGCCGCATGTGTAACAAGTAAGGCCGGGCCGACACCGTGACTAGTGCCAACCATTCCTCCCCAAGACGATGGACCTTGAGATGCTAGTAAATGAACTTTGGCCATCACATAAAAAAGCAATACTGCACAACCATAGGTGCCAAGACGGGTATCTGTCATGATGGTCAAAATTTGATTTCGCGACCATCCTCCACCAATCCCATCCGACGCATCCGCCAATCCATCTTCGTGGAAGCATCCCGTGACCCAAAAGCTCGCCGCTGTACTCATTAGGACAGAGACGATCAAAGGCAGCCCCAGAACAACGTGAGCGAAATCTGCAAAGACACTAACAAACATTCCAATGAGAAATCCAGCCAGTGGGAAGTAGGCAGCTCCACGCATAAGAAATCCAGGATGGTGGTCTGTCCACGTAGGACCAGGAAGCCGCGTGAGGAACGTCCAAAGGGTGAAGAAAGCTCTGGTTTCTGCATACGCTGAAAGCTTTCCCTGTCCGTCCAAAAATTGTTGGATTTCGGCCTCGATCACATGACTACTACTACTCGATCCAGTACCACGGGCTTCGACGGTGCCAGCGGCCAACACTGTCGTGCTACCTTGATTCTTTTGTGTTTCCGCTTTCCTTCTTTCGGCCAAGGCATTGTTAGGAGCCATGTTCGACGTCTTTTCTCCCTGTTCAGGTCGGCATCTTTGTTGACATCCCCATATCGAACAATTTCTGGGGGACTCTTGGTTGGACTGGAGGAAGGAACGTGCTTCGAACGGTGGAAAAAGCTACACCTCTCGTAAACTACTCCTAATTCTCTTGTAGTTCAACACCTCTAACTCCTCTAGGAGTAGGAGTTTGTTGCTATAAAGGTCTATCCTGGGTCTGCTGCTTCCATGAACAATGAACATTCATCCTAACCCTGATCAACACCAACGAATGACTCTTTCGATAAATGACGTTAAATCTATTCAAGTGCGAGCTTGATACCGATGACTCCAAGAACAACTCCAGTGGTGCCCAGAATCACGGCTGGAAGTCGTACCTTGGGATTGACTCGTCCGTACATGATCGCCGGGAAGATGTAACACAATAGATTTCCCAGTGTAGCACCTGTCAACGCCAGGACCGTGCTCACATCCTTGAGGAGTGTGGCAAGGAGGGTCAAACCCAACAAAAGGGCAACAGTCGCGGAATTCAAATTCGACAGGGAACGATCTTCGACTTGCAGGACATCCAGTACACCATCGCGCAATCCTTGAAAGCAAAGAGGGTAGCTGAAGGTAAGCGAAAGAGCCACAGCCACACGACTGAGACTCATGAACAAATCGTTAGGAGCGTAGTTGTTGAGAATGAATCCATTGCTGTTGGAACCGAAGGTGGCAAAGCCAACACATGCAATAAAGCAAGTCATGAGAATGCTTAGGGCAAATCCAGCTGCAACGGCGGTATTGAAACGAGGAATTGTGTTGTCCTTCAGCTCATTATAAAATTTCGGCGCATTGTAATGACACATGTAGGCAGTACTCAGCATTGACACAAGGGTGATACTGCTGGGCTTGAAGACCGACTTCCATCCGTCTTTTCCAAAGGAAGGTCGCATATTGCTTGGGATCTGCTGCAGCAATGGTGAACCGAGCTCATAGCTGCCATGCAAGAAACGACCAGCCATGGCTAGCCCGGTGTACGCCATACCCAATACACCCAGGAGAGAGAAGGGTGCCAAACTCTTCAGATCTTTCATCCAACACAAAGGCAATAGAATGATTCCAGTCACGGTCCATAACACTGAAGTTCTTCCTGCAGCAGACACTATCGGTTTCACAAGATCAGTCAAACTGTCCGCTAGAACCATCGAGAAACACAAACAGGCAATGAAGGTCATACTCGTTGTAGACACGGCTGGAATCCATGACGACTCGTCGGAAATACTGTAGCTCCAGGCTTCGCGGTACGACGGAGCAGAAATTTCATTCGTCTTGTCCTGGACCAACACGTCACAAACTTCTCCCGTCCAAGAAAAACCAATGGCCGACAATACTCCGATCAAGGCAATAATCGTGACTGCTGGAATAATAGCGGATTTATGATTGCCAAACGCAGCAATACCAGATGGAATACTCAGCACTCCAACGCCAACAATTCCCTTGACCATATTGCTGCAGGATTCGTTCAACACACATTTTGCGTCAGTTTCGTATCATATTAGAGGACGAGGATCCTGTGGTTCACTTACAAAACATGTTCTGGCATTGTAGCTCCGTCGGATGTTTCACTAGCCCCCGTGGTTCCTTCGACCACATTATCGATGACTCGTCCTTTTTTCGAAGGGGATGGAAGCGAAGCTTGCTTAGGATCGATAATCCTGGTCAGCACTTGCTGCAGGGCAAACGCAAACAGTGCAACGGAAACTTTTTTACCAGAAAGCTCCCATGAATCACCTTCTTCCTCTTTTTTACTAGCTCCACCGCGTGGAATGGACGGAAGGCTGTCAACACATATCGACGATCGAGTGAACGACAGCAGTTCAAACAATACAACGGGACATTTGTCAGCAAATAATCTATCAAAGAGAGAAAGCTCACTGTTCCTGTAACATACCTTTTGGTTTCTTTGCAGTAGCGTGTCAAGAATGGCTTGTCGGTATCTTTCGGGAGTGTCGTTGTGTGGGAAACTGCCAACGAGGTCCCTGCGCGCCTTGCTCTGAAACTTCCCTCAGCTTGAACCGCAACCGACCAGAAGAAAAGAAAGGCAACAAAGGTGGCCATTGAACGGTGAAACGGAGGCATCATCGTCGAACTGGTGTCCAATCAAAAGTAGCTCTTGCGGTGTTGACACTGACGGAACATGTATCTTTTGAGTCACGAATACTTGGATCCTGTTTGACGTTGATTCCTTGAAGGGACTTATGTGAAGTTTGGGTCGCATATAATTCCCCCGGAAAAGGCAATAGTTTTTGAAAGTGACTGAAGTCACGGGGGCTTAGATCTATATGATATGGATATCATTAAATCTGATATCGAAAAAGGTTTCATTAACGATTAAGGGGGTTAATTGCAGTCTCTGGTGTCTTTTGCTAGTTGGTACGGAGCAATAGAATATCTTACAATACTTAGGGCTTTTCAGACTCTACTCGTACTGACTGTCAAGTCCCAACCTGCCATAATGCATTTTGGGGCCCTACACCTGAAAAACGGCCTACTACGAGTACATTTTAAATGTTGTTCCATTTTTACTGTAGTATTTCGCATCTTGGACTCCAAAGGTGAGCAAGAGTGAGATCGCTTTCGCCGCTCTGACCTTACCACTCTTCTTGCATTACCGATTCGAACGTCCACTAACACCATTTGCACGCCTTGAACAACTCGTCTTTCATTCATCCCACGTAAACAAGAGGAGTTGCATCGACAATGCCAATGAGAATTGGTCCGCACATTGACAGTACCAGGAGTGGTGTCGAAGCCCTTGTGGTGGACGAGGTTTCGGATGGCTCAAATGAGTCAACCTTTTTAGTGGCGAATGCATCGAGCGCTTCGTCTGATGGAGGATCAAATGCAATCAAAAAGAAGAAGAAGAAGAAAAGTAGTATGAAGGAAGATGGAACTTCTTCTAAACGAGACGAGGATGGAAAGTCATCCAGCAAGAGGAAAGAAGAACGGAAGTCAAGCAAGAGGAAAGACGAAGGGTCAAAACGAAGGGAGAGGGCTAGTCAGATGCTTGAATCATCCTCGGAGACTCCAGAGGAGGAACCCTACAGCAGAAACAAGAAAGCACCACGGGATAGACGTTCCAGCTTGAAGCAACGATCAAAAAGCGGATCTGATTTCCCAACAAAAAGACGAGTGTCAAGAAGGTCGTCCATGACCTCTGTTTCCTCTCGCTCGTCCAATGTGAAACGGCGAGGGAGTATGGATGGAGGGATGGCATTAGGGCTTTCTCCCGTTCCCCCGAGGAAGAAGAGCATTGTCAAGACTGAGTCTACCGACAGACCAACCTGTCGGAAAACGGTGAGTTTCGATGAGGCCTTGAATGTTTCATACGAGAACAATGTCTTGAGCGAAGACGAGGTCCATGAACTTTGGTTTGACAGATACCATTTGGAGTCGTTTAGAACCGAACTTGAAACTCTTGTGGATGACATTACTACGAAGCTTAAACGAAGAACCGAAGTATGGCGAAAGAAAATGATACGAGCTTATGATGTTGGTTGCAATGCGGAATCAGACGAATGCATCCATGATAACAACTCCCCCTCTTACAAACTCATGGTACATAGCCTTAAAGACTTATACAAGGAAACAGCACAGCTTGTTGGTCTAGAGCATCTACTGGCTGACGAGATCCGATTCGACGGGAATCGGCGACGGGGACGAGTATTGGACCTATTGGATAAACTGCGCGATGAACGTGAAAGACGCCGGGTTATGAAAATGCCTTTGCCTCTGGATGATGATACAGACAATGAGAAGCTTTTCAAGGAATGCTCGGAGGCAAGTTTGGCATCTCGTTGTTTTGCTCATGGGGTGGCAGTTGCTCGAGTAGCAGCTGCAACAGTTAGCCCCCGTGGCTCTGATATATGAACCTGCGTTTGTTCTGCTAGAGGACTGCGGGATATTATATATTATGTAATCTTCAATCCACAATGGCTTGGGGCCTGAGTAAACCACAATACATAGCTCTTATAGACAACAATTTTAATCTTGCACCTACGTGTTCCTTGATCCTAGGCCACAAAAAATATTTTCGCTCTTTCTCCAACCTAACGCTGTGTGGAAACTGTTTCGTGGGTCTACATACAAAAATTTATATGAATTTCAACAGATAGAGACCTACTCCTAATTTCTAATTTCTGTTGCATGATTTCGTTCATGGTCAACTGTCTCTCTTTTTCCTCTTGTTGTGCAAGAAACCCTCATGTTGAAATAATGGCATTCTCGCCTCGCGTGCTCAACGGTCACAACGTATACGCGACACAATTTTGGGGACCTTTACACTATCCCTAAAAGATCCAAACATTCTAGATCTTAACCATAATCTCTTTTGCCACCTGAGTCCAACTCATCTACTTGGGCCGTAGGAGAGTTTTCACACGCTTCCTCTGCGCTAAAGTGCAGTTCACTCGACAGTCTCGATCAATCGCCTTCGGACCTTCCGAAGTATTCGCAAGCACAACAATGGCACGTCGCACTCGCGGCGAAGATCCACGACGCGGCGTCGGAGCGCCGGAAGACGAAGAAGAAGCAGTTGCGGGCAATCAAGGAAACCCCAACGAGCAAGAGGAGGAGGAAGAGGAAGACGATTACCTCGAGGCACGTCAAGTGATGAATCAAGACCTTGTCGACGCGCTAGGTAGCGCCACACAACGAATCGTGATGGCGATCGACCGCGCAGTCGCAGCCATGGGAGCTCCTGGGGGAGCAGCACCTCCGGGAGGGAATCCGTTCATTCGCACACCGTTGCAAGCAAGGACGGATCAAACGCTGAACTTCCATCAGAAGGAAGGACGCAAGTACTACGAGAATGCGACTCGGTCCCTGTTCTCCAGTAGCGAAGACAAATTTGACGTCGAGCCGAGCAAGTTCCAGCTGTTCATCACGCTACTGCTAAACCGAGCTAAGGACCTAGGCATGCTCGACTCACCAACTACGCATGGAAATGCCATGCTACCAAAGGACCCAAGGAATCCCACAAACGATGGAGCCATCAACATTATCAAGGACTACGGAAGAGCTCATCTGGAAGACATCACCAAGTGGGAGAAGGAGATCCTGAGCCAAGAATCCAGGATGAGTCAAAACTCCAAGATCCTCTTTGACCTCCTGATGAACTCCCTAAAGCGAAGGGAGCACAACGCATCCAAATCTGGCGATCCCAATACACGGTAGATGGGATGGATGCGGGAGCCTGCTTGTTTAAGATTATTGTCCGCGAGAGTTACCTCGACTCAAACGCGACAGTATCAACAATCAGACTCAATTTGACAAACTTGGACGAGTACATCAGGGAGAATGGAAGCGACCTAGTCGCTTTCAACGCCTACGTCCAGAGTCAAGTCGATGGTCTGAAAGCAAGAGGCCATAACACAAGCGATCTAGTAGTCAACCTGTTCAAAGGCTACAGAGCCGTGGAAGATGACAAATTCAAGGTCTATCTCCAAGGCATTGAGAACAGCCATGAGGACGGATCAGTCGAGGTTGATGCCCCAACACTCATGTTGCGGGCAGTTAACTTCTACAAGACGCGACTAACCAGGAACGAATGGGAACAGCCGACAGAACAACAGAAAGAAGTGTTAGCGCTGCAGACCCAAGTGGAGTCCCTGAAAAAGCAACAGAACCGATCCAAGAAGACGGCGACCGATGGGAAACGCCAAGGAAACCAAGAAAGCGGATCCCCGAGCAAACCACCCCGTCCGAATTGGCTCCGTAACAATGTCCCACCAAAATGTTACAATTCTTTCTGAATCGTAGGGACATTGATGCTCGGTAGAGCAGACAATCAGGTAGTCACCAACCGATACAAACCTCTCCACGGGTAAGAGAGGAGAGCAAGTTGTAGTCTATCAAAAGGATAGTCGGGACACAAAAGAGGATGTGATAAATGGTGATATTGTTAGATTGTGTGTTGATTACTACGATAGGTCTACGTGAAATGTTCGGTCCTGCCAAGGGTCATGTGTCATAGGTTCTTGGCGGCAACAGGTTTGGAATAGTTGGAGTCGATTCATGTGATGTATATGACGTGTATATGTGGACGGATAACATATACAGGGTCAACAGCTCTTGCTTTGGATTGGCATAGTTGTTTTCATGGCGCGCAGCTTGTTGACAATTTGGAGATTGTGGGAATGGAAATATGGTCTCGCGTGATCGTGTGTCGTGCTTGGGATACTTAGACCGTTGGGTCGGATAGATGCCGACGGCGCTTGGATGTCGCTTGGGCGCGCTCGATGATTTCGGGCGCGTACGCTTAGGGCGTTAGTATAATGTCCGAGCAACGACCAAATTAACGTCCGTTGTAATACCGCACGACCCAGTTTAGTCTTAAGAGTGAGTTCGTCAATCTATTCTCACTTTTCATGATTTGCAAAGAAATATAGATCGATATAGCGCGAAGCTAGGGAACATAGCTCGAAGCTAGATGGCATGATGCGATAGCACAAGGCTATGTGACATGGGGAATCGATGAGATGTAGAATCTAACCACCGTAGACGGTGAGAATTCTAACAGAAGCCAACTCGGTGGTATGACAGAAGATGGTGTCTCTTGGATAGTATGGAATGAGGAACGGTTGCATTGAGCACAACAGATCTGATATCTCCGTACATGTAACTTTGCTCTCGGATAGGTACTCCAAGGTAGCGGAGAGAATGTCGTAATTCTGTAATCTGATCTATTGCTGTCCTTGCAGCCACAAACTCGGATCCATAGGTAGCAGTTTCCACCGTGCTCTGTCTCTTGCTGTACCAGTCAATAGGTGTTCCGTTCAACAAATGTAGAACAGCAGTGACGGATTTACCAGTGACTATGTCATGCATGAGATTGGCATCAACATAATGAGTTGTGGTAACATAGCGGCCAAGAGGTGTTGGGCAGTCTTCAGGAATACGTTCACTTGCATTCGAATAGACAGTGCGAGTCCAATCAAATTCTTGGGTAGGAAGACTTGAATAATCAGGCTCTCCAATCCTAAATCTGATTGCGCCCTCTGGGAGATGTGCAAGGTATCCATAGATACGCTTGGCTCTATCAAGATGTCCTTTCCTCGGAGCAGCACGAAAGCGTGACAGCGTCATTGTAGCGGTGAAGACGTCCCCAATCAGAGTTTGGAAATGGCTAGTACCTTCTTCATCAAGGAGCTCAGAATCATCCAATTCAGGATGGTCTCCACCAATAAGAGGTGTTTTGGCTTTCTTGGGTTTCTCCTTGAAGATTCGTTTGAAAGTGTCCATCATCTTACCAATGTAGCGTCTTGGATCTGCTACTAATGTTCCATCAGAATCCTTGGTGTAACAACATCCCAAGTGGAAATCAATAGGTCCATCTCCTTTGAGTTTGAAGTTGTATTTCTCCTTCAGGATCTTGCAGATATTCCCAGGATCAGTAGAAATAATGGCTAAGTCATCAACATATACGGCAATGTATTCGTAACAGTCTTCTCCAGGTGCTTTCCTCATCCAGATATCCGGATCTGCTTTGCTTGGTGAAAATCCCATGTCTGTCAAAACATCGAATAAGACATCATGCCAGCGTGCGCCTGATGACTTCAATCCATAAAGTGCCTTGTATATAATCAGGATGTGACCTTCTAATTCCTTGAATTCAGGTCCTGCGACAATGAAGATCTTCTCCCCTATCAAGGCTTCCAGATATGCGTTTCCAATATCTGCTCCCCATATTTCCAAGTCATTCAAAGTACCCAGGAATAAGGCAATGCGGAGGTTGCGAATGGAAACAACACCTGAATAGATTGTCTCAACAGGTTCTTTTGTGAGATGTCCATCTGCGACAAGTCTTGCTTTATGTCGTCCATCATGTTTTACGTCAAAGACAAGATGTACACGTATCTTATGATATCCTTCAGGTGCATTGGATACTTTCCCTTTAATGAAGATGGCTTTCCCAAAATCCTTGAATGTCTTGTAGGACTGGATCTGTGACAATTCTAATTCTGTTGCATCCTGCCACTTTGTGTTGCCATGTTGTTTATCAAGAGCGACAGCTTCCTCATAATTGCGTGGTACTTGGAATCCAAACTTATACTTGACGGAATGGTGAACTTGTTTAATCCTTGACTGTTTGGCTGCTCGAATGAGACGTTTGCTTGTTTTGACATAACGTTTCAAATGCTTCCATCCAGGTTCGTTGAGTAAACCATGTTTCTTTCCATAAATTGCTACAGTGATTGGATCATCATTGGCGATGAGTGATAAAGGTTCATAGGTAGTCTCCCCAGTTTCCCAATCAACAAGCAAATTATATTTGCTCCCCTTGTAATCTGGATCAGTTGTGTTCAGTGGGCCTTGATGGGCAATGACGTCCCTGAACCTGAAAAGATTATCTCCAGAGGTTTGAGCTTGGTTATCTCGTTCGATATACTCCATGAGTTGATTATAGGATATCATCTCATCAACATCAGAATTTGTCTTTCGGTAGATGTACTTGACGCGTTCTTCCTGTTTCGTTGCTTCTTCATTAAGATCAATGACTCGTTTGATGACACGTGCACGGTGTCGCTCCCCATTTTCTTCTGTGTCGCATAGGAATGTTCGTCCTATCATGTCGTCAAAATCGATCGTGGGCATTGGTTTGGATGGATCTTCACTGTCACTGCGAATGAAGACAGTGTCAGCTTGCTTATCATTGTCATCCTTCTCAGACGAATCCTCCCCTGAAGGTCAATCCACACGTAGGTTAGGTGTAGTGGATTCAACACGGCAAACGGCAGAACGGTAGATTATCTGGTTATCCTGGGTGAGAATCTTCCAAGTAAAAGAATCACCAACGTTGTGAGCAAAACCAACCCAGTGGCCAAGTTTCTCATCAGAAGAAGATGGATATGAACCAGAATTGGGTTCAGCGGGGTTGACACGGTAGTAAACCTCATCCCAGAAAGGAAAGAACAAGAGATGAGTAATGTCGGGTGGGCGTCCGGAGAGAGCCTCAAGAGGAGTGCGACCGGAATGGGTGGGTGATGATGTATGGTTCAATAAGTCACAGACATACTCAAGGCAAAGAAGCCAGGTGTTGGCAGGGCAACCAGTGGCATTCATGAGAGCGTTGGTCATATGTTTGACGGTCTGGTAACGGTTTTCAGCCTTATTCTGGTGTTGATGATAAGGTTCGGATCGATACTCCCAAATAAGCAAAGTGCGAAGAATGTCTTTGACCTTTTGAGAGATGAGAGATGAACCACCATCACTGATAAGAGTCTCCATGGCACCACGAAAGCGGATGTTGTCCTGAAGAGTATTGACAAACTGTTTGGTCGACTTGATCCCATAGATATCAGTAACCAGAGTATCTCAACCAACAAAGATTTGTGCGACTTTACCGCCATGGTCAACAGCAGAGGTGTCGGAGAAAACCGAGTCAGTAGCAACGGGGGTATATTAAGGACCGGATTGCGAGCCTTGAAATGTTTCTTGAGGGTGTCGTGGTCAAAAGTAATGCTACCATTACGTGAAGTGTGCTTGAACGTATCGGCAATAACATCTTCAGATTGCCAACCAAAGAATGGACGGAACTTCTTCCAGTCATACGCTTCCTGGTAACGACGGTGGACAGAGGCATGAAGTGTAGGATCATTACCTTCTGCGTCAGCATAGATAGAAAAGAAGGGTGCGTCGTCAGGTCCATGATCGTATGGGAGATCCAAAAGGAGATTGAGGTTACAAACAACACGATCAGTGTACTCCCCATAGTTGTCATATGGATGGTTCGACATACTACCATCAGTCTTGACGTGTTTCCAATCAGGATCATTGTCAGAGGGTGTGGGAGAATGCGAATGGTCCAGAACACCAGGATCCCATGTGTCGGGTGACGTGAAGATGATCTGAGGTAAGGTATCCATGTCATCGTCGCTGGGGATACCCAAGGAGTGGATGTAGGCTAACCCATCCTTGATGTGAAGGGGTATGGCACGACCATCAAGTGTAGTGATGCGTTGTTTACCATCAACTTTAACAGATCGTTCATCAACAGCAAGTCCAAAATGCTCGAATTGACCAGGAGCATGGATAGATAAGCCCTTTCCATAATAAGCATATTCATTGAAGATGCCGACAATAGGTCCATCATTGGTCTCAAAC
This sequence comes from Epithemia pelagica, assembly GCA_946965045.2. Lineage (NCBI taxonomy): Eukaryota > Bacillariophyta > Bacillariophyceae > Surirellales > Surirellaceae > Epithemia > Epithemia pelagica. The sequence continues at coordinate 2,286,831 of OX337235.1, read as the reverse complement.
TTTGCGGCACATGTGACGACAGGAAGTCCAGTAAGTTCATGGTTATCAATACCCACAATAGTGATATGGCGGCCAGTCTTAGAAAGGATGCGCATGTCAGAACCAGCAAGTCCTCCATTAGCACCACGGTCAATCAATTGATTTCCTGGTAAAGTAGATTTCCTGGAAAACAAATAGTGTGGAACATGTCCTGCTTGTTTATGCATGTTGGCTTTGAAAGTAACCTTCTTGCTCGTCTTGGACTTGGCGTTAGAAAGAACACTAGTCAGGTCAGTTGCCGGGTGATTGATATCAGTCGTCATGGCTTGGTTGATAAATTGTGTAACCGGATCTGAATCATCTGGATGCTCAGGGACTGCGCCAGGTGAGTCGTCATCAGATGCAACTTGGTTGGGGTCAGGATCAGGGTCCGGATCAATGTCGAGGGCATGTGTTTGCACTTTCCTCGGTGTTGTTGATGAAGGTGCTTGAATCATCTTGTTATACTCAATGATCAACTTGCGATCTTCTTCAGAAAGTTTGAACCATAGGTCACGCGGTAGACTAACCTTGGACGAAGAGGATGGAGATTCAGATTTCACTTTGGTGTTGTGGACATGATACTCCATATCATCTTGTGAGGTTATGTCAGCATCTATATCTTGGCCATATAGTGATTCACGTTGTTTGACATGTCAACGGCGACTATGAACAGATGACTGGGTTGCTTGATCATGGTCATAAGCTGCATCTAGAAGGAGGCGGAAGTATGATTGATAGCAAAGGGATTTTGCACCGGATTTGGTGTTCACCACATTATCCAAGATCTTGACTCGGCGGAGATCAGGTACCTTTTCTACAGCTTGCATGAGAAAGGTCATCCTGGTATGATCAGGGATGCGATCAGATAACGTCACTAGATTGTCTAGCAGACGTAGCTGCTCTTGAAAGTGTAGAAGAAATTGACGTGTTGTTCCGCGCCATGTGTCGTCAAGACGTAGATTGGAAATGTAGTTGGTTAAACGGAGGACTTCTCGTTTTGCTAGGTCGGATTCGGTATGCAAAGAGTGTAACTTCTGCAATACGGCACGTGCATCTTCATCATGTTCGTGTTCACGTACATAGGCTCGACCTTGGTCAGTCTGAATGATACGGACAAGAACGGAGTAAAGAAATACTTGTTGCTCTTGAAAAAGTTCTTCGGCATACTCATCATCATGGGGTGGTGTGTATTTGAAATTCAGAACGTTGGATAGGCCTTGAGCCTTAGCTGTAGTCTTGAATACACGCCAGAATGAATCGTAGTATCGTTCATCCTTGAATACCTCATACGCAGTTGCGTCGCGCTTAGTTCCCTTTCTGAATGCTGTAAGGTCTTGTTGAGATTGGGATGCGGCAGTAACTGTGCTGACAGATTTCACAGATGACGGTGACTTCATTGGCGAGACTGGAACTTGGCTAGGTGGTCCCTTAGAGAAATCTGTGTTGATCCTCCAAGTGTTGAACTCTTTCCTCGTTAGGTTCATCCAGTCGCTATTGGATAGCTCGTCTTGAATTTCGTTGGTCTTGTATATGGCCCAATAAGCCAAGAGCTTGATCTGCTGTCTTGTGGGGCCTTGTAGATCATGTGTCTGTTTGTTGACCTTGTATTGGGTCAGTTCGTTCATGGATTCCTCGGTATTGGTTTGCATATACGAGATAACATGGGTAATGTTCTCAAAACCATGGTATTTCATCCACTTTATTAAGTAGTCGGCCCTTTCCTTGGTAAAGAATTGGCAGACAGTAAATATGATGTGGTCGAATAGGTCTGTGTTCGAGACATTGTCTTGGTTATCTTCTCCCTTAGGAGTTGTAGGTGTCTTGGGTGATTGAGGATCCATGATGTTATTTGGTTGGTTCGATGTTTATTTAATGTGCGGTGTGATGTGGTTTATTTAATGTGTGATGTGATGTGATGTGAACCCGGATGTACCACGTGTGCCACGTATGTACCACGTATGTGATACCCGGATGTGTGTTGTGATGTGCGACTCCTGGAAATTTCCGTTGATTCCGACAAATTTTCGCCGAGCTTCAATAAATTTTCGCCGAATTTTCGCGATTTGACGGGAATGTGTGGCGTGTTGTGCGACCAAGGGTACCCGGATGTGCGTTGAGTTTAAGTCTTGGAAAGGTTTTGAGAGGACGGGAGTTAATTATGAGTGATTAAGCTTCGGTTTCCGAATCTCCACTCTCTTCCAAATAATCAGAGTCGTTTCCAGGCTCAGATGGGGCAGCACAAGCAACAGAAGAAGGGGTATCACCTTCAGCCAAGTGGATCTCAACCTCGGTACGCAAAGGGAAGATAGTTGCACGATGGTCCTCGATGGTATGGACCTCGTGGATGTAGGTAACGTAGTTATCTAGGCGTACAACGTTAGGAGGCAGAGGGCAAGTCGTCGCGTTCACGACGTATATGGTATTGAAGTATCCAGTTGGGCGCTCGAAGGTTAGGAAGCGGAGGTGGACAGTACGGATGGGGTTGCCCGAGAGGGCGGCCAAGATGAGGCGACGCCTCGGAGAGCAATGAAGTTGGTCGTTCAGACGATCAATGTCTTCTTGGTCGACGATGTGGGTCACCGATTGGAACTGGCGTTCGATCTGGGTCTCCCCACGGATGATCTCGGGATCGAAGGTCGAAGAAGTTGGTTGACGGAAGTACTTGATATGATCAGCAATCAACCGGGTGGTACGACAGGATCGAGAAGGGACGAGCCGACGAGGCGGACTCGGGGGCCGAAGCGACGGCGCAGGGATTGGAGCGTGAGGCTGGGTTGGAGTCTCGAATGGGTTGCTGTTGGAACTGTCGACGGAGATGTTGACCGATGTGTTGGCTGCCTTCGGCGTCGGCACCAGTTCCTGCTGCACCAGGGTATCGGGCTGCCCGGAATGCAGGTTGGCTCGATAGATCTGTCGTACAGGAGTGATAAGCTCGTAAGTATCCATGAAACCACAAGGAAATAAGCTCTGAGACTGTTAATCTGTTACAATTCTTTCTGAATCGTAGGGACATTGATGCTCGGTAGAGCAGACAATCAGGTAGTCACCAACCGATACAAACCTCTCCACGGGGAAGAGAGGAGAGCAAGTCGTAGTCTATCAAAAGGATAGTCGGGACACAAAAGAGGATGTGATAAATGGTGATATTGTTAGATTGTGTGTTGATTACTACGATAGGTCTACGTGCTCCTGGTCTGTTGTTTGGTCGCTCCGTTTCGCAGTCGCGTACATTGCGTGAGCGCCATGGGCGTTTGGTCGCTCTAGCGTACTGACATGCGGAGCACACTGGCACCTTGCATTTTGCCAGCCTTGAGGGAAGGATCCCATCCTTTGCTATTCTCTGGAGTTTGGTAAATGGTAAGTGGCCAAAGTCATAATGGCATTGAAGCAATTCCGCTGTTGGTGTTGGCAACCTTTCCTCCTCATCGATGATGATGTTGGGTGCTGGTTCCTCCAACTCGGTTGTGTGTTTTCCATTCAGGTCGAACTCACGGGGTTTGTCGTTTTGCTCATTTTCTTCAGGCCATTCATTTGGCTCATCCGAGCGTTCCTCTCCTGCGTCATCGTTGATTGATGCTTCGTCGTCCGATATGACTGCTGTCGCATCGACTTGAAGCTCGTCTATGATGATTGGGTCCCGATGTAGAATCTAACCACCATAGACGGTGAGAATTCTAACACAAAAGAGGGATCCGAACGACGCTTTAGGAGGTGGAACAACGCCAAATGGTGGTGGTGTGGTCCAGAAACGGGAGGATTCGGCGGATGGAGGACCCATAAACCATCCGAGTGCCGAACCAAGAAGCGCAAAGCCAGTCCATCCGCAGGAAAGAAGAAGGAAGATGGAGGAGGACGAAAGAAGTCGTCCAATTTCTCGGGCAAGAAACGAAAGCAAGGCGCAATCAAGTTAGCGGTTGCCAACGAGACCATCATGTCCGAAGACGAGGACAAGAACCATTCGGACGCTGAGGACTCTGAATACAGCACCTGACGAACCTGGAGAAAGTGGAAAATAAACATACTAACCATGATGGTATACATGTTCACCACTTTCTCCCTTAGGCACGCCATAGAATGGTTGATTGTCGGAATAGCACACCAAGTAATCAAGGGAATCCTGATAATGACGGAACTCGTCACATTCATAGTGGACGACGATCCCGAGGAGGAACAGGACCCGCAAGATTGGTTGTCGCGTGCACTCCATGTCACCAATAAAGGAATAGAAGGGATAGCATGCAGGTTGCACGCCCGAATCAAGTCGAATCGGAGCGGCAGAATGCATAGAATTCAACACCAATTCAACACAAGACGAAGATACAGAGTGAGCCTCAGAGTCATGGCAGCCGTCATCGCAATGTCAGCAGGAATGTCCAACGGAGC
>OX337235.1:1155507-1560507 GCA_946965045.2 Epithemia pelagica | reverse complement strand
ACTAACCCATGCCTAACGTTGTCTACTGTGCCCCTTCCTCATACATCCGGGTTCAGATCGGACCAACGGCACTCTAAACATGCAAACGTGGCAAAAACTCATCACGTACTTCCCAAAGTACCTCTGTTTATCCGGGTTATCATCATCATCATCACAACTAACCTTCACACATACCCACGCCTAACCGAATGTCTACTCCTTCCTCATACATCCGGGTTGTGATTGGATCAAAGAGCTATACAACAATCAGCCATCTCACCCTGACCCTGGTGTGGCAAATGACTTGCTTGTTGTAGGTCGGCCAAAATGTGTAACACTTTGGTTCGTTTACATAGACATTCCACGGGTCAGTGTCAGGTGGCGTCCAGACATGGAAGGACTCTAGAGCAGCAGTTGGGTCATACGTGCAAGAATGCATGTAACCATTGAGGTACATGAAAGAAGTGCCTCTGTGTGGTCGTCCCTTCCCTACAACACAACAAGTTGTCGACAACAGCATCGCTATACAACAACACAGCGTCATCTCCTCGAGACAGTTCTTCGTCGCCACCAGACCCATTCTCATTCTGTCCTTACTCAACACATCAAGTGCCAATCTGGAAGAAGAGGAAGAAGAAGACGATGAACGCGGAGAAGAAGAAGCGGCTCTAGCAGTGGGACCAATTGGACCGGAGCTGCAAGCAATCCTAACCGCGTTGGGAATGGCAGCAGATCGCATGGTGACTGCACTCGAGCAAGCCGCCCAAGTGGCAGGAGCAGTGATTGGAGGAGGAGCACCTCCACCGCCACCAGCAGGAGCCAATCCATTCATTCGCACGCCCCTCCAAGCCAACACAGGACAGGTGCTGGACTTGTATGCGAAGAAAGGCAGGAAGTACTTCAAGAGCGCGACCCGATCCTTATTCCCGAGCGATGAGAAATTCGACGTGGAACCCAACAACTTTCAGTTGTTCATTCAGCTCCTAGCAAACAGGTACAAGGATCTAGGAATGTCTAGCTCGCCAGCAAAGAACGGCATTGCCATGCTCCCGCAAGGCGTCGCAACACTAGTGGAAGCGGGGGCGACGAACGTCATCACGGACTACGGAAAAGCATCGCTCGAAAGGATCCGACTTCTGCAAAACATCCAGGAGTCTTCAGAATCAAGTGTACCGTGAGGGATTGAACGGGCGGTGATGAACTGTCGAAATCTGTGGAGCTACGGCAAGGTTTGGAAGGTCTTCCACTTGAGGGTTGGAAGGAAGCAAGGAGATGACCAACGTTGAAGTCAAATGATGATGTGATGAATGAAGATTGCAGGCAAGGATGACAATGGAAGCTTTGATATGTCTCGATGAGACATTTGAGAGCTGCTGAAACCAACCCAGCAATCAGACAGATTGTTTTGACACAACAACAACGGAACCGACCCTCCAGAAACAACAAAAGAGGGCCTTGAAGAAGACCCCCAAATGAGAGCACCATGACCACCAAACATGGGAACAAGAGAGGCCAGGTGTCGAACGAGGCCAAGGCAAAACCGACGAAACCGAGCTGGTTGAGGAACGGTATCAAACCAGACGACAAGGCCCTCAATACAGAGGCCAAATGGTGGTGGTGTGGAGACAAAACTGGAGGAAACTGTGGAGGTTGTCGGTGCACCCACTCCCCATCCAAATCCCTCTAAGCCCCACAAGAAAAATGATCCCAACCGAGGACAAGAAGAAGAATTCCAGGAGAAACAAAAGGAAGCGCGACACCATCAAATTGGCAGTCGCCAACGAAACCATCATGTCCGATGGGGAAGATGCCAACCACTCCGGAGCGGAAGACTCTGATTACAGTTCCTGACGAACCTGGCAGACGACGTGGATAAGGAATATAGCAATACCGAATTCACCACATTGTCTCCCTGCCAAGTAGTAGCCATGATAATTGAGCAGATGTGGCTCAAGGTCAAAGAGTGGCTCAGGTCCAGCTGTGTGATTGTTGTATTAATGACGGCCGTAGCATATGAAGCATGCAGACCTGAACAAACCACAGGAGGGAACCAGCGACTCATGAATGAACAATGGCCACAATCGGCAGGACAATAGAAGGATGGGCGAATGTGCTGGAGAAGCGAGTGCACATCCGAAGAAACAAACAAAACAATGGAGCGCAGGGATCCAAGGCAAGAAAAGGCACCAACAGACGAATGGGTGGATTGTTGTGTCATGCGGCATTGATAGCCATGAGCACAGCAGCGTCGACCACAGCAAGAAACAGCTACACCACATGCGCTCCATTTGACACCGACTCAAGACCAGCGGGCATTGACAACCGATGCTCAGGTTGCATCAGCCACGATAGGAACAATTTCCCTGGTGAGTTAAGACAATGCAACAGAGCCATCAAGGTATTCGGCGGAGAGAGAATGTTTAGAGTCTGGATTGGAACGATTCAACGGCACTGGGACGACGAGTCACCCATCGAATGCTGATTCCAAATTTGTTCTACATACCGGACGGCAAGGTCAGACTCCTGAGCCCACAGCACTGGGCACAGCAACGACGCAACAATGACAAGTGGGGTGGGCAGGTTCCACCACGACAGGAACACACTGCAAAGTATTCTGGAACAATGGCCAGTCCACGAGGACAGTGCCAATCGACACCCACAAGAACAATGTTGCGACGTTTGACCTGTCCCCAGGGTTCTCGAATTATGGAAAATATTGCATGGAGGGAGGAACGGACGAATCGAAATACGATGACGACCCCATCACCGTAGATGACATGGAAGCGATGGATGCGACACTCATATCTGACGATGAGGAAGAAGAGGACCAAGGCCACGAAACATCGGGTAGTGAGGACCCAGTGGAAAATGAGTGGCCAACCAACGAGAACGATGAGGACAACACCCCAAGAGAGTTTGACCTGGATGGACAGAGCAGGCACCATTCACGAGTGAGAAGGAACTGCCACACCTCGTCATAGATGAGGAGGATTGCTTACCGACGCCAGAGGCCGAATTACTTCAACACCATTACGATTTTGGGCATCTGTCATTCAAGAAATTGCAAGAAATGGCGAAGCAAGAAGCACTACCCAAAAGACTGGCAAAATGTAAGATTCCAGTCAGCTCGGCATGCCAGTATGCGAATGCTACCAAGCGACCGTGGCGGACGCTGAACGGACGAGACCTAGACAGCGAGCTACCCAATCGAACACCGGGAAGGGTAGTGTCAGTAGACATACTAGTATCACCAACCCGGGATTAGTGGTGCAAATGACAGGGTTCCTGACGAAGAAAAGATACAAATACGCAACGCTGTACATTGACCAGGCAACAGGCCTAGGATTCACGTATTTGCACAAGACAGATACAGCGGAGGAGACACTTGCGGGAAAAAGAGCATTTGAACGGTACGCTACGTCACGTGAAGTGCAGATACAAGCATACCACGCCGACAATGAAATATTCAAGTCACGAGCATGGGTGGATGCATGCGACAAGCAGAACCAAGAGCTAACATTTGCAGCTGTGGGAGCGCATCACACGAACGGAAAGGCTGAGAGGCGAATCCGAGAACTACAGGAATTGGCTCGCACCACGCTAAATCACGCGTACAAATGATGGCCCAACGCAATAACAATGGCACTATGGCCATACGCAGTCCGACAGGCGAATGACTGCTTCAATGCCGCACCAAACATGCAGCACCCCACAAAGAAGTCCCCTCTCCAGCTGTTCACAAACTCACCAATCAACGTAAATCAAAAACATTGGAAGGCATTCGGGTGACGGGTTTACGTGTTGGATGCAAAATTTCAAGCCACCAAGCCATACCACAAATGGCGACATAGTGCAAGGGTCGGAATATACCTAGGGCAATCACCGATTCATAATCGAAACGTCGCCCTAGTCCTAGACCGTCACACTGGCCATGTGAGTCCACAATTTCACGTGAAGTTTGATAAACGCTTTGACACCCTAAAATAAGAAACGTTGGAGTCTCAGTGGCAATTCAAGACTCACTTCACGTCAGAACCGATCAAAGTAACTAAGAAACGAGTCAGTGACTCAGAGGGAGTGGCATTCGTGCCCCTGGACGAATCCAACTCCAACGACGAAGCCGTCATGGCATGACGCAGACACAATGTATTACCTTGAGGCAATGCGAGCCAGATGTGCCGCAGTTTGTCGAAGGAATGCAAAAAGGGAATGGATCACCAGTTCGAGGATGGCAACTTCTCCATAGTCCACCGAAGTGAAATCCCAAAAGACGAGACAATTTTTCCAGTTGTATGGCAGATGCGCCAAAAACAGGTTATTAAAATCCGAGAGATCAAAAAGCACAAGGCGCGGCTAAACTTTGATGGATCGCGCATACGCGCCGGTAGCATCGTGGGCCTCCATAAGACTGGTCTTGGCAATGGTGGCAGTAAATAACTGGCACACCACCCAGATCGACTGCGTGCTCGTGTACCCTCAATCGCCAGTCAAGCGACAAGTCTACATGGAGATACCAAAAGGGCACGAATTAGCCAACGGCAAGGACAACAAGGAGTACGCACTGCAACTACACGCAAACCTGTATGGCCAGAAGCAAGGAGGCCGAGTCTGGTATCAGCATCTGTCAAAACGATTGGTCGAGAAAGTGGGATTCACTCGCTCCAAAATCGACGAATGCGTATTCTTCTACAAAGGAAACGCCGTATACGTGTTGTATACTGACGACTCAATCATTTGTGGCCCTGATCAAGAGGAAATCAATAAGTTACTCGAGGAGATCAAAGCAGCCGATCTCAACATCGCAATCGAAGGGACAATAAAGGATTTTTTGGGAGTAAACATCACCAGGAAAGCCAACGGGACCATCGAATTCTCACAACCACATCTCATCGACTAAAACCTAAAGGCACTGAGGCTGAACGCCGATGCAAAATGCCAAAACCACACCAGCTCCTTCGTCAAGCGACATGTTGACTCGGAACCATGCGACAACAGTTTCAACTACCGTTCAATCATTGGAATAATGAATTACTTGGACGCCGGCTCCCGCAGTGATATCGCGTACGCCATGCATCAATGTGCCCGATTTTGCGCGGAACCAAAGAAAGAGCACGGCGACGTGGTCAGATGGCTAGGCAGGTACTTGCTTGGTACTCGGGACAAAGGGATGACCTTCACTGCAAATCAGGACGTCGGCTGGAAGTGTACGTGGACGCCGACTTTGCTGGAAATTGGGATGCAAAGGAGGCACCAGTGGATCGGGCAACAGCACGCTCACGGCATGGCTACATGATCATGTATGAGGGAAGCCCAGTAATATGGAAGTCCCAACTCCAGATCGAGGTGGCCTTAAGCTCCACCCAGAGCGAATACGCAGGGCTGTCCTACGCTCGCAGGGAAGCGATACCATCAGTACTCAAGGAGATGGAAGGACATGGGATCAATGTGGGAAATCCAAAAGCTAAGGTCCATTGCAAGGTGTTCGAAGATAATAGTGGGGCCCTAGAAATGGTGAGGATCCACAAATTCCGACCAAGGACGAAACATCTCAATGTCAAGTCGCACCATTTTTGGTCATATGTCGACCGCGGGGAGATAATTATCCATCCAATACCAACAACTGAGCAATTGGCGGATTACCTGATGAAACCACTGCCACAAGAGCCTTTTGAGCACTTGAGAAAGAAAGTATTGGAATGGCAAGAAATCCCAGCCAACATATGTGCGTGGGAGGGAGTGTTAAAAGTATGGGATGATCACCCGGCTAGTTCCCGGGACCCAACGCTCACAACGGAAGCACTTCACAATTTTGGCTGCCCTCTACACGAGCTATTCTAGATCGATAACTTGACAACCTTATAATCTCTTTTACCCCTTTTTGCATGAGTCCAACTCGTCTATCTGGACCGTAGAAGAGTTTTCAACCGGAATTCGAGCGAATGGAATCAATTTCCAGACGCCGCCATGACGAAACAATCAACAAGTGGTTTAAGCAGTTTGGGGCCTTGAAACAAGTGTGGTGCCATTGATTGATTAACCATGCGAAGGCATTCCGGGCGGCTCCCGTTGTTGCACAGCTCTCCATCCAACATGGGGAGCCTCTCTTTGATATTGACTACGTCGATCCCAATTGGGACGACGACTACATTGCTCGAATTGAGTATGGACCTGATTTGGTAGCAGTGGAGCTCCAGAAGTAGCAGCTTTAATCTACCTTGGAAGTACTCATAGTGTGTTATGACAATTTCATTAGTGTTGCATGGTCATGGCGGAGTCGTCCCTGTTGCAAAACCTATCTACCCGTAAAAGTGTCCTTAGCTGCCCTAATTTCTTTTTGCGTCGTCCCTAATCTATTGCCTAAAACCCTGGTTGTGCATAGCAGGGTCGATTTCCCCAACCTCCGTCATGAGCTTGGTTTTGGAGCAGCTGAGGCCAGTTTTGAAATCGTTCGATGACCCTCCCCACCTCACGCAAGTCGATCGTCCGTCCTTGTCCTTCGTCGCAGTATAACGGGGGAACTTGGGGGACAATCCTGAACGTTTTCCTCCAATTCCACGTGGAACCACACAACGGAAAACCTTCTTCAACACGAACAGAAGAATCTTCATTACACAACAGCAGAACCGTCGAACGACGACGACTTCAGATCGTTTTACGCTATACGACACAGAGTCTACCGAAGAAGAGAAAATCTACCTTGAGAGAGAGAGGTTTGCATCATGTCGTTTGCTTCGTTTGCCACAGCGGTCGATTCAAGCAGCACCGTTGGGACCTTTCTGCCGTTGCTTTCCATGGGCTTGGCGGTCGTTTCGGTGGTTGGTTTGGCTTCCTTGCAAAGTGATCGCGTAAGTCAAAGAATTTTGATTCCCGATCGTTTGCAAGACAAGCGCCATTCCGAGTATGTTTATCGATGGTCACACGCCTTAGAAAAGGCCAAGATTCAAGTCCAATTGTGTGGTGCCGGTGGAACGACCGATACGCAATTTGCGCAAGACGAAGAACTCGTCAATACCACGTTTTTGTCGACACTAGAAGAAGTTCAAGAATTGGTGGAAACTTTAGTGAAAGGCAGCAACAGCAGTGGCGTACCGGTACGAGTGGGAAGAATCGGGACGGATCCGAGAATGAAACCCAACGAACTTTATCTTTGGCTGTATCAAGGTCGATCCAACATTTATCATGTCCCCTTGCGAACCTTTGGAATTTTGTTGGCCAGTGCCATGGACAATATCCTTTCCAAGTCCACCTTTTGTTTTGTGGCCGATGCCAGTGCTGGAGTGGCGAGTCGATTGGTGGTGGATTTGATACAGGCATCGACCGACGTGTCGACAGTAGGCTTTGTGTTGGAACCTTTGTGGATGGTACACTTTGCCGTAATTGCTCAACAACGTCTACTGGGTACATCGGTATTGGAACGGATCTTGTTTGGCTTGTGTCGTCTCGAAGCCTTGGCGCAACAACAAACAACCACAACAACGACGACAAACCGATCCCCACAACTACAGCAACATTCGACCGTCGTCCTGACACTTCCCGGACAGTCCACGACATCCATCTTGTTGCCTCTGCTTCAGAAAGTGTTTCCGGATGATCGGCATGTCTTTGGATACGCGGGGTGTTGTCAAACGGTCGACTATGCCAATACACGTCGCACCGCCTATCCACGTGCCAAGGTTCCCGACACGATGCAGGAAGCCCTGCACTTTACCCATCCCGTCTCATACACGACGCCGCTCGATCGTTCATTGTCGCAATCAGCGACCAGCCTCAACAGCAAACCGTACTTGGCCTCGATTCGTCAATTACCTCTTCATCATGCCGATGTTGTCGAATCGTGGATGAGTACGGTAAATGCCTTTTTGACGCTGAAGGAAGAGGACAAGTCCAATGACTATCTACCATATGTGTTCAAACTGGAATATTTGGTAACGGAGGGTCCCTTGACGCAAGGTTCCGATCGGTATTGGACCCTACTGAGTTTGTTGCAATACATGTTGGGTTCTCGGTCTCGCGAACTTCCACCGGAACAAGTGGACGCGGCTGTTAGTTGGCTCCAAGACTATCAACCGCCCGCGAGTGGTGGCACCTCATTATCGGCAACCGACAAAAAGGCGATTCAAAATGTCGTCTTTCAACACAAGCTCATTCTCATTGAAAACAAGACGCTTTTGGATACCGTCCAACCCCGACAACATTGGACCTTGAAACAAGGAGTCAAGGCCGGATGTTCGTGTTGTGGACCCGAGGATGAGGATGAAGAGGAAGAGGAAGATCAATGGGCCCGTAAAGCAGAAGACCAACAAATTACGAAGACGGCGCAACGTTTGGGCTATGTCGATGGCAAAACCAGTTTTGCCTTTGATCCGACACGGTTTAGCAACACGAGCCAACGGAGTTCCTTGGCCATGCAGTAGGCTATGGACTCTGCAGCGTTGTCCATTGTATTCTTACATACCTATATACATTAATAATATGTTTAATACACACAGGAAATGGTTCTAGGTTCTATCTGCCTGGCAGGCAGTGATGCGAAATCGCACTATGTTCTATCTGCCTGGTAGGCAGTGATGCGAAATCTTGGCATCACAGGGATAGTATAATGTAAATCTGGTAATGTAATTGACTGTGCATGGGGAAGTATATCAGTGGTAGATAGCCTGTTTCGCATACAGGATGCCGGGGGTTCGATTCCCTCCTTCTCCATGGAATTTTGCTCCATCGCTCACTCTTTTACTGTCTACCGTCTTACTATTTTGAGTATTTTGCGCGAGGACAGAATCCATCCACATTCTATTGATTGCAATACAGAGAACAGTTTTCGTGTTTGCTGCACAAATACGACGAGCAATATGTTTATTCCAAAGGAGAACCGAATCGCTGTCTTCAGCTATCTCTTCAAGGAGGGTGTCTGTGTCGTCAAAAAGGACACGCGGTCGGAGACACACCCTCACATTGAGGGACCCACCAATTTGGAGGTGCTCATGCTCATGAAGTCGCTCCAATCCCGTGGATACGTTCGCATTACCTTTTCGTGGCAGTACAACTACTGCTACTTGACCGACGAAGGAATTGACTACCTCCGTGGGTACTTGGGTTTGCCTGCTGAGATTGTCCCTGCCACCCACAAGAACCAAGCCACACGTCCCGATATGCGAGACCGCGAAGAAGACAAGTACTCTGGGGGACGACCTGCCTTCCGAGGCGGTGATCGGGAGTACCGCGGTCGCGAAGGTGGTTTCGGACGTGGAGGTGGCTCTTAGATTGATTGACCCCTCGATACATCTTTGGTTCAACATCTAATTTTCCTGTTGTCTGTTTGTTGACCAGGAAACCATAGATTAACGCTTTGATGTATAGACCTTTTGTTCGAACAATCTTATTATGGATTAACCACGATTGGTGTGAAGCCAACTCAGGACAGGTTCTTCACCAAGCTTCTAATACTTTATTTACTACATCTAAGAGATGATCTAAGGGGCTGCGACATTGATTGTTTTTGGCTCATCGCAGTTTTGAAAATATATGTGACAGATACTAAAATTCAGCCAAAGTGTCCCCATCTTCTGCTATTCCCTCTCGAAGTGTCCACAGTTTACCGTGTGGATTCTCCTTGACAGCTTTTTTGGGGTTTCGTCCACCATAGCTGAGCCTCTTTTGGTATGCTTTCTGGATCGCTAGCCGTCTTCTCAGGTCATCGCTCCATTGTGGCCCTGGATGATCAGAGATGGGCGGGACAACGACTTTGGCTCGAACAATGCACTTCTTGATCACAGGGAACACGATTGCTTTCAGTTCTGGGTTGAATTCTTCCTCGCCTTCATATGCCTTCCGTCGCAAAGCCAGCAATGTGAGTTCTTCTAAACTCTGACACTCCGTTGTCTCAATAGTGTCGACGTTGTAACTGATTTGCCGGTCGTCAACATCATCTCGCTCGCTCAATAGTGCGACTTCGTCTTCGTTGATTTTGCGTCTTGCCTCCATGGTCCCACATTTTTTCAGTCGACAAGAATCAAATTCCATGCTTCCATCCCACTTCGAAAAAGGCTCGATACTGCCTAGGAGATGTACGTTGTCGTTGTCATAGAAGAAATCACAGATGTCATCATCATCGTCACGTCCTTCGTCGTCGTCATCATCTTCTTCTGAGTGGTATGTGAGATCACTGGGCTGTAAATTGATGCAACCATATGTTGAAGTGTTGAACTCGACTATGGTTTCATGGAATTGATCATTGTTAGGGTGTTTTCGGAAATAAAAATCAGGAGAATCAAGAGGAGTTCTCCGCCATGGTGAATCTTCAGATCCAGTGTCAGTTTCTGGATCTGTTGATTCTTCCTCATCTTCTTCGGTGCTTCCAGAGTCGAAACACTTTTGAGGGTCGCTCACCACGTGTTCCGTGATGGGTTGGCTCAGACTTCGTGTCTTGGTCGGTCTGAGAAAGTTCGGCAAGCCTCTTGTACCCCATGAGCTGCAGCTTTCCGAGTTCTGGATCACCGGGTCTATTTTGTAGGAGCAGGAGGACGTGCGTTCGTCGTTGGACGGACCGTTCTCAATAAAACTCGATATATTGTCAACACTTGTTACCACGACAACATTTTGTTGTGCTGAGCCATTATGCTGCATCTCGTTAAAAGCGAGGAGAACAACCTGATTCCATATACTTGAGATTCAACAACGAACAACTTCAATGGACAACCTCTTCCATACATTCATGTAGAGCCGACTGACTGCTCGCCAAGAAAAATGAGGGCGATCGCAAAGTTTCTCGAATGGGGAACTTTTTGTGTGTCATGTGTCACAATCGTGCCTCGCTCGTCGTCATAATCTGCGAGCCAACTGAACGTTAACTAATCACAGCGCCTGGCTACTCCGTCAGCATTCCTAATTATTGTATTATTTATCGTAAGAGAATTTTCTTTCTTCTATGGTCAGAGCAGACCATGACTGGATATTTAGACGCATCAATTTATTCCAAGATCAAAATATGCTAAGTATTCGTAACGGGCATCCGTTGACCTATTTCCGATGTTATAGCCCTTCACGATCAGTGCGCCAGACGAGAGAATCAAAGACCAAAAGAGCCACACCAATAACCAAGACATTCATTGTCCCTCTCAGCTCTCAGATCCAAAATACCCAATACCGTATACGACGGTTCCGATCGTCATTGAACCACACGACACGTGCTGACAAAACAGTGAACCGTCTTTAACCCTGTCGAATGAAAGGCGTGGCTGTACCGCATCAGCCTCGACTTTATTCATGTTTCCTTCCTAACTGAAAATAGTAGGGAGAGTGAGAAGTCTCATCCTATACCGAGTGATCAGGAAGGACTTGTGATGTGTCAAACTATTCCGAAGAAGTTAGTTTGGGTTTGTCGAACCATGGATTGCAGCGTGATAATGCCACTTTCGTAGCCCAAGCGTGAATGAATAAAGCTCTAAGTACATGCACTGTGGATCATACTTCTCATTCTCATGAGCCCATATCTTTCCTTACAGAATGAGAATGGCCGCCTTGCCACTAATGGCATTGATCGCCGATGGCATGAAACCTTGAGTATATTCTATATTCTCATCAGTGAAGCATGGAATGCGTTTGACCAAGTTCGTTCGATACGACAGTATTTATGAACCACGACAAGAGGCATGATCTAACGTTGACTGTTGGGTGAAATGGGACTGAAAGAGAACATGATGTATCCCATGGTCATAGAGCATCGAGGTCCTGTTTTCTTTTGGGCATTCGCTCTAAAGTTGTTGTTGTAGTTCGCGTCCCGCGTCATCTCCGATTCCATATTTAGTGTACTACAGAATACTTATGGTTGATCGCCGCGCGTGCCTTTTTAATGAGATGTCCCCCACAAAATCGGCCACAACTTGCTCAGCACGCAGACAACAGCCACATTTTCAAGCCTTGCTTCGCATGTTTGCAAGAAATTCAATAAGTTGACTCTGTTCACATCACGTACATCCGCAGACATAAAAATGATGAAGCTTCTAATCGCAATTTGTTTCATGAACATTTGGATTCAGGCCTGTGGTGGTGGTGTTGACTCTTTGTCAAAAGGTCGAATGCCAAACGTTGATGAACTCAAGGATGATGCGGAAATCGAGCAATTGATCGAGTCTGAAGGGGATCATAATCATCCAGACTTGGACATGGACTTCTTGAACGACGACAAGGTTCTGTCTGAGTGTTACAAAAACATGAGGATGGCAGTGCCAGATGGAAGCGATCACAAACTTACACGAATTTTCTATGATACCTTCATTGGCATCCAATCCAAAGGGAAAATTCCAGCCGGCGGATTTGATCGAATGGGTCATTCGTTGGTGACAATATTCTATGCTGAGACTTGTTCGAGCTGCTACGAAGAAACGAGCAACCGTGGCTGCTGCACGTCCGCAACGGCCTACATTGACATTTCTGCAAACAATCCTGACCAACTGAAAAAAACTCTGTCACTTGTATGTCATGCGGTTAATCAGGTGATTGAGTCCTACTTATCTGAATCCATATGAGCGTTTGGTGGTGTTCGTCCACTTTCGTTCGGACGGCTGTGTTGGATATTCAAAGTCGATTAGCTGACTGATAACATTTTTAATATCTGATTTCCTCTTATATTCGGTATGTTAAGGATACTACAAGTGGGAAGTGGGACGCTTCAACTCATAGACGTCAGAAAAACAAACGTATAGCAGCACTTAAGGCTACCACTAAAGAGGTTCCCCATCCACATCATCGTCTTCCAGCGGCTCCCCGTCAGCATCGTCATCTTCCAAAGGTTTCCCATCTGTATCATTATCTTCCAGTGGTTCTCCGTCTGCGTCATCATCAACCGGTTTCCCATCTAACGATTCACTATCACAATTCGGGCCGTCACTTTCTAAACCTTCCTGTCCCTTGTTGTCGTCACTTGCAACAATGCCACTTTCACTAGGCCTGCCATCTACATTGTTCTGAGAACCAAGTTCGTTGGTTGTGGACAGCCGAGTCGATTGCACCCGAACGGAAGAACCTGCGCCATTTTCGTGGAGTGGTTCGCCATCCACTAAGTCATTCTGATCTATCTGGGCAATATTATTACGGGATGTTTCAGAGGTCTGCGGTCCACCAGAGGTTTCATCACCTGAGTTGGATTGGGTTCCTTCGGTGTCCTTGATCGGATTAAGGGGACATGACGTGCTGGTCACCTCAGTCTCATCTAGTTCTTCCCACCCACCACGAGGCACCGTGCTCGCTACTTGTGCAGCCACTTCTTCAGCCTCCCTCCTTCGTCTCGCGTTTTCATCATCTTCTCCATTGTCTCTTTCATTGTCACCTTGATCCTCTTCTTGTGCAGTAATTTCTTTGCCTTCAAATCGTGCTTGTAATTCGTCCAGGAACGTATGGTTGTAAACACTCCAGTTTGTCCAGGCGGTTAATACACTGGATACGGCCTTGGACATTTTGTTGTGCGTCCAACGACCTCCGCTATTGGCAGTGTCGCCGAGGCTTTTGAAAACTTGAGGCGCCATATGCTGAATAGCATCTCGGTAGTAAAAGGCATTTCGTACCCCTGGCTGTTGTGAATTGAACAAGACATCGGACAACAAGTACAGTCGTGCAATCCGAGGTTCGGCGCCATGAGCCGGTAACAACATTAACTCTTTCAGTAAGTCGGCAATTTCTGAAGCTGAATGACTGCTTTTATCGAAGCAAAACGCCATGGCCTGCGCAATCGCTTCCCGACTGGTTGATAACTGGTCACGGGTCAAGGAGTGGAATTCTTTTAATTCTTCATGGGTCAAGGGCCGCTGCGCCTGACTTCGTTGTTTTCCATGCCCGGCCCCTCGTTTCTTCGTTAACCAGGGCCGTCGACGTTGCTCCTCTTCCTCTTGACTCCGCCTTTCCTCCTCTTGATGTCGCCGAGCTGCTTCCTGATCAATGGGTGGAGGGATCCAGAGACAACCACTCTTCACCATCACAAAGGGTTCCGTCCTCCAAGTGTAATCACCATCTCCTTGGGAATAGGCATAAACTCTCCACTTGTAATAAATATGCTCTTGCAGCAGCGTGTGTCGATCGCCACTAGACGTTGTTGGTGTTGGTGTCAAGAAAGACAAATCGCTGTGGGAGGATAGTCCCTGTGCCAACACGCGGTGTTCCAAATCAGCTCCATCCTTGGCAACAAACGAAGCCACGAGAGATATCGCATTAGCCCGACGTGGATCCGAGGGCACCGTGACCTGAATCTTGCTTGGAGGTGATTTCCGTGACAATGGCGCGCAAGTGTTCGTATTGCCAGTGCTTGTCGACGACGGCTTGGCGTTTCCGACAAGGGCTTGGTATTCTGTCGATCGATGAGTTGTCAAGGGCAGTGCGGATTGGCTATTGTTAGACAGAGTGGAGGATTGTTGTCGGGGTGGCTCGTTCTGCCGGCTTTTGAGGACGCTTTTCCCCCATCGAAGCATTAATCGGTGTCCATTGCGAAAGGGATCGGCGTCATTGCAGGCTTCCATGGCATCTTCGGCATCCGTGCGATGGTAAAAACAAACAAAACCAGTCAAGCGTTGTCGGGCTCGGTCTTCCGCCGTTCGCGGCCACATGATTTTGACACTGTACAATTCCCCTTTTGTTGGAGTGCATGCATTTATAATATATATCGCAATGGGATGCGAAAGAAAAAATGGTGAGAAGAACGCGTGTCCATGCGGTCAACCATTGGGTAGCTCAACAACTAGCAGGCTCAACAACTAGCAGAGTTGTTCAAGACGAAAGCACAGTTTGCATGCACGATTCTTCATCATCAAGAGAAAGTCAAACGCAAATCAAGTTACGCACAGATACATGCCATCCGAGCAAACAAGCACAACATTGCCACGTCATGGACAACGAATCCAGCGGATTCTGTACACACAATTCAGAAGAACGATTCACCGCAGAGAGGATTGAATGTTCTACACATGTCTTTCGTACCGAATTGTCGAAAAAGTTGTGTCAAGGCTTCTTCAGTTAACGTGGGTGCCAAATTGCCGACAAAGATATTGGTCGTCAACCGTTCTTCTCCTGGTTCGACGTGGGATCCTTTGCGGGGTGCATAGGCCGCATTCCTTCCAGAAGATGACGATGATGACGATCCCTTGGATTTGTTTCTTTGACGACTGCTACGTTTGTTGGAGGAAAAAGAATCTTGTAAGTCATCCATTTCATCCTGTTTCTGTTGTTCCTGTTCGGATAAGAGTTCTTGCAACATGGCATCCATTTTGGCTTTTCGACCATGACTCATTTCCTTGTGATGACGTTTCATGGAAGATGTTGTGGATGACATGGCATTGGCTTGAGTTGATGCGGTTGTTGTCGCAGTCGTTACAGCAGAAGAGGAGGAGGCAGATTCGTGGGCGGGGGCCACCATCGGAGGACCAGCAGGAACAGGGACCGCTCCCCCCGATCCGAGAGGAGGATTGGGTTTGGCCTTTTTGTTCCGTCGTCCTCCTCGCACGGACAAGGCACTAAAGACATCTTCTTCTTCATCATTGTCATCATCGACATTGTCATCATTCTGAGTCGCTGGTGGACGTCGAGGAGGAGGAGGAACGGCACGATGACGGCGAGACATGGTCGCAGCGGCGGGAGAGAAAAATGAGATGACAAAAAGTCTTCGCGACTCAAAAGATGTCATACAAGTGAATCGTTGAGTCCTGTTTGAGACATCCGCTGGGTTGTCGTGCGAACAGTCACGCAACACGCAACCGTTGTTGGATCGCCGTTTGGACGACCGGAATCGCATTCTCTTTTTTCGTGGAAACGACTGACGAGAATTGACCGGTGCATGCAGATGAGTATAGGATTAATCTGTACGCTTCTCCTTTCGCAATTCGCAATACGTGCACAACGCGCAAAACGCCGCGAGTGCGAGAAAGACCACCCCACGCACGACACACACCGACCGACCGTCTATCTCTACCTCTCTATACCTGCCGTATTGGATAGAGCATCACACGAACCAAAGGGCAAACGACGAACGACCTTTCGTCGGCAATCAAGGTCATCGCCACACGTATTTGAATGACACAAATCACAGAGGAATCCCATCATGGCGAATAATAAGAGTAATAGCATCGAAGTTGCCAAACAGTATGTGATTGGGAATGAGGAATTGGACGGCACCCACAAGGAACTCGTGAAAACCTCAGGAGGAATGATAGGGTCTCAATCTCACCGACCGGAGAATCTTCGACACGCAAAAAACACCAACCAATCACAGCCCACACATTCGAAAGTCGGGGTCGATGGAGAAATGAGCTCCTTTCAGAATCGTTACGCAACATCGTCCACCGCTAGCAGCACTCGAAGCTCAAGTCGCGGCGAAGATGACTCTGCTGTCAAATTCATGCCATCGATTCCAGAAGTTGCCACAACCACGCGACGAATAACTCGAACGGCAGGTCGTGGGGGTGATCCTCCTTCTGCTTCTACGGATTCTACCTCATCGTCATCTGCTTCCTCCTTGTCCGGGGAAGAAGGACGCAACAAAAGTGTAACGGAATGGAAAGAGGAAGGAAATCGGGCCTATACAGGAAAACGCTATCGAGAAGCACTGGAAGCCTACGACGAAGGCTTGCAGCGCTTGTCGGAAAAGAAAGATCAGGACTTGGACTTTTATACCACGCAAGCTTCTCTTTTATCCAATCGAGCCATGGCACTCATCAAACTGGAGGATTATCGAGCTGCCGAAGAATCTTGTACACGCGTCTTGGAACAACAAGACCAGTACGAATCGATTCTGAAACAACAACAACAACAACAACAACAAGCATCGTCTAGTGAATCTGGCAATCTACAACGGGCCTCTGTATCTGTCAGTAATTTGAGATTGTACAAGGTGTGGTTTCGCCGCGCCGTCGCTCGAGAAAATCGGGCCAAGGATGTGAACGTTCAGAAACAGGAACCATTGCTGATACAGGACCTGATTCATTCGGCCAAGGCAGACCTGCAAGCTTCCTTGCAATGGCTGGAACAAGATGACTCCATATCTGAAAAGGAACGTTTTGGTACCAAGAAAACCATTGCCGAAGCCGCGCAACGGATTCAACGATTACTGCATCAAATCAAACAAGACAAGCAACCAATCCCTCCACGGAACGACGAACACACGTATCAAAAACACAACCTTGCCTTGCAACAAACAAAACAAATTCCCCGACCAAGTACCACAAATGGTGGTGTTGTATCGACCAAACATCCCAGTCGCAAAACGGTTCCTCCTCGCAGTAGCAGTTGTAGTGGCCCAAGCACTGCTCAAGTGTCACGGTCTCCCGACGGTCCAAATCAAAGACACGCTGTGCTGCGACTGCTCAAGGGACGTCTGCCCAAACAGCAGACAACACAATCCGCTGCTGCAACGCCTGCAGCTCAACATGGAGAAGCTTTCTTTTTGGTAGATTGGCAATGGTGGTGCAAGTTTTGTTTCCACGTCGAGTTGGTGCATCCAACAGGCAAAGAACCACAACAACATGGACTTGTTTCCTACCTTCCAAAGGGTGCGACGCTCCCCACATTGCCTACTACTAGTAACGAAAATGAAGAGGAGATGAACAAGAAGGCGACAGGAAAGAATAAGGTCACAGCGCATCCCTCTCCTGGACCCATTGATAATTCCAATCTCTTTCTGGTCCCTCCGTCGTCTATGCCGCTAGGCAGCTCCAGCGGAGCCGTCCGAACGACACAACAAGTCTTTGTTGAGCAGTGGTACATGCATGCAGCTCCTGCAAACAATCAAAAGGAAGGGAAATCCAAATCTTTACCTCCTCCGCTCCAACCCAATCTTGTTCGTGGTTACCATTATGAATTGATTCCACGTGAAGTGTACAAGGCTCTGCGAGAATGGTATACGGAAACGACCCCTTCGATTTGTCGACGAGCGACACGCAATGTCCGAACAGGTCATGTTTCGATTCCAATCTACCTTGGACCGGAACCTGCTACAGAAGCAACGCGGAACGTGGAAACTAAGTATTGTGGTGCTTGTCATGCACCCTTGCATGTCAATCTTCGGTGTACAAGATGTTCCATGGTGCATTACTGTGATCGAGGCTGTCAAGAGAATCATTGGCCATTGCATAAGGCGACGTGCCGTGTCTTGAGTAAACAAGACAACTCGACGGCAGTGGCTCGAAAATTTGCCGAACTCTCTTATGGACGTGTGGGCCTCAACAATCTGGGCAATACTTGTTTCATGAATGCGGCCTTGCAGTGCCTTAGTCACGCCACGCCACTCACCAGACACTTTTTGTCGGGAAAGTTTAAACAAGATTTAAACAAATCCAATCCATTGGGTACGGGAGGAAAACTCGCTGTGGCCTACGAGACGGTCATGAAGGATTTGTGGACCAAGACAGGTGTTCGAAGTACAAGTCCCAATGCGTTAAAACGTGCCATTTCCCAATTCGCTCCTCGGTTTGCCGGTTTCTTACAACACGATGCCCAGGAATTTCTAGCCTACCTATTGGATGGTCTTCACGAAGATGTGAATCGAATTCGCAAGGCACCGTATGTAGAAATGCCTGACGTGGACGGAGACCAAGACATGGCTGTGGCCGGGGCATTGGCCTGGGATTCCCACAAACGCCGCAACGACAGTTTGGTAATGGACTCGTTCTATGGACAGTTCAAGAGTTCTTGCATTTGTCCACAATGCAATCGAGTCTCGGTTTCCTTTGATGCCTTTAATCACGTGAGTTTGGAAATTCCGCAACAGCAAACGGCAATTGTCACGCTAGGTATCTTTGTCATTAAAGCCTGCAATCCATCACAAGGGATTTTGGGCTCGTGTCCTACTCGCTATGCAGTACATGTCAGAAGAAACAACCCAATATCGGAGGTGATTCGTGAATTGTCCAAACTGACAGGAATTCCGTCCTCAAAACTACACTTGTCGGAATGTCAGGAGCACGAAATTGTCCGTATCGCACAACGCCAGGAAATGGTTTCCACATTGAATGTGTCCAATTTGTTGGTGGCCTACGAAGCGGCGTCCTTGGATGACGACGACGGTGCCGGAAACCATAAACCTGTGATTCATGGAATTTTGTGTCACAAGGTTGTGGACTCGAAACAGGGAGATGATGACGCCGGCGAACGAGAACGACCAAATTCGTCAACAGCTATTGGAATTCCGCTGTTGGTTTCTTGGTCGGCAGATTGGTCTTGTCGCGAAGTATGGGAGTATTTGTGGCATTTAGTGGAAGATAAAGTCGAGGAGGAAGTACGTCAGCAGTACAAGGATGCGATTGAGTTCCGCCTTCTCGATGCAAGAGGAAAAGGAATGACAGTCTTTCCCGATTTGATGGGTCCTCAGCAAGATGGTGCTGTCTCGAAAATGACCTCGATTCTTCCCCGACAGTCCGAGGAAACGTTGGTCCGTTTTGTTGGGGAGAATGCGTTGGAAGACTTTGTGTTCCTCCATGTCGAATGGAGAGATTTGGCGGAAGACAAGACAGGACCAGAAGCCGTGAATGCAACATTGGACTTGGATCGCTTTGTCTTTTTTAACAACCACAGTAGTTGGCAGGATTCGACAGCGAAACGTCGAGCCCAGAATAACAGAAAGGGTGGTGTTTCATTGGACCAGTGCTTTGAAACGTTTGTCAAACCCGAACGACTGGACGAACGAAACATGTGGTATTGTTCTAAATGTAAAGAACATGTGCGAGCTATGAAAACCATGGAACTTTGGCGCCTTCCCAACATTCTGGTTGTCCATTTGAAGCGGTTTGAGTTTAAAAATGTCATGCGCCGCGACAAGTTGGAGACCTTGGTGAACTTCCCCTTAGACGGCTTGGACATGGGTACCCATTGTGCTCGACATGGAAATGGTCAAGAGTCTTTTGTGGAGGATTCAGTTCCGGCCATGTACGATTTATTTGCGGTGGTGAATCATTATGGCCGAATGGGATTTGGTCACTACACCGCGTTTGCTCGGAACTGGAATGAAAGAGAAATATCCAAGGAATGGCAACTCTTTGATGATTCGACTGTCAAGAGTGTGGGAGAATCAGGTGATTCCGTGGTGTCTTCGGCCGCCTACGTGCTCTTTTATCGACGTCGGGTGTGGAACTAGGAAAATTCCTTTCACTGCTTTTGCCTGTCTGGTTATATCGACGTCGGGGGATGAACTAGGAATGTTCCTTTAACTGGTTTTACTCTGTACTAGCGCGAGAAACAGTGAACCCAGGGATTACCCCACGTAGCGTAAAGAGAGTCAAAGGAAAGGAGTTGTCTTGGTAGCTGTAAATATATAAACCAAAGACCACCATAACACTTTTCTCGTTCATAGCAAACTGTGTGGTTTGTAGTTCTTGTAGGACACACAGCGATTTGTCATGTGCAATCATTCAGCAACTATTGTCTATGTGCGCTAGTCTTTCTCGACAATGGGTCCATGTTTGATCATCATTTGTCGCATGAAGACCGGTTCTTTGTCCCTGGCCTGGATTGATTGATTGCCCACAAAGATAAACTGTCGAACCCATAGTTCATGAGGCCAGTATTTTGGAGCGTGCGATAAATTTGTCGAACCTATAGTTGATGAAGTATTGTGGAGCATGTGAATACCCTCAACGTCAAGCCTATCCTTCCAACAATGGCGGTGAGTCGCCAACCACCAACCGTTTCTGCAACAGACTCAATTCCCCAAAATCAAGGAAAACCTTTTTCTTCTTGTGTCTTGTGGAGGAATCTTCGTCGCACGATGGTCGTGACTCTTGTTCCCATTGTAACATGGCTTGAATCCGTTCTTGTTCGAGATTAGCCATTTTCGGCCGTTCCTCTCCCAACGGTTGGACGTGATCAATCCAGTGAGTGAGGGTTCGCAGGGACGGGAGAGAGCAACTTGACTTTCGTGCTTTCAACACTTGAAGGGAAATTGTAGTGGGGTTGCCGGGCGCTGGAATCATTGTCACTCGTGCGAGAAACCGCAATACAAAAAGGCCTGCCAAGCAAACTTCCGTGATTTTCGGAATCTTCCGGCTGAACGAAAACCTTGATAGTGAAGCGTACGGTCGACGAGCGGACGGATTTATTATCATTTGCTCGTAACGATGGTGTTTCTTTGGCAGAACGGATTGCCGTGTTTCAGTGTTTCACACTCTTGCAATCAATCCTCCTGTCTCTAGAAGAGCACAGCGAAGTACTACCATGATGAAGACGTCGTCTACTAATCACCGAGATCGAGCGGGTAGCAATGGAGAACAACCAACGTCAAAAAAAAACAAGATCATCACCTTCCCCGGCCGGAACCAGAAAGCCACTGAAATTTATTCAAGTGACCGCCGCGGTTATTACCGCGACAACAGTTTGTACCTCGAGAGGATGTTTACAAACGACAGTCATTCTGTATGTCTATGCCGGCCTATGCAACTGGGGAAAACTACGCTGCTATCCCTCGCGGAAGAGCTGTTCTCAGTCAACAGTTTTTCTCAAATCGACTCTGAACTGCAATATTCCCCCGGCGAAAACGACAGGAACAAATGGTTCGTAGTTCGTATAGACTTTGGTTTCATTGCGTCATCCTGGGAAGCAACGTGGGAAGAGGTTGGTACGGCAATCGACCAAAAAGTTGGAGGTTGCATCAAATTGGCGATTCGTCAAATGTTGAGCCAAAACAAGGAGCTTCAAGAAGAATTCAGTGGTTGTTTGGAAGATTTAGATGGAGACTCCGTCGACTTTCGTATTATGGCTCTGACCACTGCAGTCAGACACGTGGGGGGGCGTTTGTTATTTCTAGTGGACGAGTACGACCTGCCTATCAGGAATGCCGTACTACAGTTTCTTCCTCAGCGCAGTCAGATCCAATACACAGAGATCCGAGACACAATGAGGCGGGTCTTTTCGAACTACTTCAGTTTTTTCAGATCATGCAAAGCGACTCTAGATGTGCACCCTCATGCGAAACTATTCCTCACAGGTGTTACACCCATTGGAATTAGGGAGATGAGTGGTCTCAACGTCAAGGTGCTCACTTTTGACCCAGCAATGGCAGATGCTGTTGGGCTGACTGAGGCAGATGTCGGAAGGATGATCAACAATGTCCACGATGCAGTCCCGTTCAAAGATGATGAAGAGCGTGACCTTGCCTTCGAGCGAATCAAACGCCATTTCAACAATCTTTGCTTCGTTGGTGGAAGCTCTCTCTTTCATACAGCGCTGGTCAATGAATGCATGAACATGTTGCTCAAGGATTCTGATGGTAGGGAAGAATTATTGCGCTTTAACAGTGTTCGCGCTGGGTGTGAACCCGTGCCTTCGTCAGTGTACAAAGTGCTCGAAACTGCACGAAATCTCCGAACCGTAGTAAAGATGCTGGCCGATGGCCACCAGATCACAGGGTATAGGCTCAACACTCAACTGAGTTTAGAAGCTATCTTGGCAGCCGATATCGATGTGGGAGATTATTTGACTCTGTTGTTTCACGTCGGTGTTGTGTCAGCACGGGGTACCTTAAGAAACCCAGTATTCCACATGACCTCTGACTGTTACCGGAAAGATATTCTTGAACCTTTATTGACGACATTGCGGTCATCCCTGCAGCAATTGACGTCTCTAAATGCAAAGGAAGAGCTCTACTCTAGTGGCGAGGACATACTAATGGACTTCGTGACGAGTATTTCAGATACCTGTATGGCAAGTTTAATGTCCTGGGCAGCATCAGACGAGAAGAACAATATATTGGAGCTTCAATTTCAGTCGCACGTCCTCAGTGAAGCATTCACCACTCTCAATACCAACGCGGAAGTAACGCAAGAAGATCGTCTGCCGGCGACGGGGAAGCGAACAGATGTGACGTTCGGTTCGGATACCTGTGTGGTGATTCTAGAACTCAAGCAGACGAAGAATGCTCCTACTTCTTCTTTTCTTGCGAATGCTCACGCACAGCTTCTTGGGTACATTCAGACCCGCCGCGACATGGAACAACGTGGTAGTAATAGGGCCGTTGCAGGGTTCGTGATCGCGATGTACAACAACGGAGCGAATTACGTTGTTGAGAAGTCGAGGGAGGACAGTTCCTAACTTGACTTGATTGGAGGTCAATCGATTGGTTTGTCTTCCCAATTATGCGTCAAACATATTAAAAATGTGGAGCTACGCTAAAGTGAGGAACGATTGTCAACGCAATGAATCGGGAGAAACGAATCGCAGTACCGAAGATGGAGTAGAGTTACAACAAAGAAGAAACTCATGATGAACAGTGGTCGATCGAGGTTTGGCGGGGCCTATAGTTGATGAAGTATTGTGGAGCATGTGAATACCCTCAACGTCAAGCCTATCCTTCCATATATATATATATAAGTAACTTCTTAATTTATAGACTATCCTATTCTTATGACATACATAAGATGGAATTGTCTACCGCGGCCTGGGCGACGGATTAAGCCTATCCTTCCAACAATGGCGGTGAGTCGCCAACCACCAACCGTTTCTGCAACAGACTCAATTCCCCAAAATCAAGGAGAACCTTTTTCTTCTTGCGTCTTGTGGAGGAATCTTCGTCGCACGATGGTCGTGGCTCTTGTTCCCATTGTAACATGGCTTGAATCCGTTCTTGTTCGAGATTAGCCATTTTCGGCCGTTCCTCTCCCAGCGGTTGGACGTGATCAATCCAGTGAGTGAGGGTTCGCAGGGACGGGAGAGAGCAACTTGCCTTTCGTGCTTTCAATACTTGAAGGGAAATTGTAGTGGGGTTGCCGGGCGCTGGAATCATTGTCACGGTGGTTGCCGCACGAACAAACCCGTCATGACGAGCCACTTCGGTGGATTTGTCCGCATGGGATTGTGGCTGGTGATTGGGCTGTTCTTGATGTTTATGGTCGGAACGAAACTTGATGGATGGATACGAGCAATGTACGGTACGGGAATCCCAAAGCAACAAGTCTCCGGCATTCAATAAAAGTGTGACAATTTTGTCCGGTTGCAAGACTGTGGTATCCAAGGGATCAATTTCCATCCAATCATCACCTTGTAGTTCCTCCAACCGTTTCTGGTAGAACAAGGGCGCCGACTCACCGACTCTTGGTTGCTGCGAATCATTTGCTTCTCCCTTGGTCATGTTCTTGCGTTTTTGTTGGTTTTGGCGGTTATCAGGAACAGCATCATTCTCAGTGGTGGTACCATTGGAACTACAATAATGATGTGGAAAATACTGGTGCGATCCCACTACCAAGGCATTGCCACCCGTTTCAGGGTTCGTGGGAAGTAAATTGACCAATCCTTGAATGGAACAAAAATGAGGTTTGGTAATGGGATTTTGATCCACATGAAACCATCCAGCATCGGTGGGAGCTTGGTGATGACGCGACCACAAGACAATGCCATCAAGAGAAGAGAGTAACTGAGAATCTTCTTTTTCGAAACCATGTTCATCAATGTCTTTTTCTTTGTTGTTATTAGTAGGGTGAATGTTGTGCAATGCTTGAAACACTCGAAGAAGACGTGGTCGACTGCGGACGTACCAGGCAAATGTCGAATGACCGGATCCATAAAAGGGCAACATGCCACCTTCCAACGAATGTTGAGGAACTTTCCGAGCAACTGCATCCTCTTTACAGACCTCCTCATTTTCTCTCGATACTTGATTGAGGGGCGATGATGCTTCCACTGTCTTATTTGTCCTGTTGTGGGTTTGCATAGTATGATGATCGGCAAAACAGGCCGCTTCCCACCAATCGCGTGCCAATTCCAAGGCATGTTCACAATCATGCTTGGTTAATACATTGGATACAATCGCAAATCCGTGCTGTTGAATTGTTTCGCGGATCACATTCGTACTCTCCTTCTCGTGGTGGTTGTCGTTGATTGGTGATGATGATGTAGCCATGGTCCAGTCCATGCTGTACACAAATAAGGATTCCTCTTCGTGGGGATGGTTGCTCCTGTCAGCAGACTCGTTCCTCTCCTCGTGACATGGAACGGTACGACGTAACTCGGAAATCTGTGTGGCTGGTCGAACTTGCACATATCGTGGCCATTGTGTGGAATACCAGCGAGCGCGTCGTTCGTCGTCGGTTGCCAAATGATCCATATTATTAGCTCTTCCCTCTTCCAATCGCAACAAGGAATGTCCAGCATCAAGATCAAAGTATTACCTCGTCATTACAAATCGAGTTATTCTTTGCATTCTTTGTCTCTCATCACCCTCGTCGACGTTGCCATCATGATAATATAGTGTCATGAAAGTGTGATGGCTGCACAAGATGATCCCTTATTAGGGTTAGAAATAGTGAAAACCCTAGGAGTATATAGTAGAAGGTAGCAGTAGCTAGGTAGGTAGATAATATAGTGTGTGATGGCTGCAAAAGATGATCCCATATTAGTGAAAACCCCATAGTAGAAGGTAGGAGTAGCAGCTAGATATGGCGGCGAATAGTGCAGATAGCTTTCGACCATGGACCATCTAACGACCGATTTTCCTCGATTTCGCGAGAACGGTCCACCCCAAGTAACCGACACTCGCAAACGATACCGCAGCAATTGCCATGATAGGACGATTGGACACCAAATTTCGGATAACTTGGTTCATTGGTGCATTTGATGGCGTTGGTTTATTGTCGTAGTGAGGGAGGGTTTGGCGAAGCGCAATGGCGTCTTTCACACTGTTGGTGATGGTGGTTTGAGAGCGTCCGTGAGGAACAGTTTTTAAGGGAAAGCTTGAACCGTAGACCATGCTGGATACTCGTGGAACCATGTGGTCCCACGTTTCCAAAAGATCCTGTCGACTCAACTTTTGGATACTTGCCGCCAACTCTTTGGTTATATTCCACGGCATATCCTCCTCTCCACCGCCACCACCCGACTGGACGACTTCGGGCGCGTACCGTCGAATGCGCGAGAACTGTGTGGATACTTCTGTTCCCAGTTTTTGAATAGGTTTTAACAACTTGGTGCTGAGGGCTTGTTTGTGCGATTCAATCTCGGAGGTGGGGAGTTTGCGGAGAAGGTCTTTGAAGCTAACAAAAAACTCGTCCACACGTCGTTTGAGTTCGGGTGGAGGGACTTTGCGACTCAGAATTTCCACCGTGAGAGAATCCACCGGGACACAAGACGGTCCAATAAGATCACTGTGACTTGCAGGTGTCAAGGATGTGGTAAAGTCATAGTAGGAATGAACGATATATCCCAGTGCTTGTTTGGTGCGAAGCTCATCAAAAAAGGGCTCTCGAAGTATGTGGCTAAGAAGACGGAGCGAACTAGAATTCTTGATACTTTCCGGCGAAGACAACTTTTGTCCCCGAAAGCCAGGAAACTTGGATTGAAAGCTCATGACCAAACATCCATTTTCCTCGTGTGGGTTCTGACTCGAAAAGTGCAAGTCAATATCGTCGTTGGCACCAAGTCGGGTTTCGGTAGGTCCGGGAATCCACATGGTGGCATCCGCCAACGGCTGACCCGAACGCGCTTTCAACAGCTGTGATGTAGCGCTTTCAAAAAAGGTCTTGGCGTCGCCTTCCGACACATTCCCACACAAAAAGCAGTCCAGAAACACCTCCTTGTTTTGAACAAGGGATTTGTGATGCTCCTGGACATCTTGGAGGGTGACAGCTTCCGCCGCCTGCAAGGACGATTCAATATCCACACTGGACGAGTCCAGAATGAGATTGCGGTAGTACACGGCATGGGAATCGGCCCGGCGAGACTCAAAAAAGGTTTTGAGAGACCGAATCAAACGATCCTTGGCTCCCGAAAAATGGAATTCCGTCATAAAGGTAGGCTTCAAAAAGGCCGATAACACCTCCAAGGCCAAGTCATGGAGTCGATCGGAAAAGCCACTGCAGTTGAGTCCAATGCCACCGGATGACAAGCTCAAGTCCCATCCAAGTCCTGCCAAGGAGGCAGCATAGGTGTCTTGGGCCAAGGCTTGGTTGAACATACTTGCCAATAAAGTGGACTGTGCTGCTGTTTTGGGATCATGACTCCAAACACCATCCCTTTTGACATTGTCGACGGCCGCATTGGCCAAAAAGAGCGTCACACTTGACTTTGGTAAGGCGTATCGATCATCGAGGCGATGCCACAGGCGTCCCAATCTGGCATCGTTCATGAGTAGTTTGGGCGGATCCATTTCCTTGTCAATCCGAGGTCCAGCTCTGGCTTCTTCACTCAAGTCCGGACAGAGTTCGAGCGATCGGGGAATAAAGCGATTGCTCGCCGGAAGTGTCAAATGTTTGGCATCCAAAAAGCGTTTGGATGGCTGGTCGGAACTCCATCGTGACACATCGGACGGATCCAAATCCGAGAGATGATAGGGAACATTGTACCATTGTTCGGTTTTCTTGGAGGACGGTGCCGAACCGTCTTGTTGTTGTTGTTGTTGTTCCATTTCGTCCCATGCGTCTTTGCTACACCGTTCAATCAAACAGTTGCTTGCCACCAGACAGGCAGCAAATTCTTGTAATTGTGTCAAGGGAAAGGTGGACATGTCTTCATCGAGCATGTATCCAGCACTCATGGACTTTTGGGTTCCATTCTGCACAATGGAGGAGGACAAGCTGGGGCAAAGATTGTAGACCTGACCAGGAGATGTTTCGTCAAAAAAGATGCGCGAAAGATGAATATTTTCTTGCCATATTTCCAACAACCGTGAAGACTTTGGGTTGCCCTGTTTGGCACGGAGGGTTTCTCCATGCAGAAACCGACCATACTGGAGAATGACATCGACCACTTCTTTCCATCGTGTTTCTCCCGTTTCGGTAAGTGCCATGTCAATTTGAAAGAGAGAAAAGGTGGGCTCAGAAAATCGATTGCCAGCCGATAAAGAGGTAATGAGACCTTGATTTTGCAAAAGGGCAAAAGGAGAGTCCGGTCCTTCGTGTCCCAACAAATGCGAGAGAACCGATGTGGGAGATTGATCCGCATTTTTAAAGACGGGAGGAAGAGGAAAGAGGAGTGTCAAGCGACGCATACTTCGTACTGGATTAATGGTAAGCAGTGAGGGCAACGACGTTCGGACTGGCACACTAAACGGATTGGTAAAAGATGCCGAAGGTGCATGAAACCCATAGGGTGGCACATCCTTGGCTGATTCATGAACCAACTGTTCCACCTCTGACATATCCTGGACCATTTCTGGAAAACTCTGGGCTTGCATGGTCCCAAACCGTGGAACCACCCAGTCTTGGAGTTGATCCAATGTTTGAGGTCCAGCCACTACCACAGTGAGGTTGTCGGGTCGATAGTGCTTTCGATGAAAGGCCAAGAGTGCATCACGAACATGGACCAATTCGTCTGGATTTCGAGTCGGCAATGTTTGTGAATTTCCCGTCGTGAATTTGGAAAAGTATTGTTGGGGATCACACAAATCCTTGATAATTTGCAACCGTCGACGAACATCGGCCGTCAAATTCTTGGAGTTTTCGGAATCGACCGCATTGACTTCTCGTTCGGTACCCGATTTGGTAAAGAGGGGACTGACAAAAAAGTTGCTGAAAATGTCCAGGGCTTGCTCGGCATGGTCCGCCAAGACTTCAAACTTGAATGTGGTCAAATGCAAGGAAGTGGAGGCATTGGATCGACCGCCATGTTGGGCCAAAAACTTTTTGTATTCATTTTCAATCGGATACTTTTCCGATCCTAAAAAGACCATGTGTTCGCAAAAATGGGCCAATCCCGACAAGGATCGAGGATCGGCCGCCGCTCCAATCTGGACCGTGGCCGCTGCAGCGGTCGTTTTGGATTCTCCGTCGTGGACCAAACAGACCGTGACACCATTGTCCAACTGCACACATCGATACTCGCGCCAATCCGCCTTGCCCTTTTCGACGGCATCCAAGGCTTTCATCTTCGAAAGGATGGCTCTGTAAAAGCTGCAGAATCGTTGCGATACCGAAGGGCCGTCAAACAATAGCAGTGCTTAGAGTAAAAGCATCGCCGTCTCCTTCGACAATCCACGATGCCGATCGAAGAAAAGCATCGAAAGATCCGATTTTTTGAGTTTTCAATAGAGTCGCACATGGGTCATCCTCAGCGCCTGCCCCCTCCTCTCCTGACATCGGACGAGGGATGCTGTTGGATCCGTATCATGTATCATCATCACTTCCATGCCTTGCTGTTGGCATCGACCTCCTCGACAGATAATTTCGTCGCGGCTTTGTCGGTGGGTCTGGCTGGTAAATCCTTGCCACTCCACGTCTTGTGGGGCATTTCCCTGTGCAATGGGTTGGATGTTGGATGGCCACCATGGCGGGTGGTGAGGGTGGTACCTGGCTGTTTCGAACCACCACATCATCATCCATAGCAACAACAACAACGACGACGACAAGGCATTCCATTAAAGAGGGGGAACTGGCAGCCAGTGTCGTCCATCCGACCGCATCCAGTCCTGACCACTCAACCAACAACAATCCTGTTACCTAATCGATATGGAAGCGGGCTCTAGGTATTGGGGTTTTAGTGTCACATTGTGGACCACAATGCGCTAGCATTCAAAACGACAACCTGTGACTCGGTGGGTTCCTGTAATGATGGTGTTCAAGACACTCGGATGCAGACAGGAATTGGGTTGAGTATTGGTGCACCTGTCATCGATTCGATTGGCGAGATTGGATTTGGATAGCCGATGTTACAGTTGCCTGAACTGTTTTCGTTCATCAAAAGGCAAAAGTTGCACGTCTAGCTCATGAACTATTGAGGATTGATCTACGTCGTGGAGGTCCACAGGTCAGTCGTCAAACAAGGCCATTGTTGCCTGAAAAAGCTCCACTAGTAGGTACACGCTCTCGGCAACCTTGACACCACGTGCGTTCATTGGGTCATCGTCATTAGTACACTTGAGGAACGAGTTTGCTGTTTTGGCCGCCTCGTGCAGGTTTACAATATGAGTTATGTACGGTTCGGCAACTCCAGTTATTCCGGCGGATGTGCCCTCGATGCTGCCAACGGCATCGGCTACTGGAAACATCTGGGTTTGCAGCAGCAAAAATGATGCGACCAATTGGACTTTAGTATAAAGTTGTCTGTTTCTCCATGCCCGTAGAAAATTGGGGTAGCGCAAGTATGGAAATAGCGTCTCTTCGTCTTCCTCCACGATTCTTTTGTGAGCGCTACTACCAACAATTCCTTCATCGTAATCAATGAGAACCAGTATTCCACTGCCTGCATTGTAGACAATGTTATGAGGCAGAGAATCTCCGTGCAGTACGGCATCCGATATCGCAATGGTCTTCTGCCAAAGAACTGCGAAGCGGGTGCAGAAAGCAGGAAAACCCAAGTTTCGAAGAGCTACCGAATCACCGGGGCGATCGCCGCAATTGTTCATCAAAATTATTCCACAATTCCCATCACCAGTCGGATCAATTGGAAACATTTCTCGAAAAAAGTCCGCCTTCTCGTCCAAAAGCACCATTACTGTTGACGCCGGATTTTCGCGCAAAGTCGTATCCTTCAAACGTATCTTGAGGAAGAAAATGGACCCATCAGCTTTGCTTTTCACGAATTCCTGCACCGATGAAACGTAGAACTTGAACAATGGAATCGACCGTTTGATCTGCAACAGTAGGCTGAGCATGTCTTCTCCAAAACCTCTGAACACCATGGATGCTGATCCATTTGATACGAGCAATGGGGATTCCCATAGCTTTCTGGGAATTGAAAGGAGAGCAGGGATACGGCAGTCTGCATGAACAGCTTTTAGTCGAGTTGCCTCAATAGCGTTGCCAAATTTTAGGAAACTGACAAGCTGTTGAATACCAGCCACGCTTTTGACGCAGTGAGAGCTTGAGTAAACCTGCGGAACAAGAGAATCTCCCAAGTGCTCCGGCGCGGACAATCGGATGAAGCCAACGGAATACTCCTTGGTTCTTGTGAAACAACCAGGCCCACAAACCCAAAACCCAAAGACTGCCTTGACATCTAATCCCAGCCGAACTCGGAAAAAATAGATCAAAGCGTAGAGATAGAGTGTGCACTGCTTCGCGGCGCTCTCATTCGTGTGTTTGTTACTATTTTTGAATTCTCCAAAGCAGAGACAATTCTCTTTCAGAATAGTCATATCCGGGAGAGATGTAGTCGTAACATTGAGCCCGTGCAGCAGTCTAGTGATCGGCAGTGACGCGTCGGCCCCTGTGAGTAGTTGGTGAAAGTCGAGCAAGATATGCGCTAGATCACATTCTTTGTACCGCTGATCCGCTTTCGTTAAAGAGCGTAGCTTCCTCTCTCCAGCCCAGTGATATGAGGATTCGGGAAACGAAATTCCGTGGTTTAGGATGAGGTCTGTATAAACAGCATTGCGCAGCGCCTCCTCTTTGTACCATGACCTTTGTAAGGCATTCTCGACATTTTTACCGATAGCAATTTGATCTGGATGACCTCTGCCTTCCCCTGGGAAAAATATCTCGTCTGTTTCGACTTCTTGCAGCGTCAATTTGGCCAAGTATTCCGTTTCCGCAACTGCAGACGATCTGCTTGTGGAAACGGCGCCAGTCGCAACAAAAGGGGTGAAAATACCAAGTCTGGTTCTCTTCGGGGGTCGTTCTGCCGTAGATTGGATCATCACAGATCAAGAGAATGTTTCAATGTATGAAGACATGATGGTCGGGTGGTTGGAAAAAAAAATGAGAAGTTGTTTGACAGAGTGAATGGTTTGCGAAGCGGTCGAAGGGCAGACAGCTTCGGCTTGAATATTTATTGAGTCGCACATGGGTCATCCTCAGCGCGTGCGTCCTTCATCGGTCTTGTGTCTTCAAGACCAAGACGTCTGTTTCCGTTGCCTACCTAGATCATAGATCATATCGGACAAGGAGGATGCTGTTGGATCCGTATCATCATCATCATCATCATCACTTCCATGCCTTGCTGTTGGCATCGGCCTCCTCGACAGATAATTTCGTCGTGGGTTTGTCGGTGGGTCTGGCTGGCAAACCCTTGCCACTCCACGTCTTGTGGGGCATTTCCCTGTGCAATGCGTTGGGATGTTGGATGGCCACCATGGCGGGTGGTGAGGGTGGTACCTGGCTGTTTCGAACCACCACACCATCATCCATAGCAACGACGACGACGACGACGACGACGACGACGACAAGGCATTCCATAAAAGAGGAGGAACTGGCAACCAGTGTCGTCCATCCAACCGCATCCAGTCCAACCAACAACAATCGTACGGCCTTGCTGTTGGCATCGGCAGCCTTTGCCATTTTGGCCTTGCAAGAATACCGAGAACAGCAGCAACAGCAGCACGAAAACGAGAAGCGGAAGGATGATGATACGAATATCCATACAGACAAGCCTACCAAACCTGCTTCGCTGCACTCGTCCTTGCCCATGACACTCAACAATTTAGCGGGCGGCGTCACGGGTGGAGTCATGGGCTTATCGGCAGGCTTGAATACCCTCTATGCCTTTGTTATTTCCGTCGCGTTCATGTGGATTGGCTATTGTGTGGGACATGCTTCCCAAAAACACCGACAACAACGACAACAGCTCACCGAGAAGAGTGGCAGTACTACTACTTCTAACACGACGACAACAACCACCAACACGGCTTCGTTCAACCTGGGAACCATCAGTATAGCTCTTTATCTGGTTTTGAGTTTCCAATCCCTCTACGAAGCCATGACTTGGAGGACAGAGGACTAGAGGTGGACGTCTCTCACCACAAGAGACTGAGTGGCTGGGCTTTTGTGTCGTGCATACGATGGAAGAGAAGCGTCGGGGAACTATCTAGTCACGGTCTGACTAAAACGTTTTTTCACAATGCGGACCATGCTGGCATCTCTTTTCAAATAATAGAACGTCGTCATGCGGAAACCTTTGGTCCCCAAGCCAAAGGTTGGACCATGAGGACCAGTCGCGTGCATGCGCGACTGGTGTGGCTCTTGTTTCTGTTTTCGTGCGGGTATCACAAACAAAGCATAACGACTGAGATTTTCCGTGGAAAGACCCCCTCGAACTCGAAACCATGGCTCCTCCTCCGAAAAAGAAACAAAAGAAGAGTAAACGAGAGCTTGGAATCAAGACATTTACACCGCCCGTCTTTACTTTGTCCGACGAGAAAGAATGGTTGCCCTATCTCAAGAAACATGGATATACGGTCCTGGCGGCGATTGACCAGGCCGAAATTGATCGATTGATGCAAGTCTTTTGGCGGGATATGGCCAAGATACACCCTCAATCTCGGGAGCTCTGCAATCAATTCTGGCCAAGTTACTTCTCGGTCGGTATAATCAAAGACAGCAAGACTGGGATTGGTCAGTCAGAGTTTGCTTGGGAGTGTCGGAATCAACCCTGCGTCCAAAAGGCGTTTGCTCTGGTGCATGGCTGTCAACCCAGTGATCTTATCACAAGCTTTGACTCCATTGGCGTCTATCGCAATCCTGCCCTGGACCCACGGTTCAAAACCAAAAATGGCTGGCTTCACGTCGATCAGGGTACCTCGGTCAGCGACTGGTGTGTGCAGGGATTCTTGAATCTGATCGAGGCCAATGAGGAGACGGGTGGCTTTGTGTGTTTTCCAGGCTCGCATTCCGATGGAAGCCACGAAAATCTCATGGCATCGGTACAACCATCTCCCAAGAACAACTTTATCGAAGTCCCCGAGGGTCATGCCCTCTGGTATAAGACATACAGTCTTCTTCGGATTCCTGCAGGCTCCCTGCTCTTGTGGGATAGCAAGTTGGTCCATTCCAATACACATTTCCGGACCTCACCAAAGAGCCGGAACGCCCTGACTCGATTGGTGGCCTACACTTGCATGGTACCAAGAGAACGGATCACCAACCAGGGGACTCGGGACCTTCGAGAGAAATGTGTGGACGAGGGTCTGACGACCAATCACTGGCCAGATCGGCCGAAATTGGAAAACCTGCTGTACCCCCGACACAAGTCCTTTGGCGAACTCAAGAGCTGCGCACTCCCTGGAACCGTAATCCGAGAACGGTATGGCAGTCTCATCTAGAATACCGTGTAACAGTCCATGCTGCTAACCGTAACAGTTCAACCATCGTCCTCCCATTGACTTTGACCAAGAGTCGGGCCACCTAGAAAACCGACCGCCTGTATCAATTCTTCTAGCTCTTTCGCCCTTCTCCTAGCTAGAGTTCATAGGGGGATAGTCAGTTGAGGTGCGATCGAATCGCGAACAGCACGAACGCATATAAGTCGCTTTTGTTGTCTCTCGTCTGGCTGACTGGCCGTCTCCCTCCACCATGGCCATCCACTCTATTCAAAGACAATCGAACAGTTTTCTCTCCTTGTGAACTTTGGTGAAATCTTGATGGTAATGCCAGAATGAACGATTCTCTTATTGCCGTGTCCCCCGATGGAAAAACATTAGCCTGTGTGCCGTCAAGCTCAGGATCCCCTATAGTGACCTCAATTCTACGCGTCCTTCTATTTCAAGTGGAATCCGGTTCACTTCAAACGACGTTGACGCACCGATACAAAGGAGAAGAGAGGTTATTGTCGGTGGACCCTATCAAGCTTTTTTTCGTGACCAACAGTCTGCTGGCGGTTGTTTCTGAAGATCAGCTTCTTGTTTGGGATTTGAATCGAGGCGTTGTGGCCCACTGCATATCGGCTGTAGCGTCAACCATTTTTCACGACGCTTGTGGGCGCTCGGAGGATCTCCGTTTGTACGTCTTGGTGTCGGTGCGTGAGTCGGGAAAAATACAAATCCATCAATTCAATGCATCCACGGGAAAGATAGAACGTAAGATAAAAGCTGGGAAAGGTGGGGGAGCCTTTGGTTTGGGTGTGACAAAGGATTACTTGGTCGTTCGACACGAAGATTCCATTCGGGTTCTGGCGGATTCCAATGGAAAGAAAGTCGCCAAACTAGATGACTTGCCCGGCACAGAGGGTGCAGGTCTGAATCTTGCAGTCTGTCAGACATTGGCAGCAACAGTGTCGCAGGGACAAATCATCCTGTGTGATCTTTCATCTGGTCAGAAACTATCGTCGGTGACTCTCGACAAGACTGCCGTCACCAGCGATTCCGCATTCAAAGTTTGGCAATGCGACAAGAAAACTGCCATTGTTCAGGAAGGCGAAAAGATTTACAAGATCTCCATTGGTCGTGGGGCCGTTCAAAAGACATGGTCTTGCCCATTAGACTCTACTGTAGAAGTGCAGACACGTTCGGGCCATGGATCGTCCGTTCTGTCATTACTTGCCAAGAATGGACAATATCAGCTTGCAACTGCACAACTAAACGGAAAGGATGATGAACTTTCTCTCAAGTGGACAAATCCAGATTTGGTTGACAAAAAGAAGGACGGGAAATCCAAACGAAAGCTCTCGTCCCAAGAGACTGTAGTAGGTCCTGGTCATACTGGTGGTGACGCTGTCATCTCGGAGGGACCAAGTACAAAACGATCCAGAGTAGCCCCGGCACTTGAAGAGGATGACGATGGTATGGATGTTGAGAAAGATACTGTGGGGGCACGTTTGCAGTTGCTGGAGAAGGCTGTTGGTGATCCGGATGGCGATATGGAGGAACCGAAAAAGCCATTACCGCCTCCTCGAGAACGTTTTCACCCCAAAAAAGCAACTACAGCATCTCTACGAAGAATGATGGATCAAGCCCTCCAATCAGGGGAAAAGAAATTATTGGAGCTTGCACTTGCGGTTCGTGACCATCGCTTGTTGGTGCAAACCTGTCGGGGGCTTTCCGATATGCAGGCAGTAAAGCTTCTCAATGCTCTGACGACTCGTCTAGCTTCCAAAGGAAGTAGAGCCCAGCACCTGTGTGTTTGGCTTTCTGTACTCCTCAAGACTGGACGAATCCATAGTATAAGTCATCTGCAACCATTGCGAAATCTCGTCCAGGGAAGAGTGGAGCTTTTCCCAGATTTGCTCAGGCTTCAAGGCCGCCTGGCTCTTGTGAAACGACCAAAGAAACACTCAAAGTAATGATTACCGGGACCTGACGTACTTTGAAGGCTTCAGCGGGTCAAACTGCTGCTTAACAACAATCAATACCCATGCTTGTCATCATGGGGCGACCGGTGTTTTACACGTGAAAGAAGTCTGTGACCCAGATTTTGACCGATGCATAGAAACTAGTTTTCAGTTGTATTGGAGATCCCTTCACAGCTCCCTCGAAAACTCCTCCCAGACATCCGACGTCCTTTTAACTTTCTCCGACAAGAGATGATGGGTAGCGACAACGGCAAAGAGTACGAACACATGGAGTGGCACTAAAAGAAGAAGCACAGTGGCTTCGGTGCTAGTTCAGGCGCTGCTCGATACGTTGGTGATAAAGGTCAGACCCAACGTCCGTTCTGGGAGTCTTTGCGAAGACTTTTGACGGAATCACAGAAATGTAGTGTGTCGAACTCGAACTTCTAGTAGACTTGAACTTCTTTTCAGAGAGTGTTGGCTGCGATCTTCAAAATGAATCCCAGTAGTCCAATCCATTTCAATAAGTTTGGGCAACTTGCTATAACCCGTATGAAATGTAGTGTGTCGAAACTCGAACTTCTAGTAGACTTGAACTTCTTTTCAGCTGCGATCTTCGAAATGAATCCCAGTAGTCCAATCCATTTTAATAAGATTGGGCAACTTGCTATAACCCATATGATGTCACTTTTTTGTTTTTGGGACGGATGGCAGGTCGGCAATACGCAAACTGCAAGAATGAGCCAATCAGTGAAAAAACACCAGTGAAATCAATGCGGCGGCTAAAGAGCAGTCTACCATACAAGCGGATTATCAATAAGCAATTGAGTGACGGACCACATGTATTCCCGAAAAGAACCATTGAAATGTAGTCCAAAAAGAAAAATTCTCCCCATCGTTCTAAACAAATGGTAGACAAGAAAAATCTCTCTGTCGCTTAACCTGATTGACAAAACTACATCGTTCCCGTCAGTAGCTCCGATGATGTTGATGATGACTCTTCTTCGTCATCATTAGTTGTTGCAGTGTCATCCGGTAGGGGCCGTCCTACTTGTCGTGGCAGAACGAGATGGGGTGACACTTCTCTTCCTTTGGACCGGCGCAAGTTTCCGAAAAAGGGCAGACTGTTGCTGTCGCTGTACGGTTTTTTATTTCTAGAACCCTGTGGCTCTAATCCCTTTTTCATGAGAAAGGCATCTTCCCCATCCTGATAATAAGCAGGGATGAGCTCTGATGCGCTGTATCCATAACCTCTATAAAGATTCACAGCCGGTGTATTCGAATGCCGTACATGTAAGCCAACCCATTTAACTCCATAATACGACTCCATATGATAATGCAACTGTTCCATGAGCGCATTCGCCAATCCACGACGTCGATATGGTTCCAGCACAGCGAGACTGGTCACATGGCCCAACCTCTCTGACTTGAATCCAGGTGGAATGAAACCGGGAGCTGGGCCCCATTCTTGTGACTCATCAATGCTTTCTTCCACATGTTCTTCAACCTTTCCAATAACGTAGGCCACAATGTTGGATTCTTTCTTCCCATTGGGGAACGGGGAGAAGGAGTAGTGAGAGTCCGGCTTCAATAGTAGGCGGCCCTGTCCATCGAGTTGGTCTCCAGACGACGCCTGGTCATCATTTTGTTCCGGTGCACACTCGACCACAATGGCCAACTCGGGCCACTGTCGCAAATGATTGCTGTAAAATTGTTGATTGTAATTCTCCGGCAAGGTAGCGAGATTGCATCGTTGAATACTAGGAACATCGGTTCGATGCGCAAGGCGAAGCGTCAGATCTGGTTGATTTTGTTGGAACGAGGCGTCCGCAATAGCTTGTGAGCACACGGGTGCAACCCTGTGTTGGGTCGACGCCAACGCCGAAACCGTACGAAGCAACCCAAAGAGAAGAAGTTTGGCTTGGTCCGAACTGCGTCCCATGGCTGTGAAACTCGATATTCTTGGATCCTGCGGCGATTTCGTCCGCTTTGGTTCGACCTTCTCTCAATGGGGACCACAGAGGAAAGGCAATCGAATACGAAAGATTCCTCTGCGCGCTTTGATCTCTTGTTCCTCGATACCGCCGATTCGCTTTGATTCGATGGTGGCTCAATCTAAAATATCGATCATGTACGATGGCGGATGTACGGCCGCGTTATGACGGGTTATGACGCATCTTGGACATGACTCTATGATGACGTTTGCTGCGTTCTTCTTGTTCTCTTCGGTAACAGTCCTACAATAATTTTAGCACATGCCATCGCGCCCGTCTGGCGAGGTGCATTCTCGCGCCAGGCGACAGATCTTTGCCTCGTTTCTCTATGCGTTGTCATATTATCGAAAGAGAAGTAACCATGATGCAAAGTTAACTTATGTAACGAGGGAAATACAGAACACTGAAACGTTGGGAATACAAACCCCATGTTTGTATCCGCAACTAAAGAAGCAACTCTTTCGATGAGGTGGCCTTGGCCTTATTTTCTTGTTCATACTCTTCGAGGCACTTTTCTTCCGGGAAACAGTAGAGAATCACTCGGAACAGCATCAAACTGAAAAGGAGCATCAGCAGCGAGGGAACAATCTGCTGTTTGAGGCCGAGCAAGACATCCAAGGAAGTCCAAGCAAAACAAATTCCTACAAGAGAACAGAGCACATAGAATGATTCCATGCGAAGGTAGGCGCGTTCCGCAGCCAGAGAACCATTGCTTGAAGATGAGGGTTTGAGGCTTCGCAGGGCCACATGACCAAGAAAGGTCAAACCTATGGTGAAGCCAGTCCATGCCATGCTGAAAACAAGGAGACTTGAAGGGGCTGGTTTGGGCAAGATTCCAGCCCAAAAGAAGGCACTCAGGCCGGATTGAGAACCAAAACCAATAACCAGGCCAAGAATACTGGCGATCAAACAATGCCACCAGGCAGGGGCGCCACTTCTGCAAGGCATCACAAGAGCCATGAAGAAAATGTACAGAATGGTTGCTGCAATCAAAAATACCACCGTCTCGGAAGTTGACAGGGGGAGTGCCGCTCGTCCAATGTGAAGAGTTGTCCACCATTCTGAGTTGAGTGTAAGCCACCAAATTGTAACTGCCAAACCAGCTCCACCGATAACATAAGCTTCCATGGTCGAAGAAGCTTTGTTCCACACGCTCTCATCGTCTTCATCCTTTGCCCGATAGAAACTAGCCTTCATGTCATGTAGGAAAATTGCCATGGAAAAGTTAACGAGAAGGCAGGAGACAACAGACCAGATCATGCTGAAGACCAAAATTTCTCGCATCGATCGATCCAACAACGAGTTATCCCACATACAGGCCGTCAAGATGACTTGGGAGATCAGACCAACGAAAACTCCAGTTCCCACAGAGAGAACGTTGAGTCGAGTTCTTGTTTGGACCGGAAGCTCGACGGAAGCCTCTTCATCTGCATTACTGTCATACAAGGAAACCTCTTTGAGGTTGTCTGTCTCTTCTTCGAGAAGAGGAGCTTCCAGATCCTTTTCTGTGCATGGTGAGCTTTTAGAGGGCGACATGATCTATATTCTTGTATACGTGTCGTTCAAACAATGAGCATCCAGAATCCAGATGCAGAAGGCCAGCCAAGAAGTAGAGACAGATTTTGATTTGATGGGATGAAAACAAGGAACAAGGACCCGCTTTTGGTTGTCACGTTGTTGCCGTTGACGGCAGGAATGTGACGATGATGGAATTATTTGAATAGATTTGCGGTTATATGACGTTATTCGTACAGGAATATGAATCGATCTGTATCTGTAATCTGTACTGGTATCTGTTTGAATGGTGCACGTGCTTTAAGCAATGCTCGCGCTCATCCTTTCACCGGATCGTTCGCTTCCTAAGAAGGGGTCCCTCATTTTCATTTTGTCTCTCCTCCCCTCATTTTTGTGCATTGGAATATCGCTATGCTTTCGCATACCGTGTAGGAGTAGGAGTATGCAATAATCGATGGGTGGAACCCAACGAACCCATCCTGACAGCTCGTTGTACTTGTGCGCGTGTCTTCTTCTCGTTCTCATCTTCTGTCGGAACTTGCTACGGACTGTAGGGATAGGAGTAGTCGCAAGTTGCCGTAAAGGCCCAGAGGGAAACCGAGATGGCTCCCAAGGGCGGGTAGGGGGTTATTTTTGTTAGAGATGACTACGCTA
Organism: Epithemia pelagica; assembly: GCA_946965045.2. Classification (NCBI taxonomy): domain Eukaryota; phylum Bacillariophyta; class Bacillariophyceae; order Surirellales; family Surirellaceae; genus Epithemia; species Epithemia pelagica. The sequence continues at coordinate 1,520,500 of OX337235.1, read as the reverse complement.
GAGACTCGCTTACAAGTCTCTGTGTGTGATGGCTTGGGACTCTGCACAAACCAAAGATTGTGAGCTCTTCCTCTCCTTGCTCTTCACATCTTGGGGGAGATCGCGCCCACGCCTGTGCGGCGCGCCCGCTCAGTGCAGTGCCAGCGCCATCGCCACGCCTCGCTCGATCAGGACTGGTAACGATGGGTGGAACCCAACGAACCCATCCTGACAGCTCGTTGTACTTGTGCGCGTGTCTTCTTCTCGTTCTCATCTTCTGTCGGAACTTGCTACGGACTGTAGGGATAGGAGTAGTCGCAAGTTGCCGTAAAGGCCCAGAGGGAAACCGAGATGGCTCCCAACACCATTGAACTTGATGGGCGACTGATCGAAATCGTTGGGGCGTCAGAACTGGATCTTTTGAATCGTCTTTAGAATTCGAGATTGAGTTGACGGTCGAAGGAAGCTGTCGCCACTGAGCCATTGAATTTCAGCTCCTCTGGAGACTCGATTGCGCTCTCAATGTTGTTTTGGATCGTCTCGACATCGTTGAAGGTCATTTTGGAGCGGTTGGGGAGGTTTGGTTTGGACGTCGGGGCAGTTGTGGGGTCGGCGTGGGTGAAGTCAGGGGTGGAGAGCATGGCGATGGACATCCCCGCTGTCCATTCCATGACTTGGGGTCGGATATAGTTCATGAAAGCGGCTGATTGCCACCTTCCAAGAATCATGATTCGAAGGACCGATATGCCAGGAGAGAGGAACAAGGCCATGGCTGCTCCAGAACGTATCGAGTGGGTGCCGATTTCGCTCGGCTGGTATCCAAAGAGTCGTCGTCCTGTCTTTGGATCGACACAAGTTTCGCGTAGAAGTTGCAGGCTATCTTCGGCGCGGATGAATCTTGGTCTCGGATTTGGGTCATTGGGTGCTGGTGGAGGGAACCAACAATTCACCGGCGTGTCTGGTGGCGCATCGGGGCAGTTGAAATAAAGTCGTCGAATGATTCGTCCCCATATCTTGACGGGGCAAAGAATTGGGTCGGTTGTCCTTGATTGTGTTCGTGTCTCGTGGGGTACATCGTGTTTCTGCGAGATGAATGTTACCGACACGTAGTGGGCTTCGGTGTAGAAGTTTTTGTCTCGGGCGTCGATCCGTGATCTGGATGTGTCTCTCCTGCTGAACGAGATGTTCGCGATGGTGAGGAGTTTCGTTTTTCCTCGCTGTTTGACGGTGGATACTTCGCAACTCCTCGTTGCGTAGAAGTATCCTCCACAGAGGATGTCGGCGTTGCAAGCCCTGAATGAGGAGGTTTCGAAGTCGTTGTCTCCTCTCGGTCGTGTGGTCTCCGATCGCGTTCTGGTTTTGTCGGTCTCCGTCGGAATCGAGGTGGTGTTGGTGGCGTCCTGTGGAATGGGGGTGCACGCAATTCGCCAAAGGTGCCGGAGGTGGTTCGCTGTGACTGCCTTTTCCCTTTTCTCCGGTGGGTCCAGGTTCTTCCATCCCTTCTTAAGGGATGCGATAAGAGGGTGGAAATTGTTGCTACCTTGGAGGTGGGCGGGGCTTGCCCTGTTGTTACGCCGGAAAGCCGCCGCCAGCTCGCCAAGGGTTTTCTCGACAGTCGTTGCACGAAGAGGTCCGTGACTTGTGCGTCGATCCCAATCGCCGTCGCGGAGTCGTTGGAGGAATGTTGCCACGATTGTGAGTCGTCCTTGGATGGTTTGGACCTTGTCCAAAAAGGGGTCGGTGTCGAGTCGGAGGAATCTAAGGTGGTCCGTCCATCGTCGCCATGTCCTGTCTCCGGATTCGTGGCTTGATTCCACTTTTCCAAAGAAGATGCGGGTCGCAGCGGAGCGACCGAGGAGATCCAGGAGACGATTTCGTGTGGCAACTGGAAGACTTGAAAATTCCTGGGTATCTGCGATGCAAACAAGCGATGTATGGTGTGAGTAGTGCCGTCTGCGTCGTTGTCAAAGTTACGTGAGAGGTAGTCGGCCACGATGTTTTTCTTTCCCGGTACGTGCTCCGCGTGGATCGTAAACTGTTCGGTTAAAGATAGGTTCACTAACAGCTCGGTCACTCTTCGGTGGAGTGGTTGATTGACTGCGAATGAGCTCTTGTGCATCCACCCAATGGCCGAGCTATTGTCGGACATGCACAGCACTGATCCCAGTTCCTCGATATCTTCATTTGCGCTCTCGAGCCATATGGTGACGGCTTGGGCGATGAACTCAAACAAATTGTTCGACACCTTGAGGTTATTCTGTGGTGCCAGTGTTGGGTCGATGTCCATGTCCTTGGCGTTCCCTGCGAGTTCGTAAATGTCAGGATCCAATGGTATTTGCCATGCTCTACCCGATTTGAGACTGTATCCGCCCATTCCAAAGGGGCACGCGTCGGCGATTAAGACGTTGGTTGGTACTCGGCACGTGAGTAAGTTTAAGTTCACGCCATCGTGGGCGTGCTTGAGCAAGTCTATCCACACGTGCATATCTTCCTTGACGTATTGTGGGATGGGGTAGCGGAACCATGGCCTCGGACGCTGCCTTGAGTCTTTTCTCGTGTCCAAGTAAGTGCCGCTCTCAGCTGATGTAGCACTCGTGTCGGATTCGTTGCCGTCTGACTGTTTTGCTTTCTGTTTTGCATCGTACGCAACAATCAAGCCTTCGATGTATGCGCGTGTGCGTTGGAGGAAGAAGCGTGATGTGGGGATCCCTTTACTGGAGTGAATGAGCTTGCCTAGTGTGGACTCGAGCTCCTGGAATGTCGCCTTTCGAGTGTCGGGGTCAGCCAGTCGTCGGACCGACTTTGTCCAGTTCAAGAATTTATCTTCGGGTAGGATCAGGAGCAGTCGGCGTGTATCAAGCTCCCAGCCGAGGACTCTCATCACCTCGCTGGGGCTGCCCTCTGCTAGCATTTTGTCCTCGGCTAGTATGTCTGTTCGTTTGATCGGTTCTTCCGTCGGATGGGTGGGACGAATGAGCAAGTGTAGTACGAGTGGGACGACCGCGGACGCTCTTGCCACAATGTCCTCACGGTCGAGAAACAGCTGAATCATGTCATCAAGGTAGACGTCGGTTGAGCCTTTTGGTCGCGCTGGGACATCGACTATGAGGGGTCTGCCTTGGGCGAAGGGGATGTCCTCGGGCAGTCGGTTCGGTGGTCCCATCAGTTTCTGCAGGGGGGAGGAACATACGGTGTGGTCCCATTCGGTAAACTCTGTTAGGTCGTTGCACACGTCGCATGCCGCTTCGGAGTAGAGGCTGAACATGGCGGGGTGTGTTTTGCCTCCGAAGGAGAGACGGGTCAGTACATTGGCGAAGTCCCCCGACGCGTCGGTCGTCAGGGCGTTGGCCGCAAGAAGTCCGTCGCCATTGATTTGGCGATAGGCTGCGCCCCAATCGAATTTACAAACAAATATCTTCATATCCGGGAATTCGAGTCGGAGGGCAATGATCTGATGGATGAGTCGCTCAATGCACCATCCGTATACTAGTTCGATGTCGTCTGAATCATCTACTGCTTGGTTCAGTGAAGGTGCGATCCCAGTTGAGAATGTCTGATCGTGGGCTAGCCGATCTTTCATCACTATTTCGCCCTTCTCCGTGATGCCCGCGTGTTGAGCCACTCCGAGGGGTCCGAATCGTCCGTGTCGAATACGTCGAGCGCAGTCGAACGTAATCGGGAATGCCCAACCATGGATAGTGTCTTTTTGGGACACTTTAATCAAGGCTTCTGGGCGTTTCTTCGCGGAACTATGATTTCCGTAAGTGATCAAGGCTTCGTTCTCAGCTCGGCGCGTTTCGTCGGATGGTTTTGGATTCTTGAAAGTGTACGTTGCTCCATCGCGGAGTTCTCGTGCGATCTTTGGCCAGAATGGATGGAAGCGAAGTAGAGGTTCCAATACTTCGGCCTGACGGAATTCCGATCCTGGACTGATGGTGGAGTGGGGGAAAGCGTTGAAGGTTTTCTGTAAGTCGAAGTCGAAGTTAGCGATCAGTTCGGAGTTCTTTTCAGCGGCTTCAGTGGACCGTTCATGAATGAAGGGCGAAGCACATGGAGTCGGCGTCACGGTGTTATATATATCGAGGATAGTCTTGAGGGACATCGGGTACTTGGGTGGTGGGAGCGTGGGGATCGAGATCTTGGAGGGAAACAACCTGCTCACGTCGTTCGGCAGGTAGTTTCGATTACTCGGGGGTGATAGATTTGACTTACCAAGAAGTTTTTGATTCTCGAGCAAGGACTCATGCAATCGTCGCATGTTCCTTTCCAGCGGTTTACCTAGAGTATTGGAGGAGATGTCTGGTTGCACATGTCCCGGTAAGGCTGGGTGATGAGATGGCTTCTTGGTTTTGGGGTCTGGAGGTTTCCTCGTAAGAATTTTGGGAGGAAGACTAGATTCGTCGGCGGCTCGGCGGACGGAGTTCAGGATGGTCTTGTTTGGCTGTGAAAGTTGGGTGGAATCGTCGTGGTCAGGCTCAACTTTCATATCTACTTCAACAGGGCCTGCGTTGTGAATATGGTCACAAGGCGCCGAAGAGGGAGAGAATGGGTATAGTTTGGTGTGAGAAGAAAAGGAGATTTGCCTCGTTTTCATATTTGGTTGGTGTGGATGTTCGCTATGATCCAGGAATGGATTGGATGAAGTGGGAGGTTGATGGATCGTGGAAGGGGGTGTTGGTGGGAGATCCTTCTGATCACATGGTCGAAGTAAGTCATCCGTACTGGGTGGCCGCAGTAGGGGTTGTTGTGGAATGGTTGCGAGGTATGCGTGTGAAGGGTCCAGGGGACTTGGAATCGGATTGGTAGAGTCAACGGTCAGGAAACGTGAAGATGGAAGTGAAGGTGGGGGTACGGGTAACGTTGGAGAGACCGAAGACTCAACAATCAGTCACGTGTTCCGACGCGCTCTGTCGTAGGCCTTTTCAAAGAAAGCATTTAAGGCGTCTGTTTTGTCATGTTGGGCCGGGTCGGCATGACTAAAATAGCACTTGTCTCCGTTGCGGCAAGCTTGCAAGGCAAAGAACTTGACGCAAAATTGTTTGGAAGATCCTTCGACTGTCAAAGAGGGCACGTCGTTGAGGACAGTTCGAGGAAATGCTTTCCCATAACGAATGTCGGAGGGGATTTTCCAAGCAGAAGGGAAGTCGAAGCTCGGTCGGACTGGGGGTGCATGGTTCGTGTCGTTTGACGGACTCTCGTGAGTACGCCCCCGCTTGGATCGTAAGGCACCTGGGGGTGCTCCTGGCAATTTGCTATCTGCATTGCGTTTGTTGTTCGAGTTTGAGCCTCCTTTATAATTCGGGTTGTTCTCGTTCCTGTGTTTTGTTTGAACAGCCGAAAGAAGGAACCGAGGCATGCGACAGATATCTTCTTTTGAGATAACCTTATTGCATAATTTGTTGGTGTGATAGTCCAAGGCTTCTCCAGAGATGTCCTCAAGGCAGGTCGCATCTTCCAAGTTGTCGGTTATAAAGTTTTGAATACTGTTGTCAAGAGAGAACAGAAGCCGCGAAAAGAAGGTACTATCATCAGCTTGGTTCGCCAAGTATACTCGACGGTGACGAGAAAGATGAGTATACATCTTGCGAATGTTCAGCACAATGAACGAATCTTCTCCCCAAATCGCTTGAGCGAAACAAAGGTAACTGTTGAGCTGAGTTCCATAATGGTCTAAGGTCAGTGGGAAAAACAGCTTGTCGTCAGTGAAGATATCTTTCATATCTTTGGTGGATAATCCGTTCGAGTGGCGCAATGAGGATTCGAATATGTCTTGATGGATATCGTGGTCGAGAGCTTGATGGTTTGATGCGCCCGAGTGATTGTTCGGATCGAAGGAAAAGGGGGAGAAGCCTCCAGGATGTTCATCGGAGCGCCATTTCAGCCCATATTTCTGGATCACTCCCACTTGCCCGAAAATCAGGAAGCAGGTATTGTCAGCACGTCGAAAGATTTGTGAATGTATCGTGGTGTACAAGTTATGGGTGTTTTTCTGTTTGAAAATTTCCTTCGCCTTTTCCGATGGGGTCGTCGGAAGGCACGTGGAATGAGGTCCAACTTGTCCCAGGATAATGGCATTCCTGGTGTCAATGGTGAAGGTTTTGAAGTGATCGTGCCGTTCTTCCTGAGACTTGAGGATGTTACTCTGTTGAGTAATCGCCTGCGAAAGTTGATCGCGTTGGTCGGAAATTGTTTTGGAGAATTGCTCTGACATCGACTTCGTCATTTGTGTCGTAAGGTATAAAACGTCTTTGGAAACTGGTGGAGAAGGCATAGAATCATTCTCAACAATCAACGGGTCTTGGGAACGACGTGACTTCGACGGAGAGAAGTTCCCAGAACGCTCTGCGGCAGGAGGACGAGGGCCACGACTCGTTGCATACATAGGGGTAGACCGGTCTGGAAGGGAAGTTTTGAAATAGAATTCCACTGCTGTCATCGCCGATCCATAATTGGAAGGATGATCCAGGAACAAATCATCAACAATAATCTTCCCGCGGTGTACTCCCCAAAGGAATCGAATAGTATCTGAAAAGCGAATGCAGTGGGGATCATTCGAATCGAACTTGGAGGTGGAAGGTTTACCAATCGGGTTCTCAAATGATCGTCGCCATCGCGAGAGTATCTTTGAGAATATGAATTCAACCAACTCGGGGATGCTGGGTGGCGAGGACTTGGGACTACCAGCATTAGGGCCTTTCTTGGGGAAATGACAATCCGGATCGATGAGGCGAATAATATCTCCCGCGATCGATGGTGGGAGAAGAACGATGCTTTTGCATTCGAATGCATGATCTTTCCGATATTGAACATCTTCGGGTTTGTCTGAAAAGATTTCAGGGTAACTCAGATAAGGGGCGAAGTCTGAAAACGTGGAAGCTTTCAATGAGAGACCGGCCAGTGAATCTTGGTCTTTCGTGAGACAGCCTGAGAGGATCTCGTCGAAGGTCGGTACACGTGAGTAATCAAGGCTCTTGAGGATCGAAGTAAGTTCTTCAGAATCGAATGTTCCAGGTGGGACATCGAGAGAGTCTTTGGTAAAACATAGGAACACGGGTTCTGGTGCCAAAACAGAACCAGAATCTGGTGAGACAAAGACGTTATGGATCACCATCGGGTTCTTCTTCCGGTCGAAGCCAAGAAACGCAAGTGGGTGACGTTTCGAATGGATTTCGAGGAAGGACTGAAAGTCGGTAAGGTTCTTCACTTGGTCAAACTTTGCAACTAACGAAGTCCAGCAGGCGGGATCACTCTCGATAGACAAATGGAAACCATCGCAAAAGGAGTCAGACCAGGCGTCACAGTCAATGTTGGAGAACTTGTCCAAGATTGCAGCATCTAAAGGGAAAGGGTGCAGATACAAATCTACCTTGGGACATTCCTTGCGTGGAAGAACGCGCGCCATTCGAGCGTAGAATTGCTTGGGAGTCTCAAAGATCCGGCTACTAGAATCCTTCTTGGTATCAGGGGAGTCAACAGGATCCTGAGTCTCATCGGTCAAGTTCTTGGAGGTCCTCTTCGAAGAAGCATGCTTGGGGGTACCAGGAAGGGTCTCAGAGAGAGTGGGAATCAGTCCCGCAGCATTGCTGGGCGGGAAACCTTCCTTAGTTTCAGTCTGGCTAATCAAAGGGATCTTCGGGGGTGACTTCGGAGACGAAGGTGGATTCTTCAGGATTGTCTTCTTTTTCTTCTTCTTAGAAGAAGGGTTATCGTCCGCGGTATCGCTCGAAGGGGGTTTGGATGAGACTCCGGGAATGGGATCTCCGTTGTCAATCACATCAGCGAGGAGATTCAGCCCGTCAGAATCCGAACGGCGGGTAACGGGATCATCGGAGATATGGAAAGGGTTTTCGTTGAACGTCATAGTTGATAGTCGTAAGGCGGCAGCAAAGATAAGGGAACAATCGATCTTTTTGTTAGAGATGACTACGCTAGAGACTCGCTTACAAGTCTCTGTGTGTGATGGCTTGGGACTCTGCACAAACCAAAGATTGTGAGCTCTTCCTCTCCTTGCTCTTCACATCTTGGGGGAGATCGCGCCCACGCCTGTGCGGCGCGCCCGCTCAGTGCAGTGCCAGCGCCATCGCCACGCCTCGCTCGATCAGGACTGGTAAAGTTCAGAATCCTAGATGTAATAGAGACAAGTTCAGACATCCGTCATCCAACATTTACAGCATTTCGGATTAACCGACCATCCTCGGGAAGGTCTTGCAGCTGTCTTGTTTGTTGCTGTTCTCTTGTTTAGACTGGCAGGTTCTCCCCGAGCTAGCACCATTATTCGGGGAGAATGATTTTAATCTCAAATCTCCAGGCCTGTTGAGAGACTGGCTGGGCGTTGGAAGGAGAACAATATAGATCAGCTGAGGGAAGTCGTCATCGGTAGGTTGTACTCTCACAAATGCGCCGCTCGAGAATTGCAACGACAGAGGCGTATGGAACAAAACCAAATTTTCTGGGGAAAGGTTTTGGTAACAAGAGATGGTCAAGGTATCTCTTCCGCAAGCAAATTAAACAGTGGTTTTTCGGTTCTTGCTCCATGGACAGATGGCATCTATGAGGTTTCAACCTAACGACTTGCGGGAAGATGGAAAGAGAAATAGGAGTTCGTGGATAATAAGATGTCTATACGTAGTTACATGAGAATATAACAAAATGGCAACGAATCCCGCACCGGTAGTCCAAAACCAATCCATAGCTTCGATTCTATGCAAAGGTCATTGACTGATTGGTGACTGGTCGTGTGATAGTTTTTTGCCATGAGCGGAATGAATATGCAGCCGCCTCAATGATGCATTGGGCACTCTCTTTCTAGACCATGACAAGGGGCAAGACGGTACCTTTTCGCTCGGTGCGACCCCGTGAAGCAAACCAAGTCATGACAAGCGTCCACAAGAATGCAACCAAAACGGTCAGAATAACCCCAGTCCAAGGAAGTCCGTAGATAATGTCGCTGACGGTGCAAGCAGCACAGAATCCAATGAAAACCCCCAAGGCAAAGTAGTATTCCATATCAGCAAGAAAGTCTTCGTCGGTAAAGGAATTATAGAGAAGAGGAATGTCACGGTATTTGTCCATAAGGTACGACCATACTGAACCAAAAACGAAATAGGCAACAGTGCTTGTGACGGTACTCCAGATCAAAGCAAATAGGAAGATATTCATGTAGGTACCGCTTCCCTGGTGCGTAAGAAGTATGCGAAATCCCAACAAAGAAAAGATGACACCAATCAAGCTTCCCGAAAGAAACGGAGCCGTTCGGTGCTCGGTCGACTTTAGAGTCTTGGTCGTGACTCCACTGCGATTGTTCTCCTCATGTTCGGCCAAAAGAGGAACAGCGGTGAAAACTTCGTTGGTTTCTTCCATCTTGATTATTGGTTGTCAATTCCTTCACTTGCATCAGTGTGCGGATTGGGATTCCTAAAGTTATGAATGATGTTCCTCTCACGCTCTTCTAGATCTGATCCGTGTCGCTGGTTTGCTTGTCGCCAACAAACCTTTTGCCCATCACCAGGCGCACATTCGCAAGCCGGGTCTTGGGCCGACTATACATACGTAATGCACGTGCCATTAGCGATAGGAGGCGTTAGATGGCTTTATCAACTGCAGGAACAGCTCATAACAACGGACAAGGAGGTGCTGCAAGTTTTGGCGAATACGACTAGAGGTGCAGCGGGCGGGCGTTTGGGGGGCATTGGTTTTTCGTGTTGTTGGCTCCCCCATTTTCCATTCCAGATATTTTAGACATTAAAAAACAGAACAATGGCAGTGCCTCGAACAAGAGGGCCTCGAACAGGAGGGGGAGTGTCGGCTTCGCCTGCAACTCGTCGCCTGTTGTCTGATGTTCCCCGCCGCTTGATGACTATATGCATTGGTGTTCCAATACTGTGGATGATATGGTCATTTCCAATGACTCGTCATGTCTTTTTCCAGGGTGCTCATGTCGTCATGGGTTGGGAGTGGACACAACTTTCCAAAATTGAGCAACAAAATCAACGACCAGGCTTCATAACGTACATTTTCCTGTTTACGTCATTGGCACTGGCAAATATTCCTGAGGATAGTGTTTTCCTTTTGTTTCTGATTCTATCGGTAGCCTGTTTCCCCCTGTTGTCGGGTTCAATTTCGCAATCTACCGTGCTAGCATCCACAGCAGGCTTTCTTCTCGTTACCACATCCAATCGGGCATGGTTGACCGTCTCCAACAATTTTCAAGACACAGTGAATGTACTCTTGACGGTCTGGAACGCCGATACGGGAGCTCTCGTCGCTGGACGATTGGGATCGTGGCTCGGTACCCATTGGCCACGACCAAACTGGTTGAGGACCGTGTCACCGGCCAAATCGGTCGAAGGCCTGTGTGGCGGCCTACTGGGTGGAACTCTTACATATTGGTCGCTTCCCTTCTTTTGGTCGTTGGTGGGTCACTATAACCTCGTACCGTTGCCCATGTCCACACAAGTTGTGGGGTGGTCCACAACCTTCACAATATCGACCAACTCCATTCAGGGAATGATCCAAACCACAGCTCAAGCCAACGCTACAGAGAGAATTCTTACGGGTGTCATTTTATCAATGGCTGCCATTCTAGGGGATTTATGGGAATCTTCCATGAAACGAGCGTTTGGTGTCAAAGATTCGGGGAAATTGTTGCCGGGCCATGGAGGGGTTTTGGATCGTTTCGACAGCAGTCTCATTGCCGTCATGGTTTATCTCCATCTTCTCAAGATGGCCTAACTTTTTCTCTTGCTTGGTTCTTTATCAACCAGTCAACTTCCATTTCGACTTGGCAGAGAGACTAGAATGGGCTCCCTTCAACATTATCACTCGCCTGCGCACTCTGACTGCTACGGAGATCAACCGTCGTCGGTCGCAACATCCACCTTGAAACACACGATGCGACCCTCCAAGCCCCCAGGAACTCCTCCGAGTCAAAGTTCCCCCACCTCCACGAGCGAGTGGTCGTTCATACTCCTACTGCATAATGCTCGATAAAAAGTCCCTCTCTCGTCTCACAAAAAAGCAGAAGTGGTCCAAACCACAAGGCAAAAACCAACCGAAACAAAGGATTGCAGCACCATGAAGCTCTTGAAACGCATGTTGCAGAAAGACGAGACGGGAACGAAAAAGGAGAAGAAGAAATCGAGGCAACCGAGGTGGGTAGGGAAAACACGCTTCGATTTACCCCTTACATGAGAAGACCAAGTGCCAACAATGTCATTAGTCTTAAATTGGCAAAGGATGAATAGCAAGAACTTGAAACACTAGTAGCTATGTTTTGTAACGGAGCATATCAGACTAGAGGCACGTGCAGAATGCTGGTAAGTAGTGCTTCATCCAATAAAACGGTGATGGAGTTGGATGTAGAAAAACGATCCGGTAGGCGACCTGTTGACAAATCAATTGGGCATTGGGATTGAGTATCATACATCCTCTGTTCTCTTTCGTGTATTCCGGTGACTCCTACACCTACATTCATTGGTTTGTGGGGTGGAGTGGAGAGGTGATGAAGGGGTTCCCCCAATACTGGTACACTTTTTCCTATAGACTCTGTATCCGGAAGCAGGTGACATCATCTATGAAGTTCCCAGTTCCCCCAACATCGAAGTTCCCCCTGGTGTGCTTCCGAATCAGGGACAGGGTCGAATTTTGCTCCAATGTGCTCTCACAAAAACACACACTTGTACAAAACGAAAAAGCCAACAAACACAAACGAAAGTAAATTGAAAAGAGCATCCTTCCAGACTTGATCTCTAATACAATGAAGCTATTGAAACGCATGCTACGAAAAAACGACGATGGAACGAGCAAGTCGGGCAAGAAGACGAAAAATATTCGAAAAACGACCAGTACAACGCCAAGTCGATCCACCACAACGCGAGTGATTCATTATCCCGTCAAGAAGACCACCAAATCAACATCCACAGCTCGAAGTACAGGAGGAGGTGGATTCTTTGGTGGTGGGCTCTTTTCGGGTGGTAGTGGAGGATGTAGTCACACATACAGCAGTGGTGGTGGAGGTGGATGTGGGGGAGGCGGCGGTGGTGGTGGCGGTGGAGGAGGATGTGGCGGTGGTGGTGGTGGTGGCGGCGGGGGAGGAGGAGGAGGGGGAGGATGCGGTGGTGGAGGTGGTGGAGGATGTGACTAGTACCATCGTACGACGAGCAAAATGACTGAATGGGGATCAGCATTAAAAAACCCTCCGCCCCATGTTGGTTTGACAAACATGACCATAACTTGTAGAAACCTTTCAACATGAATCTCTCTTTGCTACCTCGCCCCACTTTCGCTCTATACCATAGCTCCGCCAAGAATTTGTCGTTGCAACATGTGCACGTTTCATGACAAGGGGTTTTAGCATAATATCCCTTCGACCCCTCCGTCTCTGCTACCATTGGATTTCTAAACGTGTGTGTAAAGTAACTAGCGTTTAGTATAATAGATGTGCTATTATACATTCGATTTTGGTTCCGTGTTTCCTATGAGATTATGAAAGAGTACATTTTGCGAGGAAAAGAACAATGGGAAAATTTGCGTAACCGCAAAATTGCAGCTATCGGTACGGCTGGGAGTACGAAAGCCAGTTGTGAGCCTTGCGAATCTTTGGTCGTAGGTTAGGAGGTAGAATCGACACTGGCTCGTCAGGAGTCCCGTCCACACTTGGTGTTGAGGCAGATGATGTGGGTAATATCGTCTTTTGGGCCCACAATGGTCGCTCCATGGCGTCCGAAGGATGATACCTGACTCCGCGCCGTCTTCGATGCGTAACTTCTCTCAACAAATCAATTTTCTCAGACGAGGCGACTTGAGACGATCCTTCATGCATTTGAAGTTTCCATCGATAGTCTGCAACCGCTGCGACAAGACGCGGTCGCAAACCTTCAATGGACATGCCCGGTGGGATCTGAGAGACCAAGTGGGCCAGATTTGCACCGGAAAGAGCAGCTGCTTCCAGGAGTTGACCAAAGAGTGAACCATCAGCGCCGACAGACGCTTCCGGTCCTTGTTTCTTATCCATGGCACTACTGGTTGCCAGGCAGTAGTCGATCAAGACCTCCCAAAGTTCCGTCGAATATTGCTTCTTCCGCTGGGCAAATGAAACTGCATGTACCAGCGACTTTGCTCCCTTGAGATAAAGATCCAGAATCAATCGCAACTCCTCACCAGAATCATTTCCATAATTCTCCATGAGATAAGCCAATTCTAATGCAAAGATACGGGACACTCCTGCACCACCTTTTCGCTCAATTTGCAACCGTTTGCCCACTTCTGCTGGTGTCATACCTCCAATCTCAAGCACAACCCGTAGGAATGCCAAAAGAGGTGTGTCCACTTGGGTCACCCGATACGATTCGATTCCAGCTAGAGCCTTTGTCGAGTCTCTCTTGTCCCCAGCATATTTGATATAGAGATCCAATCCTTTTCGATATAACAGGGTGATTGAAGCTGGTAAATTGGCTGTTTTGGGAAAGCTCACATACAGTTCGGGCTTGTGAATGAAGAGTGCATGAAGGTACCAGAACAATATCTTTGGGCTTCCATCCATTTGCGTAGCAACAACATCCAAAGGCATGGAGTGTGATCTCTCTTTCGCAGAAGGTTGGGGTGAAGCAGTCAATCCTCTCCCTCTGGGCGACTTGGATACCTCACGAGGAGCAACGCAATGATCTAACAGGAACTTTTCCACTGCATTGAGACCTACCAGTTGTAGCAAGGCAAAGATTGGTGGCATGTCTGCTTGTTTTGTCATGAAATTGCTATCGAGCAGACATTGGTGCAAGTTGCGGTTCTCAATGAGAGGAATCAAGAAGGAGTGCGGAACATCGTCGGGTTTTCGGTCATTTTTGTCCGTGGGATCCTCAACCGTACGAAGTGCCGTCGCTTCCACTTCTTCGAGCGTGATTGGGCCATGGCGAGCACCGAGAAGTAGAAATGATTGTAGCGCGTCTTCGAAACTTCCTTTCATCATGCTGAGTCTGGCCTTTGCCTCTAACACGACTTTGCTAGACTCCGGTGATTGTTTCAAATGATCGCTCAAGAATTCCATCATTCTTTCGATCTGGAACAACGACCCCAAGTCATCGGGGAATTCATTCCCAGTTGATATTTCAGTGCTTGGTCGATCTTCATAAGCTTCAATTTCCATTCGCACTGGAAAGGACAAGTACACAGCCGAGGTTTGATCATATCGATGTCGCAGATTTTTCTCTGTGGCCGCCAAAAGGTTCGTGTATCGCGACGAAAGAGTTGTCTGGTATCGATAGAGTTTCAAAAACTCTTTTAATACCAATGTGCTTCCCCACGCCAACAAGGCTTGCAGGAAATGATTTTCCGCTTCCACGACGAGTTTTTCCAAATCAACGCCACTGTTGTGGTTATCACGACGTCGTAAATGATCCACATGCTGAATCATTCGGCAGAGAGCATTGGTGTAGACATGTTTCGGAAGAATAGGGTCTGTTTGCATGAAACGGGGGAAGTGTGAGAGGAAAGCGTATTCACCGTGGACGAGTGTCTTTCTGGCTGAGAAAGAGTATTGGCTTCGTGTTTACTTACCTCGTACTGGAATCCAATTCCAAACAACAAAGAGTGATCCGGGTATTTCACCCAGTGCTCCAATCCATTTGGACCAGAGGCCCACATCTCCACCCAACAAGACAGGCATGGAAAAGGCTGCTAATTTCATTCTTCGGAGCGACAATCCCCTATGTTCGTGACCATGGTGTTGCTGTTGTTGTGACAAACTCTGGTCTTCGGTCCCATCCCCCTGCTCTGTTGGTTCGTTGTCGTCATTGTCATCGACAGACGGCAATCGAAGAAGGGCTCTATAATATTCATTGACCACATCGCCCATGGTAAAATCACGGAGACCGGACGAATAAGCAATGGCTCGTTGGAGGGCCAATGCCGGTTTTCCCTTCTCCAATGCATGGTCAATGGCATCGTCTACTGTTCGGAGTCGAACCGCCACCGCATCCGAAGAGGAAACCACCAGCAGCGATGGCGCTTGAGGTGGAACTGGGACGGTGGCGACGGTATCGTTGTTGGCCTCTCCACCGCGCAGGTGTGGTGGGTGGCTTGACGGAATGGACCGTCGCAATGTGACCGGATGACAGACAAAATCATAATGATCGCTGTCGACACTGTTTTGATCATCATCGTCCTCCTCCAAGCCGTCGGGGGCCTCGCCGTCAAGGCCATTTCGTGCATCACGATCCATGGCATCCAATGACTTGGTTTCTTGTTCTTGTTGTGAATCGACATCAAAGGCCACCATGTTCAAATTCCACCGGACATGAGGATCGGCATAGGCACCCGTCGTTCCTCCCCCTCCTCCACTGCTAGTATTCGTATTGCCGTTGCCAATACCCGTCAAGAGCAGTGAGGGTGGAACGCCCGCTGCCGCTCCCACCAAGGAGGCTCCCGGCATGACACTGGCGGAATCGACGGCACCGTACAAGAAATCAAACGAGGTTCCTGGCACCATGGCACCTTGTTGTTGTTGCTGTTGTTCTTGTTGGAGTTCCACAGCATTGTCCATGCGCGGCATACAAAAGGTGGACAAGAGAGAAAAGGAGGCAATCGATTCGGGCACAGTCGTCGAGCCTGACTTGTTGTTGTTGTTTTTTGGCATTCTGGGACTCGTGGTAGTGCCCGTGTGCTGGTTGTGGCCACCCCGTACTCCTCCTCGTTTGGACGGCAATGGTTGTGGTTTGCGAATCAAGGGCAAGACGTCGGCATAGGTGACTTGTCCATTGACACGGGACAGGATTTGGAGTTCCATGTCATTGTGGGGTGGTATTCTCCAATCGTCGTCGTCATCGGTGGGTGGTGCCACCACGGCCGCCCCCAAGACCATGACATGATGAGCATCCAATGGTACGACACCACAGGCGACACAATCCAATTGCCAGGCCATGGTACATTCCACGGTCCGCCGTCGTACTACAGGTTGTGAGGAGGATGATGCACCTGCGGCTGCAGTCGTCGTGGTGGTATCGGGGGACGATGCTCCTCCATTCTGGTGGGATTCCGATACGGAGGATGACGATGCTGGTTGTTGTGGTGGTGGTTGCGTCGTAGCGGAGCTGCTCGTAGAAGTAGTAGTAGTAGTATTCAATGGAGTGTGGCTGGTCGTCGTACCCTTGCTTTCGCTCAAGTGCAATTGCAAGAGACAATCGCCCCAGGCCACGAGTAATTCATGACTCGTTTCCCAACACAGGTGCGGTTTCATGCCCGTCAATTGATGCCGATACAAGGACGGTCGGGCACCGACGGGTGGATCAATATGGGCAATCCGTACCACGGCATCGGCATCCAACAACCGAATGCCCGTGGCATCGGCCCAGGCCACCAAGGATCCACGCCATGCCACGGCTTGAATGCCCACGGACGATGATGACAATGCAGAAGTGGAGTTGGGTACGGCCGTGCTGGTGGTACTGCTGGTGGCCGCTTGTTGATAAAGGACATTGTCGACTCGTCGTTGAAAGAGCAATCCTCGTTTGGTCATGAGCAAGCGTCCATCGGCAAAGCCCACCAAGACGGTTTTTTCTCGTTTGCGCTTGTAGGCGGGATCCATGACCAACACGGTGGGTCCACCCACAAAGGTTTGGGGATAACTAATGCGATGAACTTGGAGGGCGGCCAACCGCCACACTCCCACCGTGGTCGAGTTGGTGGAATCGGATCCCGCCAGAGTAGTTGTGGACGTCGTCGTCGTCGTGTTGGTGGACGATCCCGTCAAGGCGGACATGAAGGAGGTAAAGACACTGGCCGACGGAGGATTGGGGTTGGAGGATGGTGTCGCATTGGTGTTTGTTGTGGGAGGTCCGTCGGTACCTCCTCCTCTGGTTGTTCGTCGTCGAGTGGTGGGTGCCTGATATTCCAACTTGTACTCCCAAATACAACACAGGCCGCCTTGATCGATGGCGGCCAAACAGGTTCCCGTGGCATCCACCGCCACATCCACAACCGCTGGTACCGCACTGGCACGAGCATGACTCCGTCGAGACGACGGTGGTTCGTCGCGCAGCGTCAAGGGAGCCGCCGTCAGGCCCACCACCGTGCTGTTTGTTTGCTGCGGCAAGGCACGACCATTCACCACTTGGACGGTTCCATTGGCCATGCCCAAGGCGACAATCGGCAAGGGTTGTTCCATGGCCAATTTGGCGGCGGCCGCCCATATATCGTGTTCGTCTTCTACCACAGTAGTATTGGATGTGGTTCCATCCCCACCACCACTTGCCAATGATCCATTGGTCGTCGCTGGAGACAAGGTGCCTCCCAGTAACAGTTGAGTGGCAGCCCCTGCCGTGCTGTGGTAATTGGAATTGGGATCGGCGGCCGCACCACTACTACTACTCGTACTCGTATGGGAGGCAAAGAGTCGTCCGGTTCGAAAAAAGTCTTCGGGGGACGACGTGGATCCCGGAGGAATGTGCAACATGTCGGGTGACCATCGAATTTGTCCCATGGTACTACAGGTACAATCCACGGTAAAGGGAAGGGATGACACGGCGGCGGCCGCCGCCGCACTCGTGTCGTGGTGGTGGTTGGTGGCCGCCAAAGCAGCAGCCGAAGGAGGAGGAGGAGCTTGTCGCGGAGGGGGTCGCAAGGAGGTGCCTTGCAAGCGCGTATAAAACAGCAGCGATGGCAATTCGTCCTGGTCGTCGTCGTCCTCCTGGTGCTGCGGTTCTTCTTCTTGTTCTTCTTCCAAGCCAAACGACTCGTCCTGCTGCTGGTTGTGGGTGGGTCGGAGTTTGTCGTCCTCGTCCTCCTCCTTTGCATCTGGTTGTGGTTGTGATGGTGGTGGAGTTGGATCTTTTGGGTCCATTGTGGTTGTGGTTGTAGCGTCATTTTGGTGGGTGGAAGACGAATGAGGCAAACTCGGTGGTGACGGTGGCGGTACACTGTTGTCATCGGTCGTTGTATCAATCTGAATCAAGGCTTGGTCTTCTTCATCGTTGTCGTTCGTTTCGATGATTTCGTGGGTGGTTGGTGGCAAAGTCTGCACCCCTCCTGGCTCTTCTGGTTCGACGACGACAGTCTCATGGTTTGTAGTCCTGGATTCGTCGGTTACGGTGGTTGATGGATCATCGGACATGGATGGATCTTGTTGTTCTTGTCGTGGATCATTTGTCATGGTGGCCAGCGAACACAAACGAGAGATTGGCAAGACACGACCCGCCCAAAAAAGGAGAGGATGACGACGTTCCAGCAGGGAGCTTCTTCTGCTTCTCGTTTGGTTCTGACACAGCACGGGCTGTCGACAGAAGATAGTATCGTTTCTTCTGTATGTTCCGATCCAAGAGGACGAGAGGAGTGCCACTTTTTTCTTGTTGCGGTTCCCGCCATGGTCGTCGGCTCCACACTACCCAGCGGATGGATCCTTTGGCGGGTGTACAGATTGAATAAGTCTTCTACACTTTAGGCTTATAGTGAAGGAAATCCATGGATAGAAGCGATTGAAGAGCGACCAGTTTCCATCGCGCAGACGTTCAAATTCAAAATTTCAGTCTTTCCATTGCACATTCCAGGATTGCCCCGTGTGCTTCCAAAGAAGCCGAGACAAAATCGCGGAACAACCACAAACCACAACGCGACACGACACCCACGACGTTGCCACTTTGTGTGCCAACTCTCTCTTTTTCTCAAAGAGAAGAGTGGTCTTTGGTTCGTGTGTGGTGTATTAGTGCGCCCAATCGAGACGACTCTTTCTTTGAAACAGACATCCACGAGAGGAGAAGCAGCCTTGTGTGCTTGTCACAGCGTCTTTTGGTTTGGCCGACGAAGCAAGATTTGACCGGCCCGGGAATTGGAAGACAAAGCAACTGGAACTGGAGAGAAATCCAACCTTTTGTGGTTGTGGAACACACTATAATAAAGAACAACAGACTATACACTTCGTATTCGTTCGACGAACCTAAAAGCGCAACACAATCACTACCACAGCAAGAAAGCCTCATCATGGACGACCAAGCAACCACCACTACCACTACCGCCTACGAATCTCTCTTGGCGGCCGCCGCCACGACACCGACACGACGGACCATTCGGTCCCACCACCCAAACAAGGCGACTCCACAACAACACGCCTTGGATCGTTCCGCCACGGATAGTACCGCCACCGAATCCAGCGTTGAGAGCAATCCTCCTTTGACGACGACGACCACCAACACGTTTGTCCTTCGGGACCGGAACGAACCAGAACAACCGCCACCGTTGACCAATGGACATTCCCATCCACAACAACAACAACAACAACAACAACAAGAAGCACAATCCACCGAACGACGACAAGACAATCTCCTTGCACAATCATTACCCACTTCTCACAATGCAAATGCTGCCGTCACAGTGTCACTGGGAACATCCCAACGACGACGAGCAGACGATCACGACGACAATGACCATGACGCCGCCGAACGAGTTCCGGTGTGGCGCTTGTGGAAACGTCATGCCTTATCCTTGTCGCGGGCTGGCACGACACCCTGTTGGATGACGTGGTTGGTCCCTCTCTTGTCTCTGTTGACGCATTGGATTTTTTATTATGGTCAAACCCGTCCAATGTGGCATTTGCATTTGAGTCAACAAGTCGATTTGTGGGCCAATGCCACCACCATGGAATCGCGCGGCGTCTTGCATACCTTGGGCTTGCCCCCGCACAATGAAGTGTCCAGTCATGATGAACGACAAGTCAAGACCTTTTCCTATTGGTATGCCATTCAAGAATTGTGGAAAGCCAAACACATGCCCGGCAAGGTCTTGCCCCGATCGGCAGCCGTTCTGCTCGTCATCTTTTCGGGCATTTGGCCCCATTTGAAATTGCTCTTGCTCAATACCACGTGGTTGTTTGCCATTCATCAACGTCGACGAACGCGCATGCTCACTTGGTTATCGACCTTGGGCAAGTGGAGTTTGGCCGATGTCTTGGTCGTTTGTGTCATGGTCGGTGTCTTGCACTTGGATTGGATGGTCGATCCGGATGCCATTCGCGCCGGAGTCTTGGATCATTTGCCCTTTTTGTTGCGAGTCGTGAAATCCTTGTATTCGGCCTCGGATATTTGCACCATGCTCCTGAAACATGTCGATTGTCATGAACATCACCACAGTTGGAAACGATGGTCTGAATGCAAAGCCTGTGTCGGTCTCGTCAAGACGGCCTTGGATCATCCCGAACAGGCCCGGGCCACCTTTCACACGGCCCTTCATGGCATTGCCGTGTCCGGTGGTGGTCACGTGACCTTGCGCGTCTTGGGCCTCAAGGGCATTTATGCCTTTGGAGCGGCCGTCATTATGTCCATTTTCATTTCCCTCCTGGTCGATGTCTTGGATGGCAAGGCTCATCGGGCTCATGCCGCACGACAACACCAACAAGGACGACAAGGACGACATGGCAGACTCTATTTGTTGCCGGGAACTACCAACGACAACGAGGAGGACCATGACGACGACGACGATTCCAATGTCGGAGATTTGTATGGTGTCCAGGATCCATCCTTGGTGGGAGATGATGATGACGACGACGACGACGAACTGGAACATGGCACGGCATATCCATCTGGAACCGACGAGGACCAAGCCTATCATGATTTGATTCAATCCACCACCACGTCTCCCACCACGGTCCGGGAAATCGTGTGCACCGTCGTACAACGCTATGCCCTCTTGTTGCTTTGTCTCGGAACATGTGCCATGGTGGGTACCGGCATTTTGATTCCCACCATTCAACGCAATGTCCATGGAGCCATTCCCGACTTGTTGCGAGATGTCTTGGGCGTGGTTTGGAATCGGAACTATTCCCTATGGACCTTGGTACAAACGACTGGTGCCGCGGGCGGTATGGATTGGTTGTTGCTGGGAACTTTTGGCTTGTTTGTCATTGTCGGTCCAACGACGCGAGCCCTCCTCTGTGTCGTGGCCTGGTGGACTCGACCCTGGTTGCAGGGACGGCAACGCCGCCAAGTCTTGGCGTCGATTGAATTGGTCGGCGCCTTTTGTGCCTGGGAAGTCTTTTGCGTGGCAGTCGGCATGGTCGACATGCTCATGCCGGCCATTACGGGAACGGTCGTGATAAAACCCGAATTGTGTTCGTCCGTGTCCGAGGATGGAACCTGTTTGCAAGTGAATTTTGATTTGCAAGACGCCTTTTGGGTTGCCGTCGTCGGGGGTGGCCTCCTCTTGATTGCCCTGTCCAATCTCGCCTTTGGACACAGTGGACGACGGCCGCGGAATACCAACCACAACCACATCCAGCACGAGTCGTTGCGGTCGTGGCGATCCGAACGACAACCTCATGAACTCTTCCTGACTTCCAATCTCCTTTCTTCACCACCATAAGTAACTCCGAAACACGACGAGACCCACACAAGACGTGTGGTCACGAGTGTGTGCACCAGGATCGAGGGCCTCCTCTTGTTCCGGACGCTTGGTCGAGAATAGGAGCAAGAGAGAGAGAGAGAGAGAAAGAAAGACGACTGTAACGTGGATGGATGGAGTGCGGGTGGGGTACCACATGTGTGGACGAACTCGTACAAACCACCAGGATCACCCTCCAACGAACGGACCAACGACCTTGTGCGCGCCTGTTCGACCAATAGGTCCATACATACACATCCAAGAGCCCATCCTTACACCTCCAAAAACATAAAACAGATGGATCCAACAATCCTTGTTGGGTTCCGACCAACGACACACGGGCGCACCACTCTTTGAAACGAAACGCTGCTACTATACAAGAAGAAGAAGAAGAAGAACAACACTTGTTTCACTACTGTTATAGAGTACATTCTCTCGTCCAACAGCAACCAGTCTCGTGTGTCCTTACTCGAATACTAGGTGTCTTTGAGTGGTGTTGGGGACGCAGTTTGTCCTTTCACTCTGCATGAAACAGTCGGTTGTGTGACGATGCATCATCCAGCAGATCCATGGGGGGAAGCGACACTACAGGAATCCCCAACAGCGCTTGTTTGGAATCAAGCTCTGGGGGAGATTGCGACGACACACCATGCAACATTTCTGAATCAATGGGGGAGATCGCGACCTTTCGATAGTTTCGAGAAGTACTAGTGATGTTACGACATGATTGGTACCAGGATACCTTCTCACCAATCACCCATACTTCCATCATGACACGAGGTCTACAAGGTTGGTTGGATCTAGTTTCAAACCATGAAGTATACAATGTCGTCTCGATCCAATATGCTAGAAGCCCTTGTCATGAAACGTACGCATGTTGCAACTTCAAATTCTCATGGCGGAGCTATGGTATAGAGCGAAAGTGGGGCGAGGTAGTAAAGAGGAATTCTCTCATGTGGAAAGGTTTCTACAAGTTATGGTCATGTATGTCAAACCAACGTGGGGCGGAGGTTTTTTGCTGCTGATCCCCATTCAGTCATTTTGCTCGTCGTACGATGGTACTAGTCACATCCTCCACCACCTCCACCACCGCATCCTCCCCCTCCTCCACCGCCGCCGCCACCACCACCTCCGCCACATCCTCCCGCTCCTCCACCGCCACCACCGCCTCCCCCACATCCACCACCACCACTGCTGTACGTGTGACTACATCCTCCACTACCACCCGAAAAGAGCCCACCACCAAAGAATCCACCTCCTCCTGTACTTCGAGCTGTAGATGTTGATTTGGTGGTTTTCTTGACGGGATAATGAATCACTCGCGTTGTGGCGGATCGACTTGGTGTAGTACTGGTCGTTTTTCGAATATTTTTCGTCTTCTTGCCCGACTTGCTCGTTCCATCGTCGTTTTTTCGTAGCATACGTTTCAATAGCTTCATTGTATCAGAGATCAAGTCTGGAAGGATGCTTTTCAATTTTCTTTTGTTTGTGTTTGTTGGCTTTTTCGTTTTACAAGTTTGTGTTTTTGTGAGAGCACATTAGAGCAAAATTGCCGACCCTGATTCGGAAGTATCTACACCAGGGGGAACTTCGATGTTGGGGGAACTGATGATGTCACCTGGTTCCGGATACGCAGTCTATATAGGATGAAGTGTACCAGTAATGGGGGAACCCTCCTCACCTACCCCACAAACCAATTCAGGAGTCACCGGAATACATGACACAAGACAGAGAGAAGAAGAATACGATGTTGTTTACTGCTCTCTCCTCTCTCCTCTCTCCTATAAACGTTTAGAAATCCAATGGTAGCAGAGATGGAGGGGTCGAAGGGATCAATCAGCCAGAATATCATGGATAAAGGATTAACCAAAATCGAATGTATAAAAGCACATCTATTATACTAAACGCTAGTTACTATACACAAACGTTTAGAAATCCAATGGTAGCAGAGACGGAGGAGTCGAAGGGATCAATCAGCCCGAATATCATTCATGGATTATGTGTCTTCTTTGACATAGGACATGACGGATCCATCCCCGTTATTGCCATGCATCAGTGCTCCTACCAACAAGGCAAAGCCATCGGTTTCGGGAATTCTTCGAGTCGCAAGGGAGACACCAAAGTCATCTCCTTCTACATCACCTTCAATGAGTTCCGACCGTTTGACCCATTCACCGTCCAAATATCGATACAGGGCGACGGCGCCTGTACTATTGTATCCCGGAATACCCACGACCAAAATACCACCTTCCAAATCAACGGCATTGCCATTTTCCATATTCAAGGCCGCGGGCGATTCGGTCACGGGTTCACCCAGTGGATTCCATTGCGTGTCGTTGAATTCGTACACGAGCGTCACGCCGGCATTGCGCATGGCCGAGACAATTTTCCACGGACTGCCAATGGCTACTCGCGGTCGTTTCGTGTCCGGACTGACACTCAGGGCAATGGAATGCCCAAAGCGGTCCGTCGAAAAGGCCGGTCGAACATTGTTGGTAATGTCCGGTCCAGTCTGATTCCACATACCCACGCCATCCCACGTCCAGGTGCGGACATAACCCTTTTTGGATCGATTGCGAGGAGCACTAGCGACGACCATGCTTCCATCTCCAGAAATATCCACCGCGGCTCCCAGCCAATCATAGGTGGTATCTCCTTCCAAGGAATCTCCCATGGGTTCCCAATTATCACCATCGAGTTCATAGACTCGTACTTGTCCATTGAGAATTCCCACGTCTGTACTGCTGTAGGGAGCCCCCACCACAAGACGAAAGCCATCTTCGGACAGGGCGACGGATTCACCAAAGGCAGACGAGGGTTCGTCATTTCGGATATGACTAATGGGAACATATCGGGTCGTTAAATCGTTGCTGGGATTAAAGGCAAAGGTATACACCGTGCCATTAATACCCGGTGCTCCCACGGCCAAGATAGATCCATCTCGAGAGAGCGCCACATCGACTCCAAAGGTTTCGACCAACAAATCTCCCTGCAAAATGGCCAGAATTTCCCATTCGTCATTGTCTTCTTCGGATAAAAAGACGCGGACTTCCCCTCGTCGTCCCATGTATTCGGGTGCTCCCACGGCCAAGACTCGTCCATCGGTGGACAAGGCCACGGAACTGCCAAAATGCGATCCTCGATCGGGACCCGGAATAGTGGCCACGCGAGGCAAGTCAAACTCATCCAAGGAATCGGTGGGTCGTGCCGTGGGGCTATGCGTGGGCACGGGTGCGGCAGTCGTCGGTGCCGGGGATGGTGCCGCCGTCGTGGGAGACACGGTCGGTCCGACCATGGGTGGCACTGTCGGAGCCAGTGTGGGTCCTCGTGTCGGTGCAGCGGTTGTAGGAGACGCAGTGGGTTCGGGTGAGGGTGCCATTGTGCTGGGAATCACCAGAATGGATGGTGCAGCGGTGGGGACTGTACCATCGCCTCCTTGTCCTTGTACGGACGAGGCTTGGCTCGAGCCTGACTTGTTGCCTTGAAAGGTCATGGTGGCAGACACCACCATGGTAGCAATGGCCAGGACCAAGACAGTTACCAGCAAAATGGCCAATTTGCCATGATAGGTACGGACATCCAAGAATCCTTTGCAACTGTTGCGATCGTTGGACGATGACGACGAAGGATTGCCGCAACAGACGGCCCAAAAGCCCTTGGTGGTAGTGGACGAGGATGCCTGCGCATTTTCGGGTGCCACGGATGGTCGTGGATGGACCGGATAACTGTAGGCGACACTGCTGCTGCTGGCGGCATAACTGCTATTCATACTGGCGGCATACTTGGGGTGGGTCGGGAATTGGACATTGGACGCAATGGGTGTCATATCCGAGGTTGTGGCGGACGCCAAGGAATTGGGTTTGGAGACCACCGTGGCCGAATCGGAATTGTCCACAAATGGGCCCTGATGATGATGATGCATGGAGGAGACAAACTGATGATGCATGGGAGATGGAGGATTTTGTGCAGGATCAAAGGGATTCCGTAACATGACGGCTTGGGCCGTGGGAGCTGGTTGCGCTTCCACCAAGATGCCACTATCGACATCCACTGGACCTACCAGTACGGCTTGATGATGATGATGATGCTGAGGCGATGGTGGTTGGGCACCTCCTTGTTGTTGTTGTTGTTGCTGTTGTTGAAATCCTCCGGTTCGTGGATCCATCATCATGAGGGAGGACGAGGAGGGCGGCAGGACGTTGTGGTTGCTGTTGTTGTTGGTCGTGCTGGGAGGTGTGTAGGATCCAGTCGCTGGATTGTACGCCATCATTTGTTGCAACCGCATGTCTCGTCGTCGGGCAAACCAGGCTTCGGCCAAGGCACTGTTGACAATGGTTTCATCTTCGACTTGATGAGGAGGAATGACCATGGGAAAGGACGGTCCGACTTGAGACGGCGAAAGGGGAACCGTCGTCTCCAATGGCGGCGGTGGTGGAGGACTGTTGCCACTGGTGTTGCGAACCAAGGGTGTCGTGGGTCGTTGGGGTGGTGGTTGTTGCTGCTGTTGCGGCACGGGAAGAGACGAACTTGTGGCACTGCTGGTCGGATCGGCACTCCCCGATGGATGACTCAACCATTCCAATTGTGCCGCTGTAATGTCGGAGGGTGAATACGTGTTGTTGCTGTTGGTGTGATTGGTGGCTTGTGGTTCTATGGCATCGTTCCGCAAGGGTCCTTCATCGCCCTCCACCATTTCCCGGGCATTATTCGTCATCGTCAAGGGATCAAAGTACAGCAATGCCGAAGATGCATCGGGGGATCCTGCCCTCCTTTCTCCTCCTTCCTCTCCGACTGGAGAAGAAGGAGTGGCACTGGGAGGATAACTGTCACTGTCCTCGGTCGTACTGCCAAAGGTGCGCATCTTGACCACCGCGGCACCGTGGGTGCGACCACTCCGAGCCGTCATGTTCAGAGGAGCATGGCCACCCTCTTCTACCACTGCAGCCGAGGAGTCTCTTGTCTCAGCGGCAGATGCTTCTCCTTCTTGTTCGGTAGCCGCCGATCGCCGTTTGCGACGTTGCCAGGCTGGATCTGGACGAAAAAAGGGCAACATGATACTTATGATGATGATTGTCAATCCAGACGAATCAAAAGTAGAAGATACAGAGAACGTTCACCCACAGTCGTTCACAACGATCCTGTGGTCACCAATACCAACAACAACCTGAGAAATTGTGAAACCAGAGAGTGCTGATTGCAACAACAACAACCAAGTTGCTTGTTGGTGTTGATAGGAACCGATGAAGAACGAGAGGGCACCTCTTTGAAGCCTTCCTCTTGTGTGTGTGATCCGAGACTTGATCACAAAATTGTTGTGTTGGTGGTTGTTGCAACTTGAGTATACATTCTTGGTTAAACACACACTGCAGTCAAGTGAGAATACCAACAAAGGAGGCAACTCGCACTTGCTGGCCCCGTCGGATGCGGCACCGCGGCCGACCAACCACACAATAGCAAGGAATGATGGAGCAAACCCACACCCCCAACTGAAAAACCAGACCAAAAACAAGAGAACGGAAGAGCCATAACTAACCCAGGCTTGTACAGGCACGTGCACTAATTTATATGTAGTGTACCCTTTTGGGGGAATCCAGGAAAATCGATTAATACCCAAACGTAATTCGTACGCGCGAGCCATGTGTCGCAGGTACAATTCATGCACGCCAGCAAGCAACTTATGCATAAGCCTCTGACGGTCACGTTGGCTTCACGACTGAAAGATTCAGTCGTGCCCGGTTACTTGCAGAACAAGATGCCTACAGTTCGCGGCATTGTTCCAGTCCGGGACCAGACAAGACACAACGGCATTGGCAATTTCTAGATTACTGGGCTCTTGTTTCATCAAATCTCAATAGAAGAAATTCTTCTCAAGACGATGGAGAGTGCATTTCGTCCAGGTCCTGCATTGCTTTCTGGCAGAATGGTCCCATGTGACAAACATTCGACACCCCAAACAGGACCAACCAAAGCCGCAACGACCTTGGAGTCCCGGCGCGCTTTGGTCTTGGAGGGTCGCACGTGTCCATCCTCTGTCTGTCCGTGGATCGGACTGTAGACTGCCCCGGGGCTCTCACGATGTGGTTCATTTTTCATCCAACCAAAGAAACCATGATGAAAGGTGCATCAATGGCAGTCGTTCCATCTCGTTTGGTGCTTCGCACCTTGGCACAACAATCGAACGCGCATCCGTGTCGTATATTGCGATCAGGGACCACAACCAGTCTCCCCACAAAAGCACTGTGGCTACGAACGTTTGCCAACGACACAACCACAGTACACTCGCACACAACCACGAATGACACCACAGCCCACAACCACAAACGCAAGGTGGCAATTGTCCTCGGCGTGGCCAATCAACGATCCATTGCATGGTCGTGTGTCAAGGCCTTGTTGCGTCAAAACTATCATGTCATTGTCACGCATCAAGATCGATTTCACGACAAGGTGCAATCTCTCATCCAAACGCACAACAACAACAGCGACGACAATAACAACAACAAGGAGAATCATGGTCAAATACTAGGACATGTGAATTGCAACGTGCAAACCGACTTGCCGCTCCTCTTCTCGCAACAGATACCCAGTGTGTTGGACCGTCTCCCAAACGAGCCTGTCACATCCGAAGCGACCACTCCCACGCAAGATACTGTAGAGATTCAAGCCATTGTGCATTGCATTGCGCATGGAGACTTGACTCAGTCTTTGCGACACGTTTCCTGGAATGTCTTTCAGGAGGCCCAGCATGTCTCGGCCTATTCCTTTTTGAAGACGGCTCAATGTGCCCTCGAGGCGGCGGCACAACACCAATTGCCTCTGGCCCTCGAGGCCTCCCTGACGGCCCTCTCCTATCTCGGCGCCGTTCGAGCCGTGTATCCCTATCATGTCATGGGACCGGCCAAGGCGGCCTTGGAAGCCTTGGTACGAGGCATGGCCTTGGAGTTTGGGGCCAACCAGCACCACCACCAGGACCCCATGGATACAACAACCACCAGTCCTTTTTCTCCTCGTCCATCGTATCGTTTGCGTGTCAATGCCGTGTCCGCGGGTCCCATTGCTACCCTGTCGGCGCGGGGTGGAATTGCCCAGTTTGCGCACCTCCAACAAGTCGTGGCCGACCATAGTCCCTTGGGACGCTCCGTCACGGCCGACGAAGTGGCACACACCGTCGTCCACCTGACACTCAATCCGGCCATGACGGGTCAAATTGTCTATGTGGATGGCGGCTTTTCCAGCATGGTTCCAATCAATCTCCCGTCCTCGTAGAGACAAACATCACCAAGGATCGGTACCTGTCTGGTTACATGGAGCTAGCTATTGGGTGTGTTGAAACGACGTACTGAAAGCAATCATTGAACCAAGCGCACATTCTCGTCATCAAATGGTTAAACTCAGCATGGAGGAACGATCCGGGGCATGGGACAACTGAATTGTTCCAACAACAAAACGAAAGGCGACAACCGCCGAGTATCTTTACTGGATGGATCTACAATCTTGTACACAAGACAAGCGACCAAGTTGCCAATTTACATGAATCAGTGGTTTTCTATTTTATCGAATCCTGCTCCCATGGATGGAGCAGCGGTGACAAGCCCCTCGAGTATTGTTGGTGTTCTGGAATTTGTTGTGTATACAAACACACGTGGACAAGGTGGAGACAGACAGGCCCATTGTCAGTGGTTGTATACGGGCTTCTGAATCAAGATAATTCCTTGTCTTGTGTATTGTTTTTTGTGGCGAGACCATGCTTAGGCAAAATGACAAACACGTTTGTTTCGGATCTACACAATCAAGAAGCCTTCTTGCGTGGTTTGGGTGGCTTTGGTCACCTTCTTTCCACGACGACGGCCACGGCGGCTGGTAAAGGGGGCGTTGTAAATCACCGTTTCGAATCCAAAGCTATGGGCCAAGATACAGCACCAGACTGCGGCGACGGCCAGAGTACCAAGTGACCTCCAGACGAGGGCGTTCAATCCCAATCCTAGGTCCGTGATCAACCATGCCACATTGACTCCGACCAGACATCCGACAGCAAAGAAGAATTCGAGACTCATGGACCAACGGTCCACCGTTTCTTCTTCCTCGTCTTCCAGTTCGTCTTCGGACTCATGAGTCTCGCACAAAATGCGATCACATACAATCCCGACCAAGAAACGAAGAAGAAGAAGGATTGCCACACCCATGGTTCCAAAAACAAAAGACCACCCCAAAGAGAAAAACAACAGCCGTTGTTTTGTCAGCATCATTGGTGCTGCATCTGTACCACGAGCCAACGCATCAATAAGGAAGCTTGCACCAAGAGAACTGAATTGGATAAAGAAACCAACCAAGAGACCTGTTAACAAGCCCTTGACCTTGAATTCGTTGTTGATCTCGACACCCATATCTTCAGATTCTTTTCTAGAAGCTTTGATAAGCTCTTCTGTGTTAAGTTCGTCCTCTTCGTCATCTTTCTCCAAAGGCGTCTTGGGTGAGAATGCTTCAAAGACAACCTTGCCGACGTAGGCAAATGCCAACGTGTACAGAGAGTTGTAGGCATGGCTTCGAAGACCCAAGGTGATGTCAATGGCAGCCCAAGAAAGGCAGACTCCTGCCAAGGCACCAAAGGCAAAGGGAAACTCCAAAAAGGCGACAAGCGACTGTTGAGTGTTGGAAAAGACAGTAGGACGACCGGCCAGGACATTGTTTTGGTTCAAACCTCGAGCGGCCGAAGCCACCAGAGAACGGAGAATGAGGAGCATGAGAATGCCCATCAAGCTTGTCAAGAAAGACCATCCCAAACTAAAGGTAACAATAGCACTTTGGTGCTGTGCCATTTCACGAGAATCACGGCGAAACAAGATCATCAAAATGTAATTTGCTCCCAAAGAGCTGGATTGAATAAAGCAGCCGATGACCAAACCAAACACGAGACTGTACTTGTACAAGGAAGAAAACAGCCATTGATCTCGTTCTTCACGGGTGGAAGCGTCGTCTTCGGTGAGCTTGTCGTTCACTGCCAACTCCTTGTCGGTGGCAGCAAGCAGGGGAACCGCCTTTTCATCCGTTGTGGTACCGGCGTCCTTTTTGGGAATTACAATGGCCGTAAAAATGGGTTTCCGGTAGGTCCAAATGGCGTTTCCAGAAATCATCTTCTTGTCGTCGACGGACTCGTGTTCCATGCTTGTGGTGCTGTTTTTGCTTCCTTCTGGATCCATCGTGGCTCGTTGCTTGGAACAAGATGGTATGATTATGGCATGAACCACAGGTTGTCACCTCGTTTGTTTTTTGCCTTGTCGTCGAAATCTCTTGCTCTTGTACATGGAGTCCTTCGGCACGAACGGAGCACCTCGGGACCGTTTTGTCAAGAACAAACAGTCGTTTCGCAAGGGTGCGACCCTAAAAGATGCTGTGACACCTTGCACGAATTGGACCGTTGAGCCTCATTTTTTGGGAGGGAATCACCAGTCACGGGTGCGCCATCACGATGGATACGTACTTGGAGTATCGGTAGGCACGAATTTGCTTGCTACCCGGCATGTCCATGGATGGGAGGTGCATACTAAAGGATGTTGGTTTAGCCAAATGTGGACAGACACCATTGGACAGAAGCGTCGTTAAAATCTCACATTTGTGGCGGGACGAGGGTGTCTGGGCATCCATTGATGGAAGACTTTGTTGTTCACACGACGGCATGCGACGAAAACACATCCTAGAACTTTTAATCCAATAGCTACTCCTATAAAAAAGTCCACATCTCCTTGATGCCATATTTCAGGAATGTTTACGGATCACCGCTGCCCCAAAGACTTCTTGCCTCCCTACACAAGTCTATTTGGGTGCGAAAGGGTTGAGAACCAGGTCTTATCTTGCTTCCACCCTTCGCCGGTCCCCCGTCAAACATATTTGAAATCGTCAATTCCACAGAGCCATAGTTGATATTCGGTTTGGTAATTGAAAAGCATACATCCAAACAATGCACGCCTCTCTAGAGAAGTAGAACCGAGATAGAGGAGCTGTCAAGTTGTGATGGTAGACTACATAGCGCTACAATTGGTTACTATATTCGTGATTGCGGTTGTCCGGGACTGCAATTCCGGTAGACAAGCGACCGCCTCAAATTCTACTCTCCAGGCTACA
The DNA here is from genome assembly GCA_946965045.2 of Epithemia pelagica. Classification (NCBI taxonomy): domain Eukaryota; phylum Bacillariophyta; class Bacillariophyceae; order Surirellales; family Surirellaceae; genus Epithemia; species Epithemia pelagica. The sequence continues at coordinate 1,489,051 of OX337235.1, read as the reverse complement.
GAGAATCTGGACATAGTACTGCTGTGCTCCAGTTGGGACGTTGCGCCTGGCGCTGTCCGTTCGTCGCTCGTCGTCGAGCACGCGCATCTACATAAACTTTCCTTATCCGCGCGTGGCGAGATTCGTCGGATCTTCAACGCTCACTAAATTTGGCGCTCTAAGTGGACTTCACGACTGACGGCTCGCAAAACACCCGTCTCACCCGGCGCGATCATTTTACTTTGCTGGTGAAAGACTACCGAGCCGAAAACCTACTCGCGCTCGGCCCATAGCCGGAACGGCGACGAACGTCAAGGCGCGAAAAAGGTCGAGCGCTCTCTCATCTCTTTTTTTTCTGTTTGACTCTTGTCGTTGTCCTCCGAGTGTGTGCACCTTTGGATCATCAATCTCAAGATTCACCTACACCATCATTGGACGTGCTCAAGAAGATTTAAGACTTGTACAACAAACAGTGCGTCTTCCTTTGGAACAACAGGAGGAGGGTGATTGTTGTCGTTGTTGTTGTCGTGGAGAGAAAGACCCATCTCTCTACCTTTGACAGCAACTTTGAGGCAATTTTGTTTCCTTTGTCTCTGCTGCAAAGAAGCAGTAGCAGCGGCAGCATCGGGGTACCAGCACCTGTATCGCAACCTCGAACAATCAACACAGCAACTTGCCTCGATCCCCCATTATCTCCATTGTGTTGACTCACTGCGTTGGTTTTAGAATTATTTTGATAGTTTGGAAATTACCACATCATCATCATCATGGGAAATCAACCATCGGCTGAATTGCAAGAAGAGACCCCCCGGAAAATCTCGATTAGTGATAAAGAGAAGTACAAGAGTTTTCCGGGCTCGGCCATTCTGGAAAAGACCTTTTGCGGGAGTATTGATACAACAGATCCAGCCGAATACGAAGATGTGACACTGGCAAATCGCTTGCTGAAAAAGGCAGACATTATGTGCATCTCTTCGCCCGAGGAGAAGGAAGAATTCTTTGGAAGGGCCGCCATTGATATGGATCAGCCCAAAAACAAGGCGTCCGCCATGTTGGCTCGTGCGCTCGTTTCCGAAGTCACGGACAATCCAAAGACCATGAAACAGTCCGAAATGGCGGCTCGAGAGAAACAATTGCTCAAGGCACAACAGGCGGCTCATTCGCGACGATCCAACAAAGACATGGTCGAAGATGAATCGCGACCGGTCGGAGCCCCCGGAGGTGTAGGGGCCCCCAGTGTCTTGTCGTCCTTGGCCTTTGCCGTCACGGGCGATGAAACAGCCGGCAACGCGTGTGTCAATCCAGCCGCGGGAGCGACGACCAATGGTGGTATGATGGGACCCGGATCGTTGCAAGATGGTCGAGGGTATGGAGAACTCGAGGAAGATATGGTGCCCCTCGGTCCGTATGCGGTCACGATTGGCTTGTCTCTTAGTAGAAGGCATTCGGGGGTCGGTCATCCAGAAACGGTGACCCGACAAACGGCATTTGACTTTAATGAATTGCAAGATCGAAGTTACAAATATGTGTCCAGCACGGATCCTTCCGGTTGGAGAGCTGGAGGGGGAGAACGAGGGGGACCACCGGCGGCCATTGACGAGTCGGGCTTTGACGATGGGCCACACTCACCAAAGGGCCAAAAGGCACCCAACCACGAGAAAATTCCTTCACCAGACGTGGTCCATATACCCATTATTCACATCAATTGCGAATCGGAGGGGCATGTGGAACAAGTGATTCATTCGTTAGCCTCGGGAGAGATTTTCATTCCTCACATGGCAGTCCTCCCCGAGTCCCTGTCAGTTAATGGCATTAGTCCACCGGACCTTGTGGTCCGTTTTGATTGTGAACGCAATGACGATGCCCCTCCCGACGAATGGCCCAATTGGTGCCTCGAGTTTATGCACAATCAGCTCTACGAGTATTTTTACTCTCTGGGAGCGCGATGGATGAAACGACCCTTTTCCATTACCATGGCTCGCAAAGTCAAGTGGAAGACTGTGAAGCACATGAACCGATACTTTGCCAACGCCAAACAAGTGATTGAAGGTTGGAAAGAACGTGGTCCGCAGTTGCTCGATCCGCAATTGTCCTATGTGGAAGGAGGTGCCACTCCCGAAGAGGTGGCTCACCCGCACGGCATTTACCTCATGCGAAATGGCATGGCAACCAATTACTTTGCGCCCAACTTTGATCCGCCCTACACAACAAAAATGACACGATCTCTCCTCGAAAATGTCATGAACAAGTCCTGGGATCGCAAACGACAAGAGTGGAGCAGCGAAGCCATTCCCAAGCTGGTCACACCCAATATGTTGCTCGCCATGGCCTGTGGCTGCACCGATCCGACGGCCGAAGGATTCATGGCACGCGAAGTCACGGCCAATACGATTCGAAAGACCATTCAAGATGGCGCGGCTCTGAGTCCTCGAAAACACGCGTCAGGTTTGGGAACTCCCCAGTCAGTGGACGAAAAACACAACCCTCGTTCGACAGCGCCACAACAAAGGCACCAGCAAGCAGCACCCAAACAGCAGCAACAACAACAACAGCATCATCGTCACGCACCACAAGAACGAAAACCGGAACGACAAGAAGAATTTTCCCCCGGACAGTCCTCGAGAATAACAGAACCAGAAGAACCTCAAGACTACAAGAGCAGTGGACAAACGTTGAATCAATTGCCATCCGCCAGTGACGAACAGAGAGATTCGTCCAATGTCCCCAAAGTCGAAACAGTAACATCGGAAGCGGCCAGTGAAATGGACGGGAACCGTGGCTCGGGAAGTTCCGAAGAAAAGAAGACCGATGAAGCATCGGAAAAGAGTATTGGAGCCAAGTCCTCCAGGTCTTCGAGATCTTCAAGATCCAAACCCAAGACCAAGAGCTCTTCTTGGAAATCAGAAAACCAAACGAGCAGTACCAACCCCATGGTTATGTCGGGAGAGTTTGGTACCTCCGACTTTCCGGCCTCGATGGCCTTGTCTGGTACAACGGTGATGCACGCCAATGTCACCAAGGGGCAACAAAGATTTTCAGAGGACGACTGGGCCCAACCAATCAAGCCAGAGGAAGGGGCAGATGCGCAACAATCAAGATGGACGAAAAAGAAAAAAGACAAGCAGTCACCAAAGGAATTACTAGATCAAGAACGAAAACGTCAAGAACAGCTTTTGCAAAAGGTACAAAGTGGGGAATCTGCGGGAAGCAGAAAAGGCAAGTCGTCGCATTACAAAATGACTCCCGTCACACCCATTAGTCCCAACAAACGGGGCGGCGGCGGCACGGATTTTGACGTGGCCGAATCTGCCATTTCCATGGAGTACTCACAAGATGGGTCTTCTGCCTATATGACGGAAGGAGGCTCCACCTTGTTTGGACAGCAATTTGCCAACGACTCGCCTTCCATGACCAAGGCGTCCACCAAGTTGGCGGCGTCGACGACCGAGGAAGACGAGAATTCAGCCTTCATGTCGGTTCAAGCGTCATCAGCAAGCACCATGTCCGTAGTACCGACGGACGATGAACTATTGGCAATCGGATGGGCCAAGGCAATGGATGCCACCAGTGGCAACTATTACTATTATACTCTGGACCGCTCCAAGATTGTTTGGGACAATCCTCTTTCCTCCAATAACTCCGTGGACGAAGGCAATAGCAGCCGAGGGACGGGAGTGGATCCCTAGCAGTATGGTAGCGCTACACAGACAGCAAGCAGTGGGTACACTCATCATTCATGATATAGTTTGTGATGGCAAGGACAAAAGCCGTGCGCTTCTGTGTTTAAATGTAAGCAAAGTACATTCTAATAGTGTTGTTGATAAGACGAATCATGGCCTGTCTCTCTGTGTTTTAGTTTGGGTTAATGCCCTTGATTGGAGGATGTTGTCCTGAATCCAGCAGCCGCAGGGGTTGAATTCTATCGTCGGAGGAGACTTCAGAAGAAAGTCGGGAGCTAGTATATCCTTCAATATGATTCGACGAAAGTGACAAGGTCTTTTGCCAACCACTATCTCATAGTTTATCTACGTTTGTGACGATAGTCTCTCAATCAACATTGCTTTCGTTTGTTGACCTTCTATCCTAAGAGATGGAGATTATCCATGGCAAGTGGCAAGGTGATTCCTGCTCCTACCTACTCAAAGGAGAAAGAGACGCCCAAGACGAGTTGTCCGTTTGAGTACCTCTAGCTAGAATATCTCTATGTATCGTCTTGGATGCATGATGATGCGTAGGAGTAGCAACCAATCCGGTGAAAGAGTCGCTTATCGCCATTTCATCAATGGGGAGGAATCTACCTACCTACCCAGGTCCGATCATCTACCTACCGACATTCTCTGCGGGTCTTTGAAAAAATGAGCTTGCAGATTCCAGATGTAACAAACCATAGCGAAGGTGCTTGGGGGATAACTTCATTAAATAGGATAACGTTCTGTTTGGGGGAGCGACATACCATCGACATCTATATAACCGCACGACATAGCTTACTTAACGACTGTCAGGGTTGAGAGCACGTCGGCTCTACCAACCTCAAGGATCCAGGCCCACTTTTAGCGGGAATGTCATGGAGGTTGGGGTTTCGTGTCGTCGCAGATTTCTGTTTCACACAAGACGCGGTGCGTCGTGGAGGTCATTCCCCCAATCATCAATCTTTCCATTGGATCACTCGCAAAACCCGCCTGCCTGAATTGTCGATTGGGTCCTTTTGACTGTGACAAGGGTGGCTTCGTATTGAGCCATTTTCTAGTCAAAGAGGCCTTTTGAGACAACACACAACCACAGCGGCAAAACAGCACCGTTTCGCGATTTGTGACCGGGGGTGACAACCACAAACAAAAAACCACTGTGAGACTGCATAATTCATTATGTCAACTGGAAACAGCGGGAGCAGTGATCACGAAAATTCCCTGTTGACATACAATCAAAGAAATATTCTGGTCATTGTGCTTTTGGTCATACTGATCGTCGTACTACTCATCACCCTTGTCTACTTACTCATGCCGCCGTTTCTCGATTGGTGGCGTCGACGACGAGCGCCCAAGGACGATGGAGACCGAAAAGAGCGGCGCTATCAAACCATTGAAGGATGGCTCATTACCAAGGTCAGTTTTGCCCGAGCCTCTACCGTACGCATTCTTCCATGATCCCAAACTCACCTGCTTTTGATTATCGCTCTACATTATTATCAGAGAGTTCAACCGCATACGGCTGGTTGTGACAAAATAAAAAAGATGATGAACCGGTCATCATCCAATGACCCATCCGATGGTCCTTCGTCACCTGTTAAAGTATCCTCTTCCTTTGATTCCTCGGACACTGCACATACTGCGGATAGTGACGTCGAGGCGTGTTCCGACGAAAAAGAATGTCCAATTTGCATGGAACCGTTCAAAGTAGACGATGTTGTGTCGTGGAGTCCAGATCTTGACGGGACATGCAAACATGTATTCCACCACGAATGCATAAAGGAGTGGATGTTGCAATCGGGCAACTGTCCGTGTTGCCGTGAACTGATTCTTCCCATTGACGAAGAGGGATATCCCTTGGACCGCCCAGTGTTAAAAGAACTTTGTCGAAAAAGAGCAAAGTTGGCTGCCACCTCATATTACTGCATCGTGGATGGACTGGTTTGCTTTGAGGCACCCAGCAAGTGTAGTCGTGAAATGTTTACAATTTTGAAAGCGGCGACAGCCTGTCGCGTGGAACCACACGATGTTTCTGGTCGACGGGGCAATCGAATGAATCTCGAATCTGTGACGTGCGACGACATGGGAGAGGGTGACACGGAAATTGAAGACCTGGAAGTCATGGAGCCGAGTTCTGACAGTAACAATGAATACAATGATGCGGAGGAACCATCCGAATCTTCCTTGGATGACGATAGTACCACAGGATCCGCTCGTCCCTTGATACTTCCCGAACGTCAATCAACAAGTGGCACGGGTCCAATGCCTTGTTCTGCCACTGGCAACGACGAAAGTCGTCCCATGGATGAAATAAGTGTTTAATTGCCTACAGGGACGGCGGCCGAGGCGGTGAGAAAGTGTGTTGCTCCAGAAGAAGGAATTCAATGAAAAAACCCACGCGGCAAAACCAGTTGAGGAACCTGTCGCCAGCACACAACACAACCAATCATTGTCCACACAAACAATTGCTACCGCTGAACTTGAAGCGATACAATGTTATTTTCTGGTGTTCTCTTTCACTTGTGGATCGTTAACACATTCTGTAAACTAGTTACTACATGCTATGTTTTTTAATAATCCAATTGGATTCCGTTGAATAGATGCAAATCATTTTTTGACAAATCTTGAATCCTGGAAAAGAGCACTCGTAATGGAGAGAAATGCCTTCCTTTGTCCTTTGTAGGAGTAGGAACAACGATAGTTGGCTGCTTTCTTCTCGAGGGCACGGCCATGAAAGCCCACCGGTTGAGTTCGTCCGCCAAACGGCATTTCGCTTCTCAATCAACTTTACGAGCTGGAATGTAAAGCCCAATTCATGGCGGAGGTGGTGGTGGTTGCTGCTGTTGGAGTCTCAGTTGCGTTTCGTGTTCTTCCATGCGTTCCAGCAGATTGGATTCCCAGGGGAACTGCATGGTATCCGGAAGCACCATGGATCCCAATTGGTCCGATTCGGGAATTTCCAAGGTTTGTCGACACAACTCCATAAATCGCGGATTCGAAAAGTCTTGCAACAACTCGTGGTCCAATACTTGAGCATAACAATGACCCTCGGTGGTAGGATCAGCAGGTGGAGGGAGGAGCTTTTCCCACGGTTGACCGTGCTGTTTGGACGAATCCAAGGTCGAAAATTCGTCTTGTTGTTGTTGTTGTTTCTGAATGACTTGTTGGTGAAACAAGCTCAAGTAACTGTCGCGTCCCATGGCTTGAGTTTCTCCGGAATGGGGCCAGGTGGTAATCCAACTTTCCGCTGCAGCACTGGTAGAAGTCCCATCGTGTGCATCCGGCTCCAGGCCGGGCGCCGATGGAAGCAGGTGGAGTACGCTTTTCGTTGAACCGTGATCAGATTTGACGTTTTGGGAACTTGGCTTGTTGGTATTGTCATCCTCGTCGTCTTCTGAGGAGGAGCCGTACGCGCCAAGGGCGTCCATGGTCGATCGTCGATGTAGAGTTTTTGTGTCGGCAGAAATCCTGTTGGTCGCTGTTGAGTCCTTTCATTCATTTGGGGGAGAAGTTTTGGGGGACGCCCGTCAACGACAACCCCAACGGAAAGGCGACCACGGACAAATTTGGAACATGGGCCCTATCACAATAAGAAGGATTACAAGACCACGAATAAGAACGATCCCCACTACTTATGCACAAAATGGGGCAAACACGCATCCAACATACACGACCGACAAAAGAAAGTATGCATGTCGTTGGTTACGGATGCACCTCATCTGTCCTGTCTGTTGCGTCGATCGCGGCCAAAGAAATCCAATCCTTCTCGTAAACAGTGCCATCGCTGCAAGCCAGGCCGGGTCATACACTCTAGTTTGGACGGCTGAGTGGTGGCAAGTCACACATCTTTCTAACACAGGAGGTGCCAAAAATTGGACGCGCCAAATTGCTGGACGTTCCAGAGAGGGTCAACGCCTTTGGTAGACACAGCACCGCCATCGCCACATCCGTTGAATCGACTCTCTCTTGGTGATTGTTCGGGTCATTTTTTCCGGGAGAGTGACAGTGGCAAGATGAGCAATGCCCATCACCCCGACGAGTACCAAATGGGCAACTGGGCCAACCCTGTCGCAGCCTGGCCAGTACGGTCGTCCCTACGTCGAATGAATGACGCCATTGAAGGAGGAAATCATACCAGCCTTCCTCCCATTCGAACCAGCAATAATGGAGAAGAACAAGGTGGTGAAGAGAGTGAAGCCACCTTTACCAAAGCCGGTGTGTGGATGCTAGCAGCCTTGCTCATGTTACTGTCCATTATTTTAATTCTCTTGGTGGTGCATATGATGTATCGTCGTCGTCACATGCAACAGCTTTTGGGTGGAGAACGACGGTTGCCCACCTTGTTGGACGAAGAAGCCTTGCGAGAACGCATTGAAAAACGATACGAAACCATTGAGGTTTGGATGATCAACAAACGAGTCATGGAACATGATGAATTCTGCGAAAACTGTCTTCACGTGTTGGCCGACCAACGAAAGAAGAATCCTGGACAAGACGGATATTGTCATCCAACCCATGCCGCCAAAAAGAAGAAGAAAAAGAAGATGACTTCTACCGACAGCAAGACACCTGTATGTATTCCGTGTACTACAGAGATGGCTACGGTGGAACCAACGTCGTCCACGGACTTGGAACCTTCATCATCCTTGTTTTTGGACGAGATTGTCCCCACGTGTTCGACCATGGGGGCTTTGGAATGTCCCATTTGTTTTGAAGAGTTTCAAGTGGGTGATATTGTCACCTTCTCTCCCAACGAAAGTGAATGTTCCCATGTCTTTCATCACAAATGTATCAAGGAATGGTTGTTGCGCAATACTGGGTGTCCCTTTTGTCGCAAAGTGTGTATTCCGACCGATTTGGTCCACCGCGATACGGACAACAACAACACAACGAGTGAAAGTAAGGAACAACGCCTCAAAGAGTTTCAACGGCAACACAATCAACGATCGGCCACAACCATCTTTTGTCAAACGCAAGGCTTGTTGACCGTTCCGTCTCGCATCAATTGTACCGATCGCGATTTAAAAGAATTGGTCCATCGCATGCGCACTTCGGCCGTCGATCGAGCCACCTTGGCCGAACAACGCAAGACGGAATATCACATCAAAACCTATCTGCATCGATCCTCGGAACTGGACGAAAGTACCAATCGTAGTCAGGACGAGAATGACGACGACCAGGGGCACGTCCTGTCCTTGTCGAGTCAGGATGCGGACCACGAGGAAACGCCGCCCGTGACGAGTGAACCCCTAGATTCGATTGAGGTGGTTTCTCCTCATTCATCATCTACAGTGGAACTCAATCCTGACGATCCACACTCGGTAGACAATGAGGAAGGCCAACGCCATGACAATGGTCCTAGTCCTTGTGACCAACCAGCGACACGGAGTTCACCGCAACGCGTGGACGGTGATAGCTGGGATCATCCCGAAGGACCCTTGAAATCCCCATCACCCACTACTACAACCACCGAATCACCCACCTCAGTAGTCCACAATGATGATGATGACGAGAGGAACCATCCGGCAGAGAGTGCGGTTGCAACAACCGATACAGAAGAAAGAATACGAGTGGATGAATTGGAGGCGGCCGAATCCGGAACAGTCACTCGAGTGATGGATACCAACAGCTCACTGGAACACGGGGAAGAGTGCGTAGAAGTATCCTCTGTTCCGTCGACGGAAGATGATCTTCCGGAGACAACGCTATTTGCATCCATCTAAATCAAGAATCTACGGAACCAACAATTAACACCACCAAGTTCTTTCTTGTGCGGCCGAGACGATCGACTACCTAGGTAGTCCTTCGGACCTTCGGAAAATCCTTTTTCGACTCTAGCTTGAGGTGTGACCATCGAACAGGAATGGTTGGTCCGGTAGCACTCATGAGGATTCCAGCTTCCAGCATTCAGGAGAGGTAGTGACTCTTTAAAACAGATTCTAGAGGGGGTGCTTATCACTTATCATGTGTCTGTGTGGAGAGTCTCTCATTTTTTGCGATCACGTAACTGTTCACACGTTACGGTATGGTTTCGTGGCCATGGACTGACGACGACGGCCCGTCTTTCTGTCCATTTTAGGAGACGGAAGCAACTTCAGAATAGTTTCGAGCGTTTCACTAATTTTTCGAGAGTACACCCTGCACTTTAGAAATCTTTTGGGTGATCGGTCACGATCAGACGCACACACTGGGGAGTGGCGTTCGTTTGTCGATTCCCTCCGTGGTTTTCTCGTTCTCGTCGTGGACCATCAATCAGCATGCCGACTGCCGACAAAGTCATTCCCCTCAATGAAATCCGATCATTGATGGGCATCGACGGAGTTTCCTGTTCCATCCGTCTCACTCCGTACACCTTCCTTCCTCATCCACATTGAAAAGCCTCCATTATTGGCATCATCTGTGAACAAAGATATCGACGACAAGATGAGGATCTGTCGAATGTGGCAACAACCGACAAGGAGGACGAGGAACAAGGAATTTCGCCCTTGGGTGCCCTTTTAATGGCCAGCTTTGCGATTGCCGTAATTGGAGTTTGTTTTATGGCCATTTGTATTTCACGGTGTCGAAGACGACGACGATTCGAACGTCGAATGGCTGCCGCTCGAGCAGGTGCCGTCACTCTGGCTCGACCCCAAGATACCCCCACCACAACAAGTGCCTGCAATGCATCGCGGTACAGTCAAGTTGAATCCTGGATCATCTCACGGAAAATTCAACGTCATGAAGAAAGTCTCTGTTCTTCCGTTTGCGGTGGTTCATCTTCCGAGACGGCACAACAGCGTCGGGCCAAGTACTTGAAGGAACGAACATTGACTGTGGATACAGTCGGCATGGAAGAGTCGGATGAAGAAAATGGTTCTTCAACGATATCGGAAAGTCAGACCTGCAGTAATGGAGGGGAATGTCCGATTTGCTACGATGAATTGTCCATTGGTGACATTGTCTCGTGGTCGCCCAATCCATCCTGCAATCATGTCTTTCATCATGCATGTATCAAGGAATGGTTGTTACAGAACGAAGGCTGTCCCTTTTGCCGAACCGATTTCCTTCCCATTGATAAAGACACATTGCGGAGGTCGAGAAGTGGAAGAATCACCAACAGTGCCATGGCACTCAAGCAGGTCAATACACTGGTGTCGGCCATGAATCTGAGAACGCGGCCCTGTTTCTATTGCTCGGAACATGGTGTGGTCTATCTGCCCGATACACGACCATCCCATATCCCACAATCGGAGTGGCAACAGTTGATGGAAATTGCCACAAGTGAACCAACGCGAAGTGAGTTGGAAAAGATGCGAGGGAGTCAATGTGATGGAGGGAACTACACAACTTTGGAAAATAGCTCTTTGGAAACTGGGGACTCTGCACACAGTCCGGATCATCGTGCAGACGACGATGATCTCGAGAGGGTGGAAAACGGCCAGCAAAGAGGCGAGGAGGATAGTAGTATGGCCGATCAAGAGGATGTAGATGGCACCACCTCCAATCAAATCGCAGAGCAAAGAATCATGGTGGAGGAAACCGAACAGCCAAGAATCATGGTGGAGGAAACCGAACAGCCAAGAATCATGGTGGAGGAAACCGAACAGCCAAGAATCATGGAGGAGGAAAACGAAGCGTGATTCGACTACGTTATACATTGTTTCCTCGCATTCCAGTGCCACCATCCTGGCGCTATTTTTAAACCCGTAGATACAACATTGTCGCATAAACTACCTACCGTTATGAGAAACTTGAACATTATAGCTCAAACGCTAGACCATTCATGTTGTGAACAAAAACCAAAACATTTATCAATGGAAGACTAGGCTACACAATTTCATTACTGTGTGTCAGCGTCCCCGTCGAGGACGACGAAGGCTGCGAGGACGACGCAGTAGCTGTGGGCAAGAGCGAATAGCCGCTCTTTCGTCGTCCACTCGTTCTAGAGCCTGAAAGGGACAGGGGTGGTGATGGTGGCATAGCAGAAGACGACGAGTTGGACGCCGCTTGGTCCTCTAGTGATTCTTGCTTCCGAAACACTTTTCGATGTGCCCGGGGACTGCTGTTGCTGTTTGTAGTGACTGCTCCAGGGCTTTCGGTGGCCGATGAGCCCGACATGGAGACGACACGTCGACTCGACAATGGCGATGGGCGAGCAGCACTATGCAATCGATCTTCCAGTGTCTGACTGAGAGCGCGTTCCGCCGCAGGGGACCAGACGGGTCGAGTACTCAAGCGAGGACTTAATGATGGCAACACCCTGATCGGTGCTTCGGGTTTCACGTGCAGCGTAATGGAACCTTCCGAAGTATTGCACACAACTGTACCTGCCGAAAGTGTTCGGCGCAACGGTGCAGGAGGTGGTAATCCTCCCCCACCAAACGGAGGAGACTTCATGGCGGCTGACAGACCACCGATGGAGTTACTGTTGCTGCCTACACCTCCTGATCGATCATCCACCGATTTCATAGATCCAAACGAACGCCGTCTCAACAACGGTTGTGGCTTTCGGTCACCACCACTCGACGCCACCCTTCGCAGCGGTGACTCCAGTGGCAAGCTGAGTCTAGTGGTGTTTGCAGCGGCTCGTCCAAGGGGAGTCAAGTGTCGATTGCCTGTGGATGGCGACAATTTAGAAGAGGCTGGAGCCACCATTTCCATTCCAACATTGCTGTGTTCGTCTTCAAAGGATTCCGCATCGTCATCACTATCATCGAGATCTTCCAAATCAGCGTGCACACTTGCTCCAATCAACGTATAACTTGCACGCCGGGCTCTGGAAACGAGTCCACGCACCACCACAAAGGCCATACTGCTCAAACCACCTTGTTCCGGGTCGTCTTCCTCCTCGCAATCATCGGAATCACAAGGCTGTATGCTCGCATTTCTGCGGTTGCTGGATTTCGGAGGTTCATAGACTATTCTCACACGACACGCAGGACAATCATCATGTTTTGGATTTTGCAGCCAAGAAGCTATGCAGTCCTTGTGGAATACATGCTTACAGGTTGGAGAGAAATCATCTGTAGAATAGCCGGGGGAGTCATCGACCGTTGAGGTCAAGGATTGTGAAGCAGGAGATTGCTGTGTGCTATCCTCTTCCCGAGCTGTACGAGGGGTAGAGGGCGAAGAAGATGCAGGGCGATTCAAATCTTTACTCCAGGCCACAACATCCCCCACACGAAATGGTTCAAGACAGATAATGCAGGTGCTCACTTCTTCACCATAACTGTCTATTGATTCGCGTCCTCTCGAATGGCTATCGTTGTCGTGTTCTTCTCCGTCCTCTGAGGGTGCCAGAGTATCTGCGTCGGGAGGACCGAGCGTTAATTGTTGCCCTTCTTCCTTGATGACTTTTTGAACCCACAGTGACCGATTCACCAGTTCTGCTCGACGCTCCCGGTTCTGCGGCGTATCATTCTCTCGACGATTTCGCTGTCGCAAGGCTTGTCTTTCTCGTCTTCGACGTGCGGCTTCTCGAGAGCTTCTTCCTTGTTCGCTTCGAGGCAAGGCGCACCAGAAAACGAGCACAACGGCAATAATGGAAATCATCAAACTTTTTACCGACATGTGATCGTCCGAGGAAGCAGCAACATCTCCAGGTAAATTGGGCGTTACAGTGGAATTTCCTGTTCTCAGGCCCGAAGGGGCGATTCCTGTTTCGATTGTGGACGTTGTATTGTCTTGCAAGGTGCCACTTGGAAGTGACTCTTCACCACGACGTTCCCAAAGAGGTGATGACTGTTGAGCACCATGGCGCAGCTGAGGCCTCATGGTCACGACTCAATATATTCAATGGGAAATCCACGATCTGATGCGAAACAGGAACACTGTGTCAATGAAAGTCCAGATCAAAGCGATATTCGATGAGCGCTTGTGCAGGCACTTGGTTCCATTCAAACCACCAAGCTAGTTTACAAGGAGATGTTGTTCCATCCGCTATTACCAAGGAGGTGCGACAGGGATACCTTGTCGGTTTAGTCACCAGACTTGATTCCAATCTTCTATCTTGTTCAAGACTTCTCCTCTCGTGCTATTGCGTCTAGTCGTTGTTGAGGAAGAGGAAGGAGCCTTACCCAAGCTCAAATTCCCCAGGGAAGAAAGTGAAACGTGGGCGGACTTCGAAGTTTCTTGTCTCCTCTTGTATTTGTTGGGCTTCCTTCCAGGAAGATCTAGCACGCATGTGTTGCCATAGACTGTTGTTATGCCTAATTCTACTGCCACCACTGCCTACGGGGCTGCCTACGCGAACGCGAACGGGGCAGGGGGACACTGCGCCCTGTAAGCTGGAGAATATTGTAGATGCCTCCAGCGAGAAGCGCCAAGTTTGGGGAGCATACAGAGGAAATCCAGCCCCCAAACGAAGTCTATTGCCCCTTCCGTAACTTACAACGCACAGTCGACCAAAGTGTTGACGACTCCTCGTTCCGTTGGCCGGTTATTGGGATCGATTCCACTGACCTTGCGTTTTCCGGTGCGCACGACATTTCCCTTCTGCGAGGAGTTTTTCTCCATGCCATCAATGATCTATTCGTGGTCAGTGATCGGAGGAAACCCACAACCGTCAACGCACGCGGACTTGTAAATCACATTGACGGCCAGATTTCCAGGTCTAAATCATGGGTTAGGAAACTGAATCGCCCACCTACTGGCAACAGAAATAGAGAAGTGCAACTAACCCACACTCCACTCTGGCTTTCCGTTGAGTGTGAAGGGAAAAGATTGTCGTCTATGTTACGAGGGACTCCACAATGATCCGTTGACCGTTGGTTGACGCACCTATCTAAGAACTATGGACGGAGAAGCACCAAAAATCTTTCGAGACTGCAAACCATTTCTTTTCTGATATATGACTCGGATGAAATCTCACTTTTCGTCTTAATTTCTACTGCCCTTTTATCTTCGAGAAGTAATGTCTTGCTCCTCCATCGTGTGGAATGTTGAGCGCTATGATTGCTATCCTGAAACACTAGAGATGCATCCACAAACCACATCATATCCTCATAGCGAATAGCGATTCCGAAAAACGTAGTTGCTCGTATGTCGGAGGTGGGAACATCAATTTGAAAATCAAGAACATTGCCACTTCTATTCTACAGCGACTTGCAGGTTGGAGCGGCACGAAAGTTTGGTTTGTGAGAATGAAGGATTTGTGGGACGGCGTGCTCTTTTTTATATTTGTTGATTATCCTAGGACAAGACTCGACGCGCGCTAGAACCTTTTTAAATACTCGTATTAAGCACGTGCATTTTCTGTGTTGCATTTCATGTACTTAGGTTCTCTTTCCATTCAACGGATGTCTTGCCCTAAATATTCAAAATTCAGAATTCCCCAGCGCAGATTCAGCGATATGCTCACTATTTCTCATTTAAGTAACATCTTTCGCAGTTCAGATCCGGTGCACCCCCAATAGCAAGACGATGACGCTGTTGGCAGGAGAATGAGCGTTGGAGCAACGCCGAGACAACTCACAGCCATTGGTTGGTAAGGAGAGAAAGTAGTCGGAGCGACGGCACCGCAGTGCTTTTTCAGTTTAACACAACCCCCCTTTTTACCACAATCTTCGGGCTCAGCCAAGCCCCTCTGAACAAAAGTTCCGAAAGCATGAGGCTGCGGCGAATCCTATCCTTGCATTTGAACTCTTCAACCCTATTTGCCCTGGGTACATCCATTCCAGTTTTGACCTATGGGATCGCTTATTGGAAAGACAGGAATTCCGTGCACGTGCTGGTCGTAGAACTATTCTCCTGGGCATTTCTTACCTGCCATGTGTTGCCCGAGATAATAATCGACTTGAATACCTTCCCGAAAACGAAACGAAAGCTTCCGCACATCCGGTATGGAAAAGGACCATGCATGAACTTTCTCCAGTCCATGGTCTTTGCAGCGTCATGCATTTTCCAAGGAATTTTCTTCGCCAGTGCGTGGTCTGATCAAATGTTCAACAACAAGGAGGAAGTGGAACTCCAAGCATATGAGGTCTTGAATCTCATCGCAGGTCACTTGTGGCTCTTGTCAGGAATCTTGTCGGTCTGTTCTGTTGGAAGTCTTTTCCCCATTTGTGGACGATCCCCCGATCATGCTGGTTTCTGGGAGAGAATGGCCAATGACTTTTACGCGTGGACAACCATCACACTCTGTGCGGCAGGGTACCTGATGATGGTCAACAGGCAATTGGGTCACACATTGCATATTTTGGTCCGTGGTGTATGGTAAGTCGATTGATAGTGGCACACATGCCATGAAGACCGTAAGTCTATGCATGCACTCACAACAATCCTTTCTTGCCAGGTGTTTGCTTGGTGTTTTCTACTTGGTGAATGACTTTGTTGAAGAATATTTGTACCGAGGGAGTGAAACCACAAACGAAGAAAGTCGAAGAAGTAAAAAGGAAAGGCTCGTGGACGAAGACGAGAGCGATCGAGCCTAGTATCTACAACCAGTCTGCTATTTCATTTGTTATGAAATTTAATTCACCTTATTAATACTACATGTTACAATATCCCACATGCTACGCCTTTCTTTGACGTTTTGCCCCAGGATTACTGTCTTTTTCAAAGTGGAGAACAGTAATCTTCCTTTCTTCTCCCTCTCGAGCAGCCATCATCCTCATCACTTGTTCCGCTGTGAACGCTCTCGTGTCGTTGTCATCTATGCTCACAATCAAGTCACCCGGGAATACATGACCTTCAAGTGAACTTCCCTTTTTCACGGTGTGTACCGCTGGGCCATCTTTTGTTGAATGAATTATAATTCGAAGTTTTCCGGGAGGAGCATAGCAGTCTCTGCAAACTATTGACGACATTGCACCAATATCTGGTCCTGGCCTTGGATCGACGGATTCTACTTCTGACTCGACATTCCCATCGAGAGACGTGAAGGACATTGAATCAAGCTGCGATATATGTTGTTGTGTCTGTGAAAGTTCAGACAGACCCGTGTATGACGAATTGTCAAACGAAAAAGGCGACGATGGTCTCTGTGCGCCATCGGGTCTCTGGCCTGCAATTTTCTTCTCTAGCCATACCAGATCCATCAAAAGCTTCTGTCCATCTCGTGAGTCGAGGGCCGAATCGTCTAAGGACATCGGAGTATTTGGGAAGTAGCTTCCGTTTATAGATCGCGGTGTCCTGGAGTCCATTGGACTAGAGTCCGCAGAGTCACTCAGCGAAACAGCATCGAATGATGACATGTTCGGATCACGATGTTCAAGCATTGCTTGATAATCAGTGCTTCCGTCAACAGCCGAATATCGGGCATGGCGACGACCTCTCGGTGATCGCTCTTTCAACGCCTTCGTATTTGACACTCGTCGCAACGGTTCATCTGATGTTCTCAGCCTCTTTGTGGCGACTTCTCCTTGTGTTGCTTTGTCATGAACTGGGCTGCGAATTGATTTCCTTGGGCTACTTCTTCTCAGCCCGGCGCGTGCTCTTGAAAGCCATCCCGGCGAGTATGCTCGGGCTCCCGAACCATCAGCGAAGTTTGCAGGTAAACTTCTTCCTTTTCGCCTACTCTGGACCGCGCTATTTGCGGCGATGTATGCCATTTCTGGAGAATACGTAGTGGATGCTGTTTCGCTTAAAGTTTCAACGTCTCTCGATGCTGAGTAATGATCTTGGAAGTCAACCTTGTCATCTGAGCCATAGCTGACATCATCCGCGAATGGACGTTCAACATCTCCAACATTTCCATTGTCTTCATTGTACCGGGGCTCACCAAAAGATAGTCCGACAGAGGACGCAGCTTTGGCGGCGGCGGTAACAACAGACTCGAAGCTCCATTTGTGTGGAGTGGTATGGGGAGCTCGCTGTTGTGGAGTTGGCTGTCCTTGTGTCGCCAAGGGTGAAAGATGGGTCGAGATTCCAGCTCGAGATACTGCGTTGTGGTCCAAGATATCACTGTTTGTATTATTGATATGTTGATGTCGTGATACTGAAGTCTTTGGACTTTCAGATCTTGCCCGTGCAGCACCACTAAGACGGCTATGCTGTGAAATTTCTTGGTTCTCCGACAGTATATCACGAGACATTTTTTCTTGTGAAAACAGAGGCTGATTCCATATTTCTACCGGTGGCTGTTTTCCCGAACGCTTCACTCTTTTGGAAGGACTTTCAGATTTTGTGAATCGTTCAGAATACTCTCGAGAACGGACGAACTCAGGACGTTCCCAGATCTCATTTGGTGGTTGGACTGCTGGTTGATGCGAATACCTTGGACTTGCGGATCGTGATAATCTCATTGCTGTTGTTGCGTGATTGACACTCACCCGTTCATCCCAAGGGTCAGCACTAAGCGACACACTTGAGCTCCAAGGATCAGATCCATGACTCGAGGAATCTTTCCATGGATCAGGCTTTTTCGAAGACAACTTTTCTCCGTGGACCATAGGCGTGGTCGCTTGGCGCATCGAACCGTTCTTCGCTTTGACCGTGATATTGTCTGACGAATACGACGACCAACGATTCATACCTGTCACAGGACCGGCTGTTCTCATGCCAGGGTCGTCGCCTGGTGACTTCGCTGTCCTAGGGGAAGAGAGCTTCTTTTGACCCCAAATTTCGACTGATTGAGTTTCTGGGCTGGGAACAGAAGCTTTTCTTTTTGGTGGGCTCATGCTCTTTACATTTCGCTGGAATCGAGGAGTTGTTGAAGTTGATGCGGACTGTTTCTGACTCCTTTTCGGCGGGCTCATGCTTTTCGCTCTGATGAATCCATGAACCACATCGTTCGCAGCAGGACTTTCGTCCGCGCGTTCCTGCGATGAAACGTCTCGGTTTGTTTTTTGTTTTACGTCATGCGCAGCAGGACTCACGTCCGCGCGTCTTTGGGGGCTTGATGATGGTGAACCCCGATCTATTCTGGGCGGTGTGCCATTGGGAGCAGGGCTGGTATCCGTTCGTTTTTGTGGACTTGTTTTTTGTGCCGATCTACTGACACGTGGTGGTGCGCTAGCGAGTGGAATGGCGGATCTTGAGCCTCTCGACTGATCTGATGCATTCGGAGGTACATGGGTTGCTGCTTTGTTCACACTTCGAGGTGTCGGACAGCAATCGGTTCCTGCATTGTTTAGTTTCAGAGCACTGCTTGGGGACACGACTGACCACATGTCTGGACAGCCTTCAAAAACGGAGGTGCTGCTAGCGGGCTTTTGCGGGCTTGCAGCAGTTACAGCTGGAGCTTTACTATTAGGAGATGCCTTATACAAAGGAGGCTTTGGCGAGATCAACGGCGATGGTTTCTTTGGTGATTGCGCGTAATATGCAGGCTTCGGGCTGACAAGAGGACTTGGTGCAGCTGCAATAATCGTTCGCTGGTCTTGGTTTGTAGACACCTCTAGTGGTTGACCATTGCTAGCGCTCCATGCAGGACTTGTAATACCGTGAACAGGAGAAACGATGTCGACATCGTCGTGAGTCGAGTATTTCTCAACCAAAAGCTCATCCAATGTGATTGCGTCGTACGGCTGACTCGGTGATGGAGACTCCTGCATGCTGTCGCTTGTGAGTCCACTCTCTGAGCTACTGAGTAGGTCTTCTTCTTCGTCATCAGAGAAAGCATAGAGTAGTGGAGACAAGCGAGCTGAGGGTGTAATGATCGGCTTTGTTTTAGCTCGTGCCTGCATGGATTGCCTCTTTTGTCTCTCGGCCTCGCCCAGAGGTCTGTGTTCGCCAAGTACACCAGAAAAGAAACTGAGAAGAGAACGTCCTCCTGGGGATTGTGCCTCAGAGTCGATTTCAACGAAAACTTTATTTTCTGGCGTCTCAATGGACGCAACTGTCTCCGGACTCAAAGCATCCTCCGAATGCGAGGGTGAAAGTGCAGCCTCGAAGCTGAAAATATCGCTTTCTTCATCATCTACCAATAAGTCAACCTTCCTAATTTCGCTGACAGCTTCTGGATCATCTTCTTTCTTCTTCAATTTTGAAACCAGTAAAGCCATTCCAGCGAGTAGCAGACCTGTAGCTATAATTGCGGGAACAACAACAATTACTTCCGCTCGGAACTCACCGTCTTCCCCAGATCCAGTAGCCCGAATGCCTTCCACTTCATTCGAAGACAGACTCGTTCTGGAGGCCTGTGTGACATTTTCGAGAGAATCTCGTGCTTCCGACTCTGTCGCGGCAAGACCGGCCAGACCATTAAGAATGCTGACATATTCATCCATACGTTGGTCGGTCATCAACGATTCTAATGTTTGTTCTACCAACGACGTTGGTGGAGACGGTTCCGTGTTGAATGTTACATTGATCGCTGTCTCAAGGGTGCTTCCGTCAAAAGTGTCGAAAGCATTTTGTCCCAAAATTATTGTGTTTACTGTCTTCACTTCTTGGTACTGCAAAAATTGTCCTTGAAGAATATCTTGAACAAATTGATTCATTGCTTCGGCAACAAGGTTAAGGGCGGAAATGGGAAGGGCCCCGTCGGTGGTTCTGAGATCGATAGAGAAAGGCTGAAGGCGCTTTGGAGGACTGTCAAAGGAGAAAGTCAGCATAAAATCTTGCAACTCATTCTCTGTAATGACTGTGGTTACCAGCTTTCGTTGTTTGATTGGGTAAATCTGTTTCTCGCTGCCCAAACGAGCGCAGCGAACATGCTTGAACGCCGCAAGGAAGCATAGTACCATCAAAATTGACAGCCTCATCGTGGAAGAGGACGAAAGGCCCAGTAAGACTTAGGATGAGGGGATTATTGTCAATGAATGAGCTGATGATTCCGGGTAGTAGACCTCAGAACCGGGAAATGAGTGGATATCTTTCGTTGCTGATCGCTCAAGTGGACCTTGTCTCCCTTGTCGCAAGGTAGAATGGAAAATATCTGTCGTTCGATCGGTGAATGATATTGTGAGGCTATACCTGTCCGCGATCCGCGATCGATCCTTCCGTGCATGTGCGGAGGCTTAAATATTTCTTTATCTTATCTAAGTGTTACATCCGAAGCGAGCAACTGCCAACGCGCGCCGACGTCCTCCTGCTCATTTTAACGGCACACTAGACTAGCGAATATTTCTGCTTCACATTCCTCTAATCTTCCCCTCGCTAGAGTAGAGAGAGAGGAGTGCGTCATAGGAGTACAAGGAAGTATTGAAGTCAACTACTCTGGGCTAGCACCAACACATCACCGCCCTCGGAAAATACTCACATCTACATTTAATTGTTCCGACATACCGTACAGAGAAGAGGCAAATGAGATCACACATCACCCGCATCAACAGTTGCTTCTGAGCACATCTTCACATTGTCTGTTAGACCCGTCTTCTGTATCAAAGCTAAAGACCCTTTTTTGCCAGCTCACCAGTGGTCCATCGTGAGCCTGGCCTTTGTGTGCGATTGACCTCTAAACTTCAGGACGACGGTCATTATTATCCTCGGTGTGCAGCCACCATCTCTCCTAAATCGTTCAGATCATCGTTAATTCCCTGGGCTGTTCCACTCGGCCGAATCTGTCTGGACGAAGACTGTTTCTCGCTTCTTGTCCTTCTTTTAGATAAGGTTCTCGTAGGTTCGATTTCATCTTCAATAATACCAATTCCAACTTCGGACATAGCCAGCGACATGCCTCCATATGTCCCAACTGTCGCCTGACTCCGTTCATGTGGACTCATCACGTCAGTAGGATGAAGAAATAGACTTCCTGCTGTTGTCAATGATCTTGAGTCGGCTTCTAAGATATCGATTTCGTGAGGACCATCCTTCCCTGCTTCAATGGCACTAATGTCTGATCCGAAGGGTACCTCGACGCCGTCTGCAGCACCATCAGGGATAATTCCTCCATATTTCCAGAGGTCAGCATCGATGTTGGATGAACGCACTTCTTGGGAATAGCACGATTGGAAAGTGAATCCACCCTCCGTCATTTCGGTTCTGGGGTTGTAAGTAAACTTGGACGAGTCTTGAGATGTGATTGATTGTACATCCATGTTTTCCTGATTGTTGCGGAGTTGAGCTCCATGGATACTCTCCACGTCGATGTCCGACGCCACTTCATCAGAAGCTTTTGTTGAGGTCTTAACATGTGTCTCGCCCGATCCAGAAGAACTGGTTTTCTTGACAGCCGTAATGTCCTCGTCTTCATCTTCAGGGTCACCTAGGCAGCAAATACACAATAGACAGAGGAAACCCGCGGAACAAACAGCAGAACCGACCGCAATGGCAACAACGACCCATGTGCTGAGACCAGACTGCGTATCTTCACTTGTGTCCGCCTTTTCCACATTAATATTGACGGATTCGAGTGATGCGAGAAACGGATCTGAGCTTTCGGAAAGGATCTCGAAGAAGACTTCGTAGTCTTCTTTGAATGCATTATCGATCACAGTAGACAGAAGATCGAACGAAGGACCAGTTCCGTCTTCAAAGTAGACCGATCCACTAAGTCCCATGGTATCGACAAAGCCGCCGGATACACCAACAGCTGTGATTCCTTGGGAAAACACCGAAGTCGCAACCCGTACATAGTCATCACCGTATTCCTGAGTTAGCATCAGGTCGAGAAACTAGAATTACACGACGCCAGGTTTCAGCTGTAAGAGTCTATTTCAGGTAAGACCATCACATATGAAATGTTTGTACTACTTACTTTGTCGGCGCTTGCCAGAACTTCTGTTGGACGAACATCAGTGTCAGATGTAGCACCACTTGTCATCGTCATCTTAATGTTGGCAATGGAAACAACGTCAAAGGCGGAAACAGTCGAGATTCCAAGAATAAAAAGGTCTGCTGAATATAGTCCCTTCATGGTTGGATAGACAGGTATAAGAGATTCAAAAGGGCCTTTGATGGGAAGGAAAGAATGAATGTACAAAGTCGAAATAGAAGAAATGACCGACACCACAAACACAAACCTGGAACTTCAGATTTTGTGACAGGAGAAAAATGAAATTATGCGTCCCGCGGATGCGGTCTCTTCTGTCACTGTCACGCACATCTTATCGCGCGCGGCGAGACGCTTCCCAAAATGTTGCGCGGAGTCACCTCGGCCATTTCTCAAACGGAGCCAACTCCAAACTCCCAACCCTTTTTATTCAACAGAAGTATTCAATACTCAACCCTCTTCCTTCGATGTTCGATGATGTGGGTCGCCGAATCACGATCCAATCTAGCTCACCAAGACGATTTTCAGCGTTCACTCCAGGAATGGAAGGAGTCGTCATCATTTTTTATGATGACGGTAAAGTTGGTCCACGAGCTCACAAAAAAGGCCTCCATTCAGATGAAGTACAATGAATGGTTTGGAATTCCTTCGTCTTTCGAGCGCTGCCTCAGTTATTTTACTTGGGGTCACGGCGGTTGTCTTTGTTTTTTCAACCTTCCCCTTTCCGCCTTATGAGATTGAAGAAGTCAGTTTGATTTCTCTCGATCCCTACTTTTCGTCAAAGATCGAAGACTTGATTCTATCGCCGCAAAGCACCAGTGGGAGGCAGGGTCCTGATCCTGTTAATGACGTGATTGAGAGTGAAGTGAATGAATCTGGTATGAACTTGGAGGAGTTCTGGGGGGACAACGAAGAAGACTGGATTTTCTATCAGCAAGTAAGTTGTCTGACATGAGATTGTATCAACAGATGGGCACTTAATTTGTGATCTTATTACCCATTGTGTTTAATCAAAGGGAGACTTTACGGAAAGGCAGCACCGGCGCCTGTCACAGGATGAATTCCCTGCGGAGGCCACCATGCCTGAGAACGACCGTGAGCTTGGAATGGCCTACACAGCACTTCCCTCCCTTTTGGTGGCAGTTGCGGGGTTGGTCACTCTATGTGCGATGGCTCTGTGGTTCGTTGATTCTCGCAAACGCCCACGAAAAGATAAAAATGCAAGGATAGATGCGTCGCCGCAAAAAGCTCAAGGAACGTCGCTGTCGACGAAGTCAACTTTTGCAAAACATAGTCATGTTTGCAGTATCGATCCAGAGCCGAATCAAGTCCTTTCGTCTAGTGGTTGTGCCCATCGGGAACATAATCGATTGTTTCATGGAGAGAGGCTTCTCTCGCCTGTTTCGTCCATGACTGCTAGCTTCCAAGATGAAGAGAAGACAAGCTTTGTAGCTGGTGAAAGCGGCTGTGATGTTGAAGCCGCCAGCAATCCATCACTTTTTCCATTTTTTGTCAACCAGATAGCTCCTATCAAAGTTTCAAGCATTACCTTGGGTCTCTTGAGTCCAGACCGGAGCAGTATCTCTTCATTGAGCGCACAAAGTGACGCTATCGAGGCGGACTCTTCAGATTCGACTGAGGCATCACTGTCTGATTATGATAGCTGTTACACCTCTCCCCGAGTCAACTCTGATTGTTGCGACGCCGGTGAGTCGAATCAAACGAATGCTGGAGATGAAGAGGTTCCGACCAATAATTTCCCAGGGAAAGAGGATCTGTTGGGAGGTGAAAGTCCACAACTTCGAGAATGCCTCCAAGATGATGTGAGTCGACACAGTGGCCAAAGTATGGCTACGGACGAGAAAAGTGGGCCAGAATCACTCCAAGTCACAGGTCGAAGCTCCCAAGACACTGGTTCGTATGGAGATGTATAGCAAGGCAATATATGAAGTAGGGCACATTGTATACAAGTCGTCCATCGTCATTTTCGATTGTATAGGTTTGGTTTGGCTCGCCATGTGAACAGCAATAGATGTCATTGTCCACAACGCTTGAACTGTTTCATGTCCTGGTGAGATATACCACGGACAACATGAGTCAGCTCCGACTATCATATCACTTGTCTGTTCAGGCTGTGAAAGAACTTACGCGGTTGCCTCAGAGATTAGACTGTAGGACCCGGTGCACATGACTCCACCCACATCGTGGAGAATTGTTTACGTCATGAAATGACGATTTGAGATATAACTTGGGAACATGCCCGCATTTCGCGGTTCTATCACTCATTCCGGATATCTCGCCTTTTGTGTCCCTGCGATTGATTTCATGGCAGAGTGGGACCAAGCTGAGCGTCGTCACTGAGTTCGACAAAACTTCGGTTACACCGTTTTTTTTTCTCTTCAAAGCTGGTCGTACCATCTATGACAATGGATCACAGAGACATTGAGCAAATGCCATTTCACAAGTTCCTGTATTTTGTTGAATACCACTTTGGTTGTCTTCACATCATCTATCAGCTGGAGCAACAAAGTCGTACAATTCTCACGAAATGGCAAAGATTGGCGTCCTCCGGAACAGAACAAGCCAACGCAAGACCAATGACTTATAGAGTCACCATCAAGATGAGTTGAACGTGCCATGCTTGGCAATTTTCCTTGTGTATATTTGTCTGTAACGCATTACAACGTCATTGGTGACGCGTTAGGGTCTGTCTTCTACCAGAATCCGTACCTCTCTGTCAAGCTTCATTCCCACGATGATAGCGATAGAGAAATGAAGTAAGCACAGTTTTGAGACATAAAAATCTGCTCATGGGCAAATAGAAAGGCGAATATTGGCTCTTTTTGGCGCAATCATGATCAGCCTATAATTCCCCAAGAATATTCGAAATACCTACCCGCTCGGCCGACATACAACAGAAATGTGGGAAACCGAGTGCAAATGAACAGAATGGTTCCGAAGAAGAATGCGTTCCACTGCAGAGCTGTGATCCGTCGTAGAAATGTAGGGATAACAAAATGTTTCGCCGTAAAACGTCGAAATGTATGGATATCGAAATGCTCGCTGTCTTGTATTAGTTGTCGGATTTTCTTGTGTCTACAGTCACAGATCGAAGTAAAACCTGCCGTTCAATATGGCACATGCCCTACGGATTCCTTACTACTCTGTCAACTGATGAAGAGCGGTGACGAACCCATTACTAGGCAAAAGCAAGTTCAACAGCCCTTTCGTAGCGACATAAAAAGATAGAGCATCGTTCGCCAGTCAATTCATCCCTCATGTCATGACCTCATTTTTCCGTGATGAATTGTTTGCTATTCCTCATGTCATGACCTCATTTTTCCGTGATGAATTGTTTGCTATGACGTTGCGCTCCGAATCAAACAAATCCATGCAATGTCTGTGATCTGCCGGATGATTCCAACCACCACTTGGTTTGTGAAAGGGAACACGACGGGGCAAAAGATATATATGGTGGGACAAATTGGTCGGTTCCCAATGTTTCGACAAAAAAACATTGACATCCGCATTCGCATCACTCTGAGCAAACCTCTTGTTTCGGATGAAACGCCGTCGAAGCAAATCTTGGTACGATGCGTGGACAGTATGCATTCCCACCACTCCAATGTGTTCCACCAAAGGAACCCTCCAGGGTACCAAAACGGAAGATGGCAACAACCCGTCGTGCATCAAATGATAAAATGTCCAGTCCCAGTTGTATTCATCGTAGTGTGTGCAGTACTCGTTCGAACGATTCTTCAATAAGGCAAATGCGTTTCGATTCATTGTCATGGGACCAGATCGGAAAGGCAGGACCGTCCACTGAAAGGGGCCCGACGGAGGAAGTAGATCGGTTGGTATGATCGCATTGCTGGAGTTTATGGCCAACCCAAAATATCCATTCATCGTGTCCTTTTCAGTCTCAAGCATTACATTGAGTCCTACACAAAGAGACGTGTAGATAGTTTTCGATACAAGGTAGTCTTCTTCAAGGAAGAAAAAGGTATCGATATGCTTCATCTGGTCAAGACTGAAGACCGCGTTGAGCATCCATGTGAAGTGATGTTTACAACAGGTTGCCCACTCGCTTCGAGGATTGCCGTAGGAATCTCCCCCATATTCCACATTCAGACTCGTGTCATTGCCAGGAAAGCTATGCGGGTGTTCATAACAAGAAAAAGGATGCACTAGCGTAATGATGTCAAATTCCTTGTCCTGGACAAGCGAGTCCACATAATCCATCATTTCTGGGACACGTCCATCATGGGAAATGATAATGGGAACCCGTTCTTTTGGAAAATCCGAACCACGGATGGAATCGAATACTTGCTGCAAATAATCCACACGCGCAAAAACCATAATCACAAAGGGTATTACGCTGGTATCGGCAGCAAATCCTGGTTGCCCTTGTGGTGACAAAGGATTCTCCCGCATGGTGGTGTATCGGTGAACCGGCATCAGCGGTTTGTCTCGTGATTGTCCAGTGTCACGCCGAAACTTCCGACCATGAGCTAAGAGATCCTGCAATGAAAGACGCTGCTCATCCGTTGCGTGTCTAGGAATCTTGTTTCTTCGTCCATGAAGCGCCGCCAATCGATTCTTGATATCATTGTCTTGCTGGTGCGAGACAAAAACACCAATAAAGAAGACACAAGCCACAACCACGAAAGTCACCACCATGATAAACATGCAAATGGCATGGATTCGGAAAGATGATCGATGGTTCTTTTTCCGGCGAAGACGGAGACTCATGGATGGTCGAGGGAGATACGAGTTGTAATTGCCCTCACGATGGTGAAGTTGCTGTGCCGACGAAATAACGGGGCCTCCATCATCGCTGGTCGCTCGGGCGACCGCGCGATGATATACTATATTGGAAGCCATCGTAGCCTTCCGCTTGGAAGAAAAGGTCTATGCAAGCCCAACAAGCAGGATATCAATCATTGAAGAGGCACAACAGCGTATCAATGAAAATCGTGAGAGCGGGATATCGGCGACTGATTTTGTTGATGCTGGTCGCAAGGCGCGCGATGGAGGCGCGCCGCACAACACTGCACACCCGGAACTCAACCCTAAGAACCCGTTGGAAGAAAGCTTTGGCAGCCGATTCTGAACAAAGATTTGATGCCATTATCCATATGAACGCCATCCAAAAAGTCTTACTTCACGCAATGACTACTTCTCTTTCAACACCGACGAAACCCACATTGTACCATGCTCCCAACTTTTCCTCCTGCCGTCCTCTAGGCGTCTTGGTAGAGCTGGGGGTTGTCGCGTATCCCTCGAATACTGGAGATTCATTGGCAGGGAACAAGAGAAAGGCGGACGACGATGAGGACACATCTCCTGGTGCACTCGTTCAAGTCGAGAATGTATCGTGGGATCAACTGAAAAATGACCCGGTCCTGACGGAACTTAACCCTCAGAAACGTCTCCCCTTTTTTCATGACCCGTCAAGTTCGCTCAGCCTGACGGAATCGGGTGGCATGGTCCAATACTTGTTGGAGAAATACGACGAGAAACACACACTGTATCCGGCTCCAGGCGATGAAACACGGGCCGACTTTTTGAAGCTTTTGCATTTCGGGCCGGCCACAGCCTATCATGTCGCAGTCCATCTCCTCTTTCCACCTTCGGTCGAAAAAGTGTTTGACCAAAAGAAACAGGAATGGCACAACGTGGTTGTTCCGACCTACGAGGAAGCGTTGACCAAATATGGGGGACCCTATCTGTTGGGCAAAACGTTGACGGCGGCCGATATTGTCTTGGCCTATGATTTGGTGACGGCCTCGGCTGCCAAATGTGCATCCGAGTTGTTTGAACCACATCCCAAGTTAAAGGCGTACCGTGACATGATCAGTGAACTTTCATTCTTCAAAGTTGTGTATCCCCCAGAGAAAAAGGAGGACTAAACGGTGGGTCTTGTAGTGCTTGGGAAGATTGATTCTGTGGGGCCTGGAGTAGTAACACCGTATGTAAGCCTTTTATGAAATTATTTCATTCATTAGCGGTTATGATGCGTTCTCTAGGACGTCTTTTTCGCCCCGAAGATCTGAATAAGTCGATCATGTTCACTTGACACTTGCAAACAGGACGAGGTACGAGTACTTAGCAGGTTAGAGGAGGTTGGAATTTGGAGTGAGGTAGCTCGTATCTTGTGAATGCAACTTCGGAGAATATTGAAGCGACTCAATAGCGGGAAGATCATTTTCAAACCGCACCTAAACGCGACCTCCTAGAAGTCATCTGACGTGGCTACAGTGGCAGGAGGTGCGTCTGCCAATGTTCTTGTTCTTTTTGGTTGGAACTCCTGTTGTCAAAGACACGACGATGGTGTATTTTCTTGATTGAAGGCACAGACCTCGCTTTACGCTTTCAGTGTTGTTCCAATTTCCAATTGGTATCGACTTGACCAAAGCCAAACCTCACTTCGTTTCCCAAATAGACAGCTTACAAAGTCATGGGAAGATCATCTCCCTCCATACTGTCGCGCTGGACAATGACCGCCGTCATTGGCACTTTTCTGTTGTGGGGTCTTCCAGGGATTTCGGCGTTTTCGATTCTGAACCAAAGACCGATGCCATGCATCGCATCATCGACGACGGCAACAGTTCGGCACATGTCGGATGCCACCCATAACGAGGGCAACAATGTGGGAGAAGACAGCAACGATGGTGCTCTGTGGATGGACAATCTACGATCCACGTATTGGAAACCACCTCCCGCGCCTGAAGACATTTTTGTCATGATTGGTGATTTGCTTTCACTGTGTGTCTATGGCATTTCGGATCACTTCTTTTGTCAAGTTGTGGCTCGTATGATGGTTCGAGAGACCTTGGCCGATCCGATGCATCATTTGAGTAGTGCCGCAGCGGCACAAGTGTCGAGTGGGGGTGCCTTGCAATCTCCCTCCTTGCAAACTCCGGTCTGGTTGGATTTGAATACGCCGTACACAGATCACGTTCTTGAAATCAACTTATCCAATCAATTGGTGAATCAATACAGTCCTCTGTTGGAACCAATGGGAGCTGCGACCTGTCTGTTGATTGCCTGTTGGATCCTGGCCGGATGGCTCCATCAAGCCTTTTCGTTCCGCAACACACTGGATTGCAGTACCGAACGAGCCTTGACTGTCACAGTCCAAACCTGGTTGACTTCTTGCGCCTTGCTGTTTGGCATTGTTCTCATGAGCCAAAAACTTTGTGGATGCGACCACTTTTACATGTTGAAACGTGGAGATATGGACTATATCGTGGATTCCGCGTCGGTCCTCATCTTGTGGAGATTCTTGGCGTCCTATCTGCTTGGAAGTGGAGTGGATGAAGACTAAAACACAATGCATTTCACTTCTGAGGACGTTGTGGAACATAAAATATGGACATATCATCATCACAAACTTGAACACCAAGTATATTTCATTTCACGGAGAGAACGACTCTCCCTTTTCATTCACATTTTCACATTCTTTGATATCGCTGCTACACAGTCCATGTAAGGTACTTCCCTTCTCTTTCAGCCAAACCAAACCAAAATAAGCTAACTGGATTATATGCAAATTCGTAGCGAAACTGACGGCTCTAGATCTAGGGTCGACGTGCATTCTTTGGAGTGAAGGGATCGCCAACTCGTCGATGCAACGTTTCGTGGAAGAAGGACAAGCGTGTTATTGCATCCACCAGGCATTATAAATTATAACGTGCCCATTCTCCTACTAGAAATGAGGGAGGGGCATTCTTTACCAGTGGGTACGAATAGAGTGTCAGTTGAACCTCGCCCCCCTTACGATGAACGACTCAATGCACATCCTAATGGAAGACTTTGCGTTCTATCATGATAGATTGTCTTTTTTAGAGGTCTGATCCTGATTGGACCCAATGTAGTCCAACGTGAACTCAAAAAGTTTGTCAACCAGCACAAGATATCAAGACAATCCACGGACGACATTCATACAGCGTCCTTAGGCGGTGTGTATAAGCAACCATGTGTTTGGCCAATGACTGTAGTATGGGCAGGTTAATTGACATAGTACATTCCGACGCAAGGAAACTGCGGATTTCACCATTTTCCATGACCTTCTTTGGTATAAGATACAAGTTGTCCATGACAAAACAATTGCTGTTGCTAAAACACAAGACAGGATGCAACCAGTTCGTACGTCGTAAAGCCAATCATGGATGCAGGCACGGCACGGAGCAGTTTCAAGCCAAATCCCTTGTAAAGGCCCGTCACAACATGGCCATTGGCTTCTTTGATCAAGAGGCGTGCGGTTTCCACAATCCCCAAATTGGCTTGACTAGTTTGAATCCTGGTTTTGATCAAGTCTGCCGGGTATCCAACTGCCCAGGCAACCGTGGCCGCGACAGCACCAGATGTCAATGGAATCAAGGCTCGATTGTGGAAGAGAATCGATCCATGTGCCTCCTCACCCATTTGGTGCAATCGTTGCTTGGTCGCTTCATAGGCAACAAACCAAACCCCATGGGGAATTCCGTCACGGAGCAAGGTCGCCCCCAACCCTCTCCATGCCATTACTTGATGCATATTCAATAGGACCTCTCGACCTGCCACCTTGAGTGATTTCCCTGCGCATTGTTGCGAGACTTTGACGAGTTCGACGGGCGACATGAGAAACGATTGAAGGATTCCACCCGTACATCCACCCACAAAAATAGCGGTTAAGCGGTAATTGGGCACATATTCTTCGGAATAACGTCGGCCAAGTCCATATCCTCCCATGAGCATTGCGTTTTGAATTGGTACAGATCCTATCATTGGCGAAGATCCACGCCAGAGGGCTTTCCACCCGTCCGCCTTGGCCAAAGACTGCGCCATGTCACGAACTACCCAACTTCCCACGGTAGCAGAGGTTGACGAAGACAATGCTGTAGTAATTGTGCGTCTGTAGCCAGCAGAAGCCACCGAACCATACGCACTTTGCCCTATTTGTTGGGCGGCCAAACCCGCTTGATATCTGGTTAAGATCGTGTCAATCGGTTGGCATGCTATCACGGCCGTAGCACCTGAGCA
Organism: Epithemia pelagica; assembly: GCA_946965045.2. NCBI lineage: Eukaryota > Bacillariophyta > Bacillariophyceae > Surirellales > Surirellaceae > Epithemia > Epithemia pelagica. The sequence continues at coordinate 1,457,782 of OX337235.1, read as the reverse complement.
CCATCCGGCCACGAAATCGATCCATACATCTGAAGCAGACATGGTTGCTTGTGACTTTTGCTATCAATGCTCTTTTGCCGAGACGAGTTGTCATAAAGCGAACCCCCAAAAGATACCCCGACAAAAATGTTGGGAGGATCGGGTGGAAACTGGGCTGGACGGGCACTGGGATCGACTTTGATCTGGGATCATTACGGAAAGCGAACAGATGAGAGGTGTAAGCGAACTGACCACATCATCATCAGTCTCTCAGTCTCAGACTGCAACAATTCACAGCGGCGGGTTTCAACAAGAACCTCCTTACCGCCGCCAACAGCAAAACAAAAAAATTCTCGTACCCAGAAGCACATATCTACTCAATCGGGCACTATGCAAAAGCCTCCCTTGGCCACGCAATCGTTTCTGCACTGGCAACCCATGCCAACAACAACATCGCCGCAATACGACAACACCAAACAAAGAGAAAAACAAGAACCACTCAGTTGCAAAATCTGGCTACACCATGTTTTGCTCCGGTCACTCCCATCTACTCCCCCGCCCCTCTGGCACAGTTCCTTACTGTCACGGACGAAACACCCCTCCTTTGCGAACCCACCGCTTAGGAGTCCAATTGTTATAGACCGTAAAATAATAAAACATTCCTCGTAAACCAAAAAAAAAGAACAATCTGACCCGATATCTGAAATCGTGAACCATGAGCTTCCTTCCAATGGATGACCCTGTATTCGCGTCCATCGGCAATGGCGCACACGTCGTTTCGCTAATTAGCACCCTATTGTTCGCTGGCGTTGTGGCGCGCTACGCAGCCGACGAAAATAACACCTTCTTTGATAAACAATGGAAGGAGGAAGGCTTCTGTGTAGCGAACAAAGATGTCCCCCACTGGAACTCGTAAGTGGGAGTTTGATGATAATTCATGGTACTTTGCCGTTTTGTTCATGGTTTCTCAGACTGGATTTTTGTCGTTAAACTTTGTTTGGAAACGGTAGACACGATGCATGCCTGTACTTTGATACTATTGCAGCAGTCGTGCTTGGCCTCGTATACCTTGGACTTAGCAAAACGCCGGGAATGGAACGGGCGAATGAACTGTTTTTTCCCGGAATTGTGGGCATTTTTGCACATGGACTAGGACATGGACATGTCGGCAAAATCATGAGAGAACAAGGAAATGAGCTTGTTGAAGATAGCCAACTTACGGGTCTTGAGTACATGGAGAGTAAGACTCCCGTGGAAATTCTTCAGTTGCAAGCTCCATTGCTCGTATTTTGGCTTGGTTTGATTAAGGCCTCGGCTCCCAACCTGAGTTCCTTGTCCATTGTGGGACTTTCTCTAGCTTCGTTGCTCGGACAAATGTTTGTGCCCCAGTACTTTGGCTTTACCTACGTGCAAACGGTATTGATGCTCGTGCAGTCCATCAACCAATTGTCACGCAAGAAACAGGAAAAGGACTTTATGTATGCAGTGAACCCCATCTTGGTCGGAATCCCAGTGACGCTTGTGGGTTGGATGGAGAGCACTCAGTGCACTTCCTTTGTCAAGGACAAGCTTTATGGGCATCTCGTTTACGATGGATTCATCCCCTTTGGCATGTTGACTTGGTATGTCGTCTGCTATTTGAGAGTCAGTCTGAACGAGGACATGCCTCAAGCACTCAAGAAGAAGGAGCTCTAAAGACGGAAAGAATTCATTGGTCCCAGAATGATACTCGCACTCAAAATATAGTTATATAGGTATAACGCAACGAATATAGACCATAGGCATAGGGCAACTTGATCAAAGGAGGTGATTAAGCTCTTGATGAAGTTGCCGTGAAACACTTGAAACTAGTAGAGGAACTGCAGATGACGGATAGGACAATATCTAGATTGTGAGATTAGGACTAAAGTGATTTTTCTGATTGTGATTGTTGGTGGTTTCGACATGTAGGACTGATAGACTGGACAGAGGTAACAAGTTCCAGTCACGAATTGTTGGAAGCAATTTCGCAAAGCAAGGGCCACCCTTGTGGCCACGGGATTGATCGAACGTGTACCTTCCATTCTTCGTCGTTACCGCACCATGCATCAGCAAAGAATAACAACAACTGCAGAGGCAAGCAACACCAACAAGCAACAGCATCAGCAATGATGAGTTTGGAGAGTGACACCCAGAAGGAGACGGAAGAGCAGAAGCGACAGAGAGAATGGTATGAGCATTACCGCAGTGTTTTTGATGCGGAGGAACATGCACAGTTTGTTCAATTCGTGGGGTTTCCGGTGTGGACCAGGGACATGCTTGGTTTGGAGATTCCTAGCCCGCCAATTCGTTTGTCTCTTACGAATGACACAAGCCTCTCAGACTCTCAAAAAGTCAAATTCGAACGCAAGTATTTGGCGGAGATCTTTGACTCCTGGTTGGACACAGTAAAAAAAGCAGACAATGGTAATTTTTTTACCACGTCCCTGTCCCGGTCGAGCGTTCGCAACAGCGCTAATAATCACGAACTCGAAGTTCAGTACTTCCACGATGGACACTGGTACAATTCCTTTCCCCGTATTGGATCGAAAGTGAAGGGCTCGCACAAGATTTTCTACCTGCAAATCCCTCTGGCGAACAATGGGTACTCGGTAGCAGTACCCATTGTTCGCCAGAGGGATTTACAGGTAGAAAATCTTAGCGGGTATGTGCAACTCAAGCCAGGAGCTTCCTCCCCTCTATCTCGCTTTGCGGAGTTTGCTCTGGAGTGGTTTGGCAGCGAGGATGTCCATTGCAGCGTTTACTACAACGGCAACCAGAACCGCGTTGATATCCTGTTTGGACTGGACGATTTTCCCGAGCGTTTGAGCGTGGCCAGAAGCTCATGCTTGACTTTTGCTTCGAACCTGGTTGGCCAGTCAAAACCTTTGAGATGGATTCTTTTCCTGTCTCGTCGCTCCTTGGGCCTGGAGAATCGTCGTGAGACTTGGGGATATCAAGGACCAAGTGATGACAGCGGATGTGTCGAATATCGCCACACTGCACCAGTCGCTATCTCTTAACATCATAATACCCATCTATTCTAGGAGTATTGATCATTCACAACCATTTCTACAGGATCGTCCTGCTAGCTAGAGGAGGAATTGCCACTTCGACTAAACGAATTTCGGAGGGTAGCTGTCGATCAACGTACCCGGATGTTCGGTCATTATTTCGTGTGCGGCCTGGTTAATTTTTCTTGGCAATGGCGTCGTGTAGATGATGACATACCTGCGTGTTTCTGATGAACCATACTCCAGGGTACAGATCTTCGTATATCAACTTTGAAGCTTTTTGAGCGGTTATGATCAATCGGCAAAGGGCGCAGACGACACAAGGACTGCCAAATTCTGGACATGGGACGCAAGCACGACGTCGGAAACGAGCCGTATCGCACCGTCGGCGAAAACGACTGCACTATTTGATAGCATTGAGGATGGTTCCTGTGTTCAGTACGTTTCTCATCGCTCTGTGGGTCTACGCATTCACGAGTTCGCAACTTGCATCGACGAAATCTCAAGAGAACATTCGGAAACGGAACCGCTTGGATCCATCACCGGCGCATGATCCTTTGAAAAGACTTCTTTCCCATGCCGGTTACTTTGTAGAGCAAGATGCATCGCTCCAAGAGAAACTGGCATTGTTGCCCTCCTGGAACTATATTCTCGAAGAATATGGCGACACGCCGCGCATTGTTGGACTAGAGACTTGTGAACAATTTCGAAATTCACCCGATCCAGCCGAGCATATGATTTCGGTTGCGGGCACGTTCAATTCTGGTACCAACCTTCTGGCGACTCTTTTGTGGAAGAACTGTTACATGGTGGAGCGGGTGAAAAAGTATGGAAGGATCAACCGTGGTGTGAGATGGCAGGTACCTTACGGAAAACACTCTCCTGTGGACAACGAAACGTATCGACAGCTGCATCGGGCAGAAAACGAGCGAGGAATTGACACAAACAATGTACTGCCAGTTGTGACAATCCGAGATCCCTATTTTTGGATGACAGCCATGTGTCGACATCAATACCACATGAGATGGCCCAAGAGCAACAACCGCTGTCCCAACTTAGTCCCTGTCGAGACAGATTCGGAATTGCTCCGAAGCGTGTCGTCCATCCCTGTTCAGGTGAAGTACAACAACGATACCGTACGTCGACACCTGAGTATGGCACACCACTTTAATGACTTCTATGGTGCCTATTTGAACGCCTCTTGGCCACGAGTGATTGTGCGATACGAAGATTTGATCTTTCGCCCTCGAGCCGTCATAGAGAAAGTATGTGCCTGTGCCGGAGGCAAACTCTTGGGCTTTGGTCTTGAAACTGGAACGGCTGAGACTGTTGATGAGAGCGAAAAGTCATTCAACTACGTGAAGGAATCAGCGAAAGACAAGTCTCCTATACATGGAAAAAACAAGACAGGATTGATCGAAGCCATGATACAATACAAAAATGGTCGGCGACGCGACATGGGAAACATGACCACCCAGGATCTTGCCTTTGCAGAGAAAAACCTGGACCCGCGTCTCCTCAGTCTCTTCCACTACAAGATCATCCCTTCACATCCCAATCAATAGCCACGTGACTGCTTCTACCGTTTGATTATGCTCCTTGGTGATGGTTTCCGCACAAAAGCTAAACGACAACTCTGGACGAGCAAGTCTCCGAAGACTACAGACGATCACGTCTCCGAAGACTACATGTACAGTTGTTCTGTGTGGTCAAGACTCAGCAAACGTCATGTTTTAATGGCAATTGCTACTCGGTCGGTCAGTTGTATCAATTCAACAGCATTGGTCTTGGAGGTCCCCAAGAAAAGATTGCTTGAGAAAATGCTCTTTTTGTCCAGTGTCGGTGATTTTATCGGCCTCACTGAGCACAACAGATGATTACCTTCCAGCTTCTTGACGAACCCTGGCTACAGTCCCAGGGCTTTCCGTAGAGCTGGTCTTCACGACCAACATTCGTACCATGAAATAAACGGTTTCCAAGACATGGGAGCGTTTTGCAGGGAACGAGTTATGAAATCAGCCCTTCACTTTTTTCCTTTGAAGGAGGTCAAGCAAACTACCTACCGTAGGAGTACCTAGGTAGAACCTAGAATCTACTCATACTATCGTCAGGAGTATGAGTCCTAATCCTCTAGCTAGGTTACAACCTACGTCAACAACCGAATGAATCTCAAGAGATTCGCTTTTGATAGGAGGCTTATGAATTTGAGACACGGACCATATCCTGGGCATAACACATCGAGATTCAGAGTTCCCTTCGACTGAACTTTCCAAGCGTCGCGGTGTGCATGTAGGAAACAAGGTACAAGGAACTTTACAGTTTTTCAAAAACGAACGCATAAAGGACGCCAGGGAAGAGGAGGATACCTGATCCAAATTCCAACTCGCAAAGATCCACTTTTTGACGTTCCTTATCTGCTCTCATTCATTTTCTTGAGATTCACTGAAACCCAACAGATACGGATAAAAAGTGAACGACATGATGTTCATCCTTACCAAAGCCATCTTGGTCTGCTTTGTCGGCTATGGTGCCGCCGTCAAATTTGATACGAAGAACATTGGCAGAAACAATTTGAAAGGAGAGTATCTGAAGTTGAGCAGTCGAACATACATTCCCTACGGCCCGGATCTTGCAAGGGAACCAAGACAAGCAGCTACTGACCAACCGTGGGAGGGATTCGGATACGGCTTTGGAGCAACGGAACATTGGGCCTACGATACAAAGCACAAGTACATCTATTCTCAGTCAGAAGCAGGGGAGTACATTGCTGTTGTGGACTTTGAAACTCAGCCTGGCACTGTGACAGAGTATTCTCTTGATCTAAAGTCCTACGATTCTGATATTCGTGACATTGCCATTTGCTCCGAACGAGGAATCTTGTTCATTTCTCTCTCTGATTATGTAAGCAGAACTGATCTCACACCGACATATTGTCCACATTCTTGATCCCCTGACTTTGTTGTGTTCGTTTTGCACAGAACAAAGTGATTATGTTTCGTGCCATCGATCGTAGCAATCCAGGCATCCCTGAAGTGATTAAGGAGATTGATGCCGGTAACTCTCCAGACGCTCTCCAACTGTCCGATGACTGCAAATACCTTGCAGTCGCAAATCAAAATGAAGCTCAGTCACTCTTGGACGGTGCTGGATCAGTCCATATCGTTTCAAACTTCCAAGAAGATGACCCATCTACAGTTCCTGACGTCAGAACGGTAAGGGTCGTTGGTCTTGTTTGGCAATGAATGCCACAACATCTTGCTTAACTCATACGTGCCTTCGTCGTGGACGGGAAATCTTTGTTTCATAGGTTTCGTTCAGTGGTTTCACGGACACCCAACTTTTGAACGCACGGGTCCACATGCCCCTCACGCGGAATGCCATGCGTTACTGGAATCAAATTTCTGGTGTGATCACCGAGAACTCTGTATGGGATGAGTTGATTGCGAACTACGATCCAGCCATTGCCATGGATCCTGAATTCATGGCCTTTAGTCACGATCATTCGAGGCTCTATGTGAATCTCCAAGACAACTCTGCCCTGCTTGTTGTCAATCCCGAGAATGGAGAGGTTCTGAACATTGAAGGATACGGTCTGAAACCCATGACGGCCACGACGGGACTAGGAAAAGGCGTGGATCTACTCGAAGAAGGTGGATGCAGTCGGTTGACCTCAACTGGCTCGTTCCTCATTAACTCATGCCTATTTCTTGGAAGGACACCTGACGGCATTGCCACAGTAGAAGTTGACGGAGTCAACTACGTCATCACAGCAGAGGAGGGCTCTGACTTTGATTTGGGCGAATTCGAAGAAAATTACGATGCCGAAGATGTTCTCAATGGAACGTCGTTCGCTTTCCCTGGATTTAAGGCGGACCCTTCATTCTTTGACCCCAACAACGTCAACAGCGGATGCTCGGCCAACTTCAACAAGGACTGCAATGAGGATACGGTAGCGGGGGGCTGGTGTGCTTCTGGGTTTGAACTCACGATCGGATCCTCAGCCGTAAACTATGAAACTGACTTCACCCAACCCGAAATGAGCAGAATTGTTGGCTTTGGTGGACGTGGTATTGGAATCTCCCGCGTTGCATCCACTGGAGCCGTAACTGAAATCTGGGATTCGGTAAGTAACGGTTTTGTATGATCTGCTGTGCCTCGAATGACGTCCTTAAACCCCAGGTTGTATGATGGTGATTCAGGGGTCCGAGTTTGAGGTTCGGACATGCCGTGATTTTCCCTGGGCACACAATGCGATCCAAGATGAAGAGTTTGTTACCCCAGATGACCCTGCCTATAAGGTTTTTACAGAGAACCAAGAGGATTACGATGCCAAGTAAGTTTTGACTTTTTCCACCGTCAGTTGTGTGTATAACTTTGCAGCCGCTCACCTTTTTTTCTTGGCAGAAATGATCCCGGGGATGAAGGATGTGATGATCGAGGTGACGGCCAAGCAGGACCTTGTCCAATGAAAGACACTGTGGGAGAGCAATCTTTGTCTGACGGACCTGCCGTGGAGGCTGTGGCGGTTGGTGTGGCGTGCGATCGTCTCGTCATGGTCGGATGTGGCGAGAACAACGGGATGTGTCTCCTCTATGATATCAGCAGTATTGTAGATCCCAAGCTCTTGAAGGTTTTCAATCTGTCCCCCGCGTCGGAGAACCTCAGTCCCACGCTGGCGTACAACGAGAAAACTCTTGGTGACATTGACTCGGAAACGATCTTGTTTTTGGACCACACCGTCTCTCCGACGGGCAAGACTGCCATCATGTTTGGTGGTGCCATTAGTGGTACCATCTCACTCTACGAGTTTGAATGCGAGTTTTCCGAAACGAGCGAAAGCAGTGATGACTTGGAAGCGGGTGCCATTGCTGGCATTGTGATTGGATGCGTGTTTGGAGTTGTGCTGGTTGGTGTCTTGTGTGTTCTCATGTCAGGACGCCGCGCCAGTGGAGTGGAGAAGAGCACAACCGAACCAGCGTCCGAGACGGAAATGGCCTCCCAAAACCAAATGAACTCGGCCACCACTGATGTCCATACGGCGTAGGACATGGATACGGCCCATCACAACGCAGGACTATAAGCAAAGAACTCTGTCACACTTCTAAAGTCTTTACTCGTATCCCACATCCGTATCGGCGCATTGCGTTCAAGATACTGGGCTTGTCCACGACTTCTTGTACTTGTTTCCCCCAAGTGAATCCAATCAATGACACGGAAGCAACCTCCAGTGTCAGCCACTAATTGGAACTTGAAAAGGTTGTAGAATTGGGTGATATTTTGCTTCCTGGAAGGGATAGATCAAAGTAAAATGACCAAACTGGACGGAGGAAAAACTATCTTGAGATTCTGAAAAAATGAGGGTAGCATCCATAGAAGTGAACTGGCACGATTGAGTCCAACCATGTTCTACAAAATAAAGGTAATGACTAATGACCCTGCTTTCGCTGTGGGACTGGGGGACAACTGACTGGGGAAATGGGAAATTTCAATGATCGGGGTACTACAAGACTCTTAGTCATCTTATCAATCTAACAAATGAAATGAAACTGATCTCGTGCAAGAACAATTAGCAGTAAGATCCATTAACGTCTAGTAGGTAAGATCGTACATATTAGCATCATTAGTTCTTCGAAAAGGTCTAACTTTCTACCCAGTTCCTCTAGAGAGATCCCAGATTTGATTTCGCATTGCGCCAAATTTTCCATCCGAGAAGTTTGATGGGATTTTGCGTCAAGACATGAGGCATATGTAATATCATGTAGGTGGCACTATACCCATACAAATCTCTTTCTTACATAACCAAGACCGTCAATCTTGATGGGAAAAACACTCTTCATCCCATTTCCAACAAGGATTGACGCAATACCCCAGGGTTGCTGTGGAAACCATAGAGAACGAACAAGGAACTACGTCCCAGAACGATAAGATAAAAGGTATGTTGGTTGTCAAAGTGGATGAATTGAAGTGGTCAATTTTTTTCGCGTGAAAACGCCCCAGAGAACACTTTACAGTGGTTTTGGATTGGGTTGACGCTGTGCACTTACAAGCATGTGCTTGATTCTGTGTAGTTACGGACAATGAGTGCCTACCTTGATCCTTGTGTCGCTGTCGACAATATTACGTGCATTCCCTATGGGACGAATGTATCACAATACGACCCAGCCAGGATCATCCGTCCCTTTGAAGGTGTGAACTTTACGGGTTGCTACGAAGACATGTTGGTTGCGGACACGGATGGCGATGGTGGTCTTAGTATGAAGGAGTATGAAACTTTCACGGCAGATACTGCTGCGAGGAGGTGTATCTTTTGGCCGAGACTGACCTTGGGACAAAAGGGAAACTACAATAGTTTGGCCTGTCAGTGCGCAACCCACCAACAAAGCGCCGGTGGCGTGGACAACAAGAACGACATGGCGTGTTGCATTGGCAAGAATGCCCGTCTCTCCACCTCCGGCGCAAGGAATAGTGCGCAACTTGCCACGGAACCGGAAAATGTCTTCTTGGACAACGTCTGTTTGCTCACGTACGGAACTCTTCCTGGAACCAACTGCTCCATCAAATTGCTTCCCTTTGACGAACCCCCGCCGTTTGTCGTGCCTCCACCACCCTTAGATCCCCGTTCTGGAGCCACTGCTGATGCATCCAACTGGAACCTCCTTGCCCCCATTATTGCAACTATTCTCTTGTTGCTTCTTTGCTGCTGCTGTTGCTGTATTATTCGACGCCGTCGTCGTAAGGAAGAACAAGAAGAAGAAATCATCGAGACAGAATATCCTGGAAAAGAAGAATGGCTGGAAACACCTCTCCAAGAACAAGCTCCTCATATGGAGCGAGGAATGCCTGGTCCCGTTGGTGCCGATGGAAACCCCGAAGGCTACCGCGATGATCCCGATGACTACGACGAAGAAGGCAAAAACCGAAGTGGTGGGTACGACGATGACGAATACTCGGACGGAGATGGTCGCCGAGCCCGCGGATTCAACTACGCAGTCCCAGAAGAGGAAGATACCAAACGCCGCTGGCCCGGTGGTGAATACATTCCTCCTGAAAAACCGAATAATAGCCATGCACTCCGACCCATTCCTCCCAAGGAACCAATGCCACCTCCTGAATGGGATGAACCTGCTCGTAACATTGAAGAAATTAAACACAAGGATGATCAGTCGGTGCAAGAGTTTGATCCCTACATTCCCGATGGTGGTGTCCACGATCCTCAACGACCAGGACGAGACCCCGTCACATGGAAGAACGACTGGCAGCGTGGTACGCCTCCTGAAGACGATGAACGCGATGGCCGTAAACACCGTATTCAGACCGGAATGGGACAGGGAGAAATTTGGGACCGCCTCGACAGCGACACTGTATCCAAGTCAACCGCTATAAAGGGTGGTGGGGATGTCTTTGACTGGGTTGTCAAATCGGCGCTGGCTGTCATGGATGGTGCCGACCAAAACGGATACCTTGACGGAGATGATGATTCGACGGTACCAGGGCGCATGACGTAAAGAAGGACCGCGTCCACAGACGCCCTTGAGCGATTGCGCTGTCACTTGTTTTCTTGCAGATTGCTTGTTTGGGCGGTGCTACCTCGGTATCCCTCTTGGATCGCCCTCTCTATAAAATAGTTTATTGATGTATCCATATTCCGCTGCTCAAAATCTCAAAGGAGACTTCGAAAGGTCCCTTTGTGCTCATCTAGAGGCACCTTGACTGCGAATTCGGAATAGCCATAGTCTATCCCTATCACTCACACACACACAGATAGCTACCTCTCCTTTCCTGTGTTTCCGTTGACCGCCAGGTAGGCGTGAAAAGATCGACGCCCGCGCAAACAAAAATGAGACACCGGAAAATGTGACGACGATGACCATGACACTTTTTCGACGAGAGGGATGGGTCTCTTCTATTCAAATGCGTCGTCTTGGAACAGTTATCAGCAAAAGTGACAGCGAATATCATTCTTCAGAGTACCAAAGAATGAGAATGATGCGGAGGCCGTGCTCCGCCTTGCGTTCTATTTTGTTTGTGTCTGGATGGTTTCTGGCCATATACGCCATGGTGCTTGTTCGGATGCAATCCTTCTTGAATGGTGCGGAGGAAAGTCTAACAGGTGCTTCGAAGACAGGTCATGTTCATGTTTCACTTCCACATAATACAAAAGTCACTCGTGGGAACCTCGTCAAGAAATCATTTGCTCAACCATCTGCAAACTACACGGTTGATAGTTTCGACCTTTGGGAAGGGGAAACAACCTTGCCTGAATGGATGAAGGCATACTTTCGCTGGCACAAAGAGACACAATCGCGATTATTAATGTCGATGGGAGATTTCGACAAGTTCAAAGAGTTTCGATTCATGATTCTCATGTGTCATGAAAAATCCACAAAATGTGGTGGAACAGCGGATCGCTTGTCTGCCATGCCATTTCTCTTGAGATTGGCAGCCAAATCTCGACGGCTCTTTTTCATTTACTGGGGTCGACCGTGTGCACTAGAAGAGTTTCTTGTGCCTCCGGTGGGAGGCATGGATTGGAGGGTTCCGTCACGTTTAAAAGACAAGCTCCTTTCCCATGCCAACTTTGGGGCAACGGAAGAGGATCTCCTTTCTCTTGTTGGTACCGACTTGACTGTTGTGACTTGCCGTTTCCAGTCTCATGATCATGGATCCATCTATTTTGACAAGGCAAAACGGACTAGTGAAAAGACTTTTTCTGAGGTGACTCGCGATGCATGGAAAGTGCTCTTCACTCCCTCTCCAGGAGTGTCGAGACGAATTGTCAGCCTTCTCAACGAGATTCATTTGAGGCCTGGCAATTATGTGGCCGCTCACCTACGAGCCTTGTATGCCGTCAAGGACCGTGATCCTGAACTTGTCACCTTTTGGACTCAAAATGCCGTGAATTGCTCTTCGCAACTGGGGCCTCATGAACCAATTTTCTTTGCAGCTGACAATCGAGCCGCGACCCTCTGGGCCCAACGCTATGGAGCTCAAATGGGAGTGAACGTACTTGTTCGTAAAGGACGGGACCAAGCGGAACCCTTGCATTTGGACAAGGCCACCGACTGGAGGAATCGGGAGCCCAGTGAATACTACAATGCTTTCGTTGACCTTTATCTCCTTTCGTTGAGTCAGTGCGTGACGTATGGTATGGGTGGATATGGGAAATTTGCCTCGTATCTGAGCTACAACGCATCCTGTGCCATGCAACACCATACCGCTTTGGGCGTCTCAGAATGTACGCTGGTAATGACCTCACCGTATGAGAGCGCTCATGACAACATGCCTATTGAAGCGTCCGAGTTGTTTGCTCCACCTATGGCATCTCACGATGTGCTCATGAATCTTGCAGCAGGACATCATAACCAAGAGGAGAGAGCTTTGGCCAAGCTCCAAGACTTTCCAATTGTCGACGACAAAAACGCATCGTTAGACTTGTTGGAGGCTTCTCCAAACCTGCCAGCATGGATGAAATCGTATTTTCGCTGGCACAAGCAACAACGCACTATGTTAAATGAGAAAAACTGGTTCCAGTTTCGGTTTTTGGTAATGGAATGTCTTGCACTAGCTCCTCATTGTGGGGGTACGGCTGATCGGCTGCGCTCTATTCCCTTCATGATCCGACTTGCTGCCGAAAACAAACGAATTCTATTTGTGTACTGGGAAAAACCAAAACATTTAGAAGACTTTCTCCTTCCTCCACGTGGAGGAATGGACTGGCGCATGCCTAGGTGGTTGGTCCCTCATTTACAAAGTAAGGCATATACCACCGTCCAAAAGCTTGTGTCCGTTGCTCAAAATCAAAGCGCAATCATTGTGCAAACTCGACTTCAGGCCAATGATCACGGAAGTGCGTACTACAATTCGCAGGCCACACGTTCTGAGACAAACTCATTGACGACATTTCGCTCCGTGTATCGTGACTGCTGGTTTTCACTTTTTACACCAGTACCAATGCTGGCCACCCGGATTGAAGAGGAACTCGACAGGCTTGAACTCCAGCCGGGTGAATTTGGTGTTGCCCATCTTCGTGCGTTGTACGGGATCGAGCATCAGGGACGAGACTTGGACCTGGTCCGCAATTGGACACAGAATGCTTTAAATTGTCTTTCAAATTTGAGACCTGGTGGTCCCTTCTTTTTCTCATCCGATTCCGCTCATGCTCGCGACGTGGCGGTCAACTATGGTAGGGAGAAGCATACCCCTATCAGAGCTCGCGTGGATGCTCCGGCTCCGATACACTTGGATAAAGTGAATGACTGGAAAAACACGAGGCCTTCGGAGTTCTTTGATATCTTTGTTGACCTTTACATAATGTCCATGGGTCGGTGCATATCCTACAATATGGGTGGCTTTGCGAAATGGGCACAACTGATATCGGGAAATAACTTTGAGTGCAAAACACGACACTGGACATATGGTGTGGATCAAAAGTCTGCGAATAAAACGGGATGTATATGGGTCGACGGATCTCATGGAGCAAACGATCCGACGGGGGACAAGCGACAACCGCGATCACGACGCAGTGCCTTGTTTTTGCCGCCTGTCATTCCAACCTGATCGTGCGCACTGTTCTCATTTCTCGCAACTAGCTAACTTTCAAGCTCAAGATATTTGTTGGTAAGACATCATGAACTCTCATTCGCCATACCGCACTTCCACACATGACTCCAATTGGATCTTTGTTGATGTTTACTCCGTGGTGCATTGGCCATAGACCATCGCCATTGTACTACCTACCCGCTTCAAGCGCAATTGTCATAGCTAGGTAGAAAAAATAGAGACAAAATTTCATAGTAAATCTTCCTTTTTTCCAATTCTGCAGAAGTGTCACTACGACCAAGACCAAACACACATAGGATCGGCCAGCGTACGTATGGCGGACTGCCTCGGATTCCGAATTTCCACGGATCGATCATCGATCACAAGATAATAATTAGATCCTTTTCCCACATTTTTGACGATGGACGCCGTTGCTGGTCGTACATTTGAAAGTTGTCCTGCGAAACAGACTCCACCTGTTAATTACTTCGATTCGGAGTTGTAGACAGAGTTGAGATCTACAAAAGTCACGACATTCAACAAACTTTGTGGAATGTACAACAATGAGCGACGGAGAAAGCAGGTCAAGGTTAATTCTTGTTCACAATTGTGTCATGAGACTTCTCAAGAGATCCTGGACCTACACACTTTTGACGGTTTCCATCGTATATGTTCTGTGGACCAACATCAATCAAACAATCCTCTGGATGAAGCATGATTGGAAACAAGAAGGACGGAATGATACTGTTCAGAGAACAATGCCCTCTCAACCGACCAGAGCCGCAATGCCCTTGTTCTCTCTCTCGTCACCGACCAGCAAGCATCATAACCCTGGTCAAGAAGCTTCAAAGTTGGATACCGATCACTATCATCTGGTAAAAGAAACCATCCAGGGCTCTCACCGTTTTGCTATCGACAAGCTTTCCAACGAAGAAGAAACAAGGGCTGTACGCGATATTAACCTTCAACCAATTGTTCCCTTGGAAAGCAATGCATCCAATCTGGCTCTCTGTGGACGAGAAGACGTAATTAAAGGGAAATGGGTACCTTCTCTACTCGTAGACGGTGCTCCGTACATTTCTACGACAGAACACTTAAGCTGCTACAACAAGTCGTACTACAAACAGAAGCCATTTCCTTCTTGGAAATGGCAACCACAACGCGAAGATTGTCACTTTACAACTTGGAGCAAGACTACCTTTTGCAGTGTTGCAAAGCACGCAACAGTCATGATTGTTGGCGATTCCTTGTCATGGGAGCACTACAGTAGTCTTGTCCAGTTGTTGTCTGGACATCCCATTCGTCAGGGATTTCAGCATCAAAGCAAAATGCTCCAGCAAAATATCGTGCATTCCGTCTGTCCAGAAACACAGTTTGATGGTGCACACGAGACATCGGTCTCCAAAACAGTTCGGTTGGTGTTCCGACGTGATGATCGGTTACTGAATTTGAGCAGTGCAATCCAAGACGACTTTCCTTCCATCTTGGTCTTAAACAAAGGAGCACACTACGTCAATGATACAAGACTGATGCAAGAAATGGAACCAAATTGGACAATTGTCCGTAATTGGTTCCATCAATGCCAACAAGTGCATGGAATCCGGTGTCACTTGTTTTGGAGAACAAGCGTCCCTGGCCATCCAAAGTGCGCCGAGTTCGATCAACCCGTTAATGACCTTGCAACAATGGAAACATGGATTGCCAATTTGAGCAACTATGCGTACAACCCTCGAGCTATTAACTACCACTGGTACGACTATCAAGCGCAAAACAAGTTACTATTGCTCGAACTTGAAAAGCAATTTGGACCGCCCGTCACTTCCATGTCGTCTACTAGATCTTCGCTGTCATATGGTGTTTTGGATGCATACTACCTCAACGTTTTGCGTCCCGATGAACATCGCAGTCACCAAGGGGACTGTTTGCATAATTGCTATCCAGGGAAAATGGATGTGATGAGTCAGCTACTTCTTCATTTTCTTCGCATGTCTACCACCCAATCCGAAATGGAACAACGATACACCTGGTGGGCGAGGCAACAACGTGGTCGCACCCACAAGCTGGACTCGGTTTATGAAAAGGCTGCCGTGGAAGAAGAACGCCAAAGGCAGCAAAGGAACAAACGGAAGCGTCGTGTGAATAACGAAGGCCATCTTCACCATCATCACAATTAATTTGTTCAGCTTGGGGTTGACATTCAACGCTATAGAAGATAGAACGCTTCACTTGCGTATGCGTGTGTCGACGCATCGTCGTCATTGGGACAAGCTCGAATTTAGAACCAGAACTCGTAGGTCCAAACGTCGTATTGACTGGTCAGGACGAATACTCCTATAATATTTTCAAGTCCTACAACATTTATGGAGGGAAGGTGAACACGTAGATGAGAATGATAGTTTGTATGCACGGAGACAGCAACACGCTAAAGTCAGTTGTAAAGCGCCAGTGGTTCCCTTGACTGGCACGTTGTGAGTCCAAGTCAAACATAGAGGCAATCTCAGGTGCCCTTCTTTTACTTTCTCAGAACACAGAATACTAGATTGATCGACATTTCGTGCTCACCATGCTCGTAGTAATGCTTCTCCTAGGAGTATTTAATCTACTAAAATGGTAAGTTGCTCTTCCTCTTCAGAAAGGTATTCGTAATTCGTACTCCTAGGAGTAGTAGGAATACTTCACGGTATATCAGTCCTTTTGAGGAGGGTCGCCCGGCGTGGAGGGTAGAATGACGAGGAGGGCACGTGGCACGGAGGGCGCATGCCCGACAAGACACGTGCCCGACGAGTCATTCTCCCGACTAGCCGGGCGCCCGACGAGAAAGGACTGAAAAATACAGGGGAGTATTCTGCTTACTCCATACCTAGATATGCAGGTAGTTCTGCTCACCTCTCTATATTTAATAGAGAGGACATGTCCGTTGATGAAATTTGGAAGTCGCATAGGAAATTTTCGTCTCTAAGTAATTTTAAAACCTTCCGTTCCTCGGATTATATAGGCCCCAGTCCCCAGAGATCTCGTCGACCTCCCTTTCCTCTCGATCCGGAAATTAGGAAGGAAGACCGACAGCAATGGCATTACCATTCCAAGTGGCTCTCTTCCTATAGAATAGTGTTTGATTGGTGTGTATAATAGCATGAACATCATTGATTTGGTCTCGGAGTCTGATTCTGAGTCTTCGGACTCGTCAACTTCCTACATGTACCTCTTTGACGAACCCGAGAACATGAACAATTGGGAAGGAAGGTGGGTTGAGCGGATTGATCTTTGCACTGGGAGCTCAGAGGAGCACAGTAACTCCTCTGACTCCTGGATGCTCAAAAGGTCGAGCAAACTGTAAGTTTTTGTTTGATTGTCGTATTTGTTCTTGCTCGTTGGCCCGTTTTTCGTCAATTTCGACCATGGTCGTCTTCCTTTTCGCGTCGAAATCTTCCCGGTCGCACTTACCGATTCAAATTTCCTTCGACCGTCACACCGATCCTCATTCTTCCTGTCATTTCTCATTTCTCATTTGTTGTGTCATTTGATAAGCAGAAGGAAGCTCGCCATGAAGACTCGCAACGCTAACAAAGCCGCTGCCGCCGCCGCCGCAAACAAGGAGAACGCACCGCCTCATCGTCCTGCTGCTGTAAAGACTCGTCAATCCAGCAAGGCTGCGTCGACTGTTTGCAAGAAAAGCAACCCTTTGTCATCGCTCCTCCAGAAACGATCCGTCAACATCCCTGTTCCAAAACAGGGGAACAAGAAACCTGCACCGGTTCCTCTGTCCGAACCTCCTCAGAACTGGTAAGAAGTCACTGATGATTGTTGTTTCTTTGTGTATTGTCATGTTCCCATCTCACTCTGTTTGATTGTTCGTATTGCAGGGATGCTGTTCTTCCTGTTGGAACTTTGGAAGCTCCGAATGTGGAATCCATTGCTGTGGCCCCTCAGTACGTTGACTTTGCTTTGCATTAGTGGATTGCTTTCATGGTTCATCCAGTTCTAACTGTCTCGTTGATTGATGTGCTTTGCAGGGCGTCCATGCAAGTGCCTCCCAATGGAACCTCCGTTCCGCCTCCCAATGAAACCTCTGTTCTGCCTCCCAATGGAACCTCCGTTCCCATCGCTCCGAATGTGGCCCCTCAGTACGTTGGTTTTGACTTGCAGTGGATTGTCTGTATGTTTCTTCCTGTTCTAACTGTCTCGTTGATTGCTGTGTTTTGCAGGGCGTCGATGCAAGTGCCTCCCAATGAAACGTCCGTTCCCATTGCTCCCTCTCTAAAGATGGCTGCCCAAGCTGCGTCTTCTCGGTCCACCCTTGTTGTCGACGAAGCAACAGGGCGGGTGACCTTTGACTTCCTTTCGAGCAACTCGCTACCCGAGGTAGTCAATACCCCCGACGATCTTGAGGCATGGGCCTCTTATGCCACGATCTCGAACGAGCGCGTCTATGGAGACGGGGCTCGCAACGTAAATTTCTCTGACCTGTCAATGAACACGGCAGGGTATGAGCGGGAGAAGGCAAGAACATTCGAACGCTTTCTGAACATCATGGCCCGACATCAAGACTTACACAAACTCACCGAAGTCATCGCCGATCCTGATAACCCATCAAAGCAAACCCTCCGTCTTTTTACGTTGTTGCGAGGATACAAGACCCCGGAGAAAGCAAAGTGTCTGAATCTTGTACTTTACGTTTTCGTCTTGAATCTGTACACCAAGGCCGGGCAGGTGTATCAACCGAACGCTTTGAAAAAGATGCTGGACCATGTGTTCTCTGTGCTTCATACCAACGGCATTCAGTACGGGAGTCTGGATCTTCAAAACCTGCCCCGTTCATACCATGCTTATTGCAAAAAGCAGTTTGAAGAAGAGTCCGAGGCTCGTCCGGACTATGGTCGCCGCCCGAAGAAAGCCAAGATTGTGCAGAATGACGAGTACCTGTTTCGGAACAAGGCAAACCCGAAACTGAATCCTTTTTCGGTCCCCATCGACCTTTTACGACTAGTAGTTTATAAGTTCCAACGTGATTTCGGTCCACGTGGTACCATCGAGGTTAGTACTGTCTGATTGTTGGTTTGGTTTCTTCGGACATGTGATTTCTCACGTTTTTTGCCTCGTTTCTTACAGACCTGTAAAGTTAGAGTTGCAGACTTAGTCCACATCCCCGCACTTTCAGAGGAGTATGGCTCGTTGGCGGGCCTACCCGCGTACAAACTCAAAGAGTGTAGCCGCGAGAAATGCTCGAAGCTGTCATTGAATAACCCCACTCTTGACGCTGAAGACGGGCGCGAGCTCAATATGATTGTCGACAACCCCGACGACCCGTGGTCCACGTACAAATTACTCCAGTACTGGATCGAGCACGCCCTACCTCCTGGCTGGACGGGTCTACTGTTTCTCAATATTGCTTCGGACAAGGAACGCAAGGCTCGTCCCTCTCCTGCGAATGACAAGTGGTGGGCTGGCACCATGTTGGTGCGAGACACGTCGAAAGAAACCATGGCTCGCTACAACAAAGCAGTCGCAAATGGTTTCACAGGACCGCCTCCGACACGCCCAATCGGTCAACTCGGCAAGAACTGGCCGAACGAAAATGCCAAGCTCCTCTTCAAGAGGTGCGGCTTAGAAGACTGGAAACGAACGACTGCGCGGACGGGCCGCCGTACCGGAATCTCCAACGTGGCACAATCTGGTGCTCCACAAAAGATCGTGAACAAATTCGGACGCCACAAGACTGATGAGGCAAACTTTGCATACCAAGAGTTTGGACCGGAATCCTACGCCGCGGTCTTAAAAGCAAACTGGTATAACGATGCCTCGCCTGTCACAGTCAAACAAGGTAAGTCCATTTTTTGGTTGATTGCTATCGTTGTTTCTTCTCTCATTCTTCTGTTTTCTTTTCAGAACCCGTGGAAACGAAACCAAAGTCTCACCACGAGAAGAAGGCGTTGTCTGCAGTTTTCCAACCATTGACTCTAGAAGAAGATGATGATTTGACGGATTCTCTCTTCAAAGGATTTGACTGGGAGGCTTTTGGCACCAACAGCCAACAAGCCTCGAACATGATTGAGTCCCAGGCTCCTCCTCCAAAGAAGAAGCCGCCGAAGTCAGTTGTCGCCTCGCACATGCCTCAATGCAACACCCCCACTTCTTTGTCATCGTCATCGTCATCCATGTATTCTCCACACGGTGGGTTCCGCTCGAATGGTATGATTGCTCCTACCTTCATCCCACAACAACAACAACCCTCGTCTTTCATCGTAACACAACAACAACAACAACCAGCACTTGCTCCAATGCCGACGATGTTGCAACCCACCTACCCTACACAGCAGCCCATGATGAATGGGTTTATGCAACAACCGTACATGCCTACGACCTCAATGCAGTTTGGGATGGTTGCTCCGAACTACGCACAACAGCCTTCCATCATGCCGACCACCATGCAACAAACCATGATCCAGCAGCCCCATTTTCAACCTGTTCAGTTCCAACAGCCCTCCCATCCACGCAAGTACAAGAAATCCCACAAGAAAAGGTCTTCTTGATGGGTTGGGTGGTGAGTTTTCGTCACCTGCTGCTTGTTTGTTTTGTATGTTCATGTTTTTCTCACAAACTTTTTCTTATTTGCACAGACTTACAGTGCTGCTACTGTCCACTATCAGTATTTTCTACTTCTTCCAACAGTCGCCCTAGTTGCTGGTATGGTGAGTAACCATGGCTGTATTTTCGACCTTCCTCTGTCTTGTTTGACTAACCAATTGTCTGTTGCATTCACAGTGATCCCATTATTCAATGGTTGATCCTTCTAGAACTGTAAGTACTCACTTGTCTCGAATACTGTTTGATTGCTGTTTTTGTGCCTATTCTCACATTCAACTTGCTCTTTCTTATACTTGTCTCTCGCTTCGTGTATTGTTGGTATCGTCGTTGCCATCGTTGCGTCCGTTTTTCGTGGTGCGCTCTTTCCCCTTGGTTTGCTCGCCCGGCGTGTTTGTGCGCGAATCGCGCGAATTTTCGGTAATTACTACCTCCCGCTTGTACAATAATATCGTACTCTACTATAAAAATGTGAGCAGAACTACCTGCATAGCTAGAGGTATGGAGTTAGGAGTAAATCGTACTCCTACCTACTCCTACTCCTACTAGAGCGAGATAAGAGATGGTAGGTAGTATTAATACTTCCCGGTGTCGAGTCCTTTCAAGGAGGGACCGCCCGGCGCGGAGGGTAGAATGACGAGGAGGGCAATGGCCGAGGAGGGCGCACGCCCGACAAGACAATTGCCCGTCGAGTCATTCTCCCGACAAGCCGGGCGCGCCCGACGCGAGAGGACGGCCAGACACAGGGAAGTAGTAAACTTACTCCCTATCAAGCTGTGTAGGTAGTGAGAAATTCCTAGAAGCCATGTCACAAAGTGTCACACAAGTGTCGCACAAGTGTCACACACGAGAGGGACACCGCGCGACTCGCACGAAACTACTTCCCGGTCGTACAATAAATTCCTACTGTAGTATAAAAATGTGAGACGAACTACCTACACAGTCTGGTATGGAGTTAGTATTAATACTTCCCGGTGTCGAGTCCTTTCAAGGAGGGACCGCCCGGCGCGGAGGGTAGAATGACGAGGAGGGCAATGGCCGAGGAGGGCGCACGCCCGACAAGACAATTGCCCGTCGAGTCATTCTCCCGACAAGCCGGGCGCGCCCGACGCGAGAGGACGGCCAGACACAGGGAAGTAGTAAACTTACTCCCTATCAAGCTGTGTAGGTAGTGAGAAATTCCTAGAAGCCATGTCACAAAGTGTCACACAAGTGTCGCACAAGTGTCACACACGAGAGGGACACCGCGCGACTCGCACGAAACTACTTCCCGGTCGTACAATAAATTCATACTGTAGTATAAAAATGTGAGACGAACTACCTACACAGTCTGGTATGGAGTTAGTTTTGAAGTGGTGTCTATACTGCTATGCCTTCTGTCTCCGCCGTCGATATTCCTAGCGAAAGAAGTATTCTTTGCTGTCGTCATCTCTTCTGGTCGCTTCTGTTGCAACGAGTCAACAACAGACAGCTCAAACCCGACAAGGAGCGACAGCAATGGACGTTGCTGTTTCTGATTATTCGACCGTCGGGCAAACTTCTCTTGTTGCCAAAAGAATCAGGTCGATCTGCATCAAAGGCTGAGCAAGTTATCAGATTCGACCTGAGAGAGGTGACAGTACCACTCGGTGATCCTTTCGTTGAGATTCTTTGCCCCTGAAATTCGCTTCCTTGAATAGCATGCGGTCTCCAACCGTTCCCTTTTCCAGCCTTACAATTTGCACCGTGCTTTTCATCCTTTCTGGGGTTTTTGTTGGCACACAGAGCTTCGTTAGCCTCAAGTTACATGCTCGTTCATGGAGACGAAACGTCTCTCTCCACACTACTTCATGCCCTCCATCTCCGTTGGAATCTTCTAAACCAAAGAAAAGTAGAACAGATTCTCGGCTTTTAACCAATGACAATGTATCAAATGTTGTCCCCATAACTTCCACATTGGAAAATGAGGTTGTCCAGATCGTTCTTGTGGAGGAAAATGATGGATCTGGAAACGATTTTGGAACGCGCGATGAACCCACAAATTCAAATGGTTCACAGGACGAGATTCAACCTAAAACTGGTGAACGAAGCCCTTTCTTCAAGTGGGGCAGCTCAGGTGTTTCAGCGCGAAGAAAGGCGGATAAGCGTTCCATCTTCATGGGTCGTGGAAGTGAAACCAATGAGCCCGAAAGGACGTTTAGAGACCAAAGAGAATCTTCGCGCTTTAATCGCATTACTCCAAATACTAGCCATAAGCGGGGATCCCAATTATTTGATGGAACACGAAATGCCATTCGAGGTGTATTCACTCCATCGAATTCTTCTGGCGCAAAAGCCAGGCAATCTGCCGTGGCTTCTGGCAAGGTTTCCTCTTCCTCAATTCATTCTGCGATTGCTGAGATACTGGATAGTCACGTGGAGTCTTCAAGCATTCATCGTGAATACATGGACTATCCAGTGTGTTCGACCCCACCGGCAATGGGCATACTTGGAGAGCCCACTATCACCCGTCAGCCTCCGACAGTTTCTGTTCCTTTGTGTGGTTCAGACGACGGAACGATTGTTAGAATCGCAACACCGATGGACGATTTTGATATTGCTCATTTACGCCTTTCCGTTTTTTCAGATTTCTCCGGGGACCAAAGTAGTCAGTTTTGTTCGCGGTCGTGTCAAGCCATTGCGCATCGGAGGAAACGCGGTGCTGTCTGTATTGTTGCTTTCAATAGTGAAGGCCAGGGAAGATGTCGTATTCTCGGTACTGCCGAATGTAGCTTTCACGAATTCTATGGTACTGAACTCGGTCGACGGAGACCTCAGTCATCCATCATATATGTGACTGAGGTGGCCGTGCACCCTGCTTTTCGGCGACAAGGTGTCGGATCTCTTCTACTCAATGCAATTCACGTTTATGCTGTCAGACAAAGAATAGAGACCATCTATTTGCATGTCGATGTGACGAATAATGGAGCGATATCTCTGTACGAGAAGTGTGGATATCGGAAAACAGATGCATCAGAACCTGTTTTTGAGGAATTTACAAAATCGTTGAATCTACAACCAGGTGCTACGAAAGGACGAATTCATAGTTTGCTCTTCAAAGATGTACGACTGGCTACCTGGTTGCCCCAAGAGACACGTATGGTGGAACCTCAACAGCGATATTCCAATAACTCGATCATCTCCTCTTGTTGACGAATGGCAGTCAGCGAAGACGAGCCACTTATGAGTCCACATTTCACGGGTCATTCATTCTTCCAACGCCTTTAGCAACATGACCCCACCATTGGTATCGAGTGAAACTCCAGCTGAGTTGGACGTCCGAGTTCATGCCACGACATAAGTGGTGTGGATGCAAAACCAGCATAATGGCCACGCTCACACGATCGATACATTTTACGATGAGGCCGCATGGAAGGAAGAACGTCGACGGCAACATGAATAGAAACGTCATCACGGACAAGTCGTCACCTCCGCAACAGAATTTTTGAGTCAATTAGGAAAGATAGATATGGCTGTAAACATCCTTGATTAGAGATTCGGCATCACAAGCTCATCGTTCAACGCCTTGGGACGTGGGACACAAACATTGTCCTGTGCTATCAGGACATCCAGATAAAGGAAAACACAGTAGGAGTAGTTGTTTGCTATTAAAGGTTGCTGCTGCTACTGACGAGCAGCCATGTGGTTGTCTTTCCCCATATTCATACTATAGTTATTAGCTTGCTGATTTGACAACCGCTTTGTTCCTTAACGTTCTTAACTGGCTGATTTCACAACAGCTTGATTCCTTGCCTTTTCTTTTTCTTCTTTCTGCAGAGCATATTTTTCACGCTGACGTTCACGACAACGTAAACATTTGGTAGCCAAACCCTTGTCACCAAAGGCGGCCCATGGTCGGAAGTTTTTGCAGCCCTTGCACCATTTTATTTCAAGTCCACTCGAGACAACAACCCACACATTGACATCACATAAAGTACAGAGTCCCTTGTTTTGTGTTGGGATTTGTGCATATCCATTGGCTCTCTCCCCGATCAAGTCTTGGCTATTGCTGCTGCGTTGTGCAAGCCCTCCACCTTCTCCAGCTTTCTTCTTTTTGTTTTTTCCACCATTCGATGCTGGGCATGCATTCCCACACATGACACAGCATCGCATTCCCTCAGGCAAATTAACAGCTTGCTTTTGAGACATATGGGTAGGGAAGTTGACAAGACTTGTGAACTCGGGAACAGGCACGTTCTTCACCTTTTCTGGATCACCCTGGAATTTCGACGGTATAGGTGGTTTCAGAGGAACACACTTCCTCTTTGTTTGAGACATACTATTCATTGGAGAAGTCAGATGATGAGGACTGTTAATCGGTGGTAGACCTCCATGTGGACTCCACAGTCCAGCTTTATTTGGCAGTGCCATGGGGGATGTCATTGGGAGTTGTGCAGTCATGGGAGGCGGAATATGGAGCATGGGAGGAAAATGCGCGTTCGCTGGCATCCGACCACGTAGGTTTCGTACCCTGTCGTTCGAATGAATATTACCTGGATGAGGAAAGAAAGGAAAGGCCCCAGCCCCGTCAATTTGATCCCGACGATCACCTCCATATGGACTTCGTACGATGGGGAAACAGTCATCTCGATATTCCGAGCTTGGGTACATTGGCGTGGGAGGCATGGTATGCCCCATTTGATCATGCTTTGACCATTGCGATTGCATTGGTCGACCGTGTTGAGAAGTGTGACGGTTGGTACTGGTTATGAATGTTGGGCGTGCATCATCCCCATGATGCTTCTTGGTAGCTTTGGGTTCATAGTTCGTTTGGTTTTCGCTACTTTCGTTGCCCCTGGAATCAAAGAAAGCGGGCAACGGAGTGGTAGCTCCCCCGATTGCTTGGTCTACCAACTCGTGCTCCTCCTTCCACAAATGAAAGTCATGTGGACTGATACTCATGTCTCCAGTATCGTCGTGAGAGTCGGCTGTTGAGCTTGGCTTTATCTTCTGCTCAGTTGCAACATGTTTTGATTTGCTCTCTTCCTCCCATTCACACTCTTGAAGTTCCCCCAGGGAAGGAGTATCACCTGCGATACTCCATGACAGTGCTGGAGGAATGGAGAACTGACCATCCGCATGATTTGAGACCTGTTCACTTGCGCTGCTTGGAAGGTGGTTCACTGGAGTAAATGACTGGCCTCTCAAATGACGATCAAGAGTACTGTGGTCATCCGTCATTGTGTCGCTATCTCCAAGCTCTCCGTGTACGGGAGGTGTTGGACTGTTGGCTGGAGCAGCCACATCGGACGTGGAGACTTCCAGACTTCGGAGAACACTGGTTCCTTTCTTTTTGAATATGCTGTTTCTCTTGGCCTTGTTAAGGTCGGACAATTTTGTTGTGTTCTTGCTGATTGGTGTGGCGTCAATGTCAGCTCCGTTCGCGTTGATGGGTGACGTCGAAAGAGACAGGAAGAGTGTTTGATTCCTGCTTTCGTCGCTGCTCTCGCTCTTGGTTGTTGGAGGTTCCTCTTTCACACCAATAGAAAGCTGTTCGAATCTTGTCGATTGATCAGCGTCGTGAGATGCCACAGAAGGAGGACGCATGTTTGTGTCCACCAGGAGTGGCTCTCCCTCACCACCTTTCAGCCGTTTAGGAGACGACTTTCGAATGGGTGCATCTGTTGCCATGGGATCTGTTTGTACGAAGAGTCGAATTCATGTGAGAGTCTGTTGAAAACAAAAAGCATCGACGATTAGTAGTTTTGTCGTTCGTACCTCTGGGACCTTCATACGATTCGAGAGAAAATCCGGCGCTGAGGCTCGAAGTGGTGGATGCATCGGCAGAATAATCACGTCGATGGTATCGCGTCCTCATTGGACGACCTTCATTGTGGTAACTGTCGTGATCGTCGTATCCACCTGGTGGTCCAAGCGCGTCGCCAGTACGTGTATGGTGATGGTTTTCGTGACGGCTGTGGCTTTCTTCTGTCCCATGCGTCTCAATGCTTGTGTTGTTTCCAGCGGTCACCGTAGATGTGGTGCTGCTGTTGCTATCGGTTCTACGAAAGGTGTACACATGAGGAGCAGACGTAGGGGGAATAGGCGGCTGTGTATCGTGGACTCCATCAATCGTACGCTTTTTGCTACTCTTGCTTCCCTTGCTGGACATGGATGCGGAGTCCGAAGTACTCATGTTGGGATAGGACGGTGGCATGCCATGGGAACCAAACGAATTGGGTCCCATGTTCGAGTTGTATGGATGAGAATGGTTGCCATAATGAGAAGAGTAAGGACCGTTTGATGCACCTCCGTTTCCTGTATTGCGTTGATGGTTGCCCATTCCGTGCGCTGGGTACGGGCCGCCTCCATTAAAATGGGGCATGGGTGGCATTTGGGAGTGGAAGTGCGGATGGTAGGGTGGGGGAGGGTAGTGGCCATTTCCTCCAGCGTAGAGGTAAGGCGGACCTCCGTATGGGCCAGGCCCTTGAGGCATTCCTGATCCCATCGGAAAATGACCGTGTGGGGGCTGCCTGCCTGGATAGAAGCGCCCGGGGAGTTGCTGTTGATGCTGCTGTTGATGTTGACCTTCTGCCTGTGCCTTTTTGCCTTTCCGTTGTGCCCCTGCAGCTGCTTGTTGTGATGATACGGATTTTTTTCGGTTGGGTGTTGAATCATGGTTCCCGTCATCTCGCTCATCCCTTCCGTCACGATACGATACATCCTCTCGACTCTCGCCACCCGGGATCTCTGATACCGCTCGCAATCCCTCTTTCATGATTTTTGTGCTAGAAGGACAGTCTGGTTGCACGATATTGTCAGATGACATTACCAAAATGAATGAAATGGTGATCAAGGCAAATATGTCCGTTTGCTGCGGCAATTATCGTCGTCCTGCAACAACTCGGCTTCCCGCAAAGATTTCAATCCCAAATTCCTCCTTTGCACGAATGACCTTAGAACCCTTCTATTCTTGCCTCCTCCTGGACACGTTCACTCCCCAAATCCAAGACAAGAGAGGTGCGCCGAAAGTGTGTTTGTTGCTTTTCACCTACTTGCCAGGGTCCAAAAATATGAGGATAGAATTGGCGATGTGTGAGGAGGCCATGATCGTGTCGTTCGGTAGGTGATATCCGGCTGGCGTTCATATACGCCTAAGGATAGAAAGAAAGCATTTCGTAAGAAATCGTGTAATTTGGCGAGGAAGCGTTAAATCATGGACGTATCGCCGCGCGCGCATAATTCAGTGTGACTCTGTCCTTAGTTAGAAAGCCGCTCCGACCAAAAACTACTTATGCCCTCTCCACGCTCCCACAAGCATGGGGAGCCTTCTTTCCGCACTATTTGGTGTGACACATGCGTCTACGGACCAATGTGGTAGTGGAACGGTCAACTTGGGGGAGACGCTTTGGGTGAGGTGTGAGTGAAAGGGATGACGACGGAGAGCGGAAAAGATATCCTTGCCGTGGTGGCGAAGACGATGAAGTCAAAAATCAAACCCTGAAGAATGATGTTACACCGAAGAAAGCTACTACTACGAGTATATTCCGGTATTATGGGACTTTTCTTTTTCTACTGTATGATGTGGAATGCGACTCTATCAAGAATGACTGCACAACAAGATCAAGAAAGAGTGCTTGTCCAGCAAATGAATGCACCTCATAATCGAGAGGCGGTTCGATCAAGTTCCAGTGACAAATCAATGCCAGTCATTTCTGTGTCGACCGAGACGGTCCTCGTGAACAGCTCCCGCCCTGCGAGCACCAGACCGTTCTGCTCGCGTGAACAAGTCCAGTCCGGTTCATGGGTCGAAGAATGGATGTCCAAGCCACCCTATGTGAGCCACAACAAGCATCTGCGTTGCTTTTCGGAAGAGGGAGAAGAAATTAGCAAAAACTACCCAAAACCTTTTCGGGCGTGGAAGTGGCAACCGGATGATGCTCGTTCGTTTTCACCGCAACCCTGTGAATGGACGTCCTGGAATGCTACTAAATTTTGTGAAAAGATGCAATATGCGACTCTTTCCATTATTGGAGACTCCTTGTCGTGGGAACACTACTCTTCTCTACTGCAGCTTCTGGGAGAACATGTCCATCAAATGGATCAGCACAGGAGTAAATCCGAGAAGCGCAACCACATGCAGAATGCCTGTGGACGAGGCAATCCAACTTCTCTGATATATCGGAATGATCCGTATTTGAAACATGTCAATGAATCGATTCGAGACAACTTTCCCGTTATATTGGTTGTGAATCGAGGAGCGCACTATGTTTCGGACGAAGCCTTGGTCCATGACCTTCGAACCATTACCTTCCCTCATTTGCATCAATGGCAACAAATCTGTCATCGCATGAATATTACCTGTCAGTTGGTTTGGAGAACGACTGTTCCAGGCCATGTTCAGTGCCAAAACTTTACCCAACCCGTCAACGATATGGCTACCATGGAGCAACATGTCGCCAACTTGACTTTATATTCTCCGCTTCAAATCACCTACAACTGGCATCACTTTCAACGTCAAAACCTCCTGGTCTTGGACGAACTCGATCGATCCGGTTTGGACTACCATGTACTGGATGCCTACCATTTGAACATTCGGCGGCCGGATGGTCACCGAAGTCGAGACGGGGATTGTTTGCACAGTTGTTACCCCGGTAAAATGGATGTGTATAGTACGGTCCTCTTGCATTTGTTGCGTATTCATCGGTCCGAAAAGGATGTGCAACGTTTTCAAACGTTGTTTTCCAACTATGTGGATCAGAAAACTGCCCAAAACACGTCGACTTTTATTGGATAGCGTCTACCGACTTGCCTTACAATGTAAATGGATCAACATATTAAAAGTAGGTAGCTGCTTGCATAAACACTTTTTCGCTCAGCTAAAGTTGAGAAGTGTAAGATCTACACTATGCTGTGATGCTGATACGTCTCTGTCCCTGACATGGTGCTTACTGCCAACGTTTCACTCTTCGAATGCCTAGCTGCTGGGTACAATACACCGTTCCGTCATCCATTTTCGTACTTCTTCATCCGTGATTTGGGCCCTTCGCTTTTGGTGTTGGATCACGAGTTCTTGCAACACAACAATCAGACGTTCCTTTACCTTGCCCGTCGACCAATACTCTCCCGATCCGGAACTGTAATCCTTTCCAATCCGTTCCAGTTCGTCATCGTCTTCCAAGAAAAAACGCAACCACTGGTAGGCGACATCAATTTCCAAATCGGCACCATACTTTTCTTGTTCCGCCTTGGTTTCCCGTCCCCCCGAAAAACAATAGGATCGAATCTTTTGGGCAATTTCGTCGGGTGTATCCGTCAAGAAAATGGCCGAATTGGTATTGCTACTCGACATTTTTCCTTGGGCTCCCTGGAGGGGTGGAAAGAATTTGGAATGAATCAAGGCGGGTTTGCCTCCCAATGGATGAATGGTCTTGTCCACCAACTTGTGCGCGACATCTCGCGTCATGCGAAAATAGGGATCTTGATCAATGGCACAGGGAATCAAACACATTTGATTCGTCGCCCGTCGACTCGGTACATTCAAGACGGTGGGAAAGGAACTGGCAAAGGAGGGTGCCGCTTGAATGGCGGGAAAGGCAATTTTGCCCATGTTGCTGCTCCCATCAAAGCCAAACATGTTGTTGACGGTATTCGTCGTGACAGCCTTCCAAATGCGACAAATATTGGGATACATGCGTCCCACATACTCCAAATCGGAAAACAAAAAGGTCTTGTCGTAATCAAAGCCACAGGCAATAATGTCTCGGGCATTTTCCATGGTCAATTGCGCAAAATGGTCCAAATTATCTCCCGTCGTTTCATCGTACTCTCCCTTGAAGAGAAACTTTTCATCGTCCGTCATTTGAATGACCAAGGGACAATTCAAGGCTTGTTGCAACCACTGGGTAAACAAAAAGGGAACCAAATGTCCCAAATGCATGGCCGACGAGGACGGACCACGACCGGTATACAAATAAACGGGTGCGGTCCCTTGTTCCAAGGAGGATACCACGGAATGCAAATCCCGATGCGAGAAAAACAATTGTCGTCGCAAAAATCGATGCAAGGGTTGTGGTTGTGGCGCTTTGGACGAAATCAAGGCTTGAAATCGTTGCAGCAAGTCTGGATCAATCAAGGTGGATCCAAACTGTTCCACCAACTTGTTGTAATCAATCGTTCCTTCGACATTGAAGGGATCCACCTTCATTTCTTGTGGTTGCGTTGCTGCCGCTGCTTGTTTTTCTGTTGCTTCTTCTTTGGCTTGTTGTTCTTGTTGCTGCAATTCCAGCACTTGTTGAAGGAGTGCTTGTCCTTCCATGGACACGGAGGGAACTGGTACGGTAGCGGGCAAGGCCGACTCTTGGAGGAGGGCCAGAGCAGGCGATTCCTCTTGGGCCAGCATGGCTTCCCATTTGACCGACACGAGCAATCCTTTTTTGGATGCCTTGACATCGCATTGGGCGGCATCCAACACAATGGATTGCAAGGCGGTGGAGGGTGATGCATAGGGAATGCCCGGAGCAAAACAGGCAAAGACGAGCTTTTTGTGGTTGCTGTCATTGTCGTTATTGTCTGTTTGATGAAGCAAGACGAGCGTCAAGGAATCGGTGGGTTTGGTTTTGCTCTTCTTGCCCACGTGCGATTCTTCCAACAAACTGGCTCCCTCCACGTCTCCAAAGTGCTCGAGCAGGGATTGTTTCGTGACGGAACAATACGACAAGGAATAGTCGTTGGTGTGGACCAGTCGATTCAGTATCGTTTGCAAGGTTTCCACCAACATTGTAGGCGTCAGTGGAGGAGACAGGTGTTGTGCCTTGTCGTCGAGGAGGGGTGTCACGGCTGCCACGGCTTTGGAAGCCGTCATTCCCACTTTCCCCGTCAATCGCGGAGTTTCCTTGAGAAAGGTGGCTTGAAATGGAGCACAGTCCAACCATGCTGTTGCTTGGACGTCCTTGTTGCTGGTGACGGGAGTCAGGAGGGACGAAATGGCATGGCGGACCAAGACATAGGCAGTCGAAATGGCGGGAGGCGGTGGTGGTTGGGCTGGACGTTCCTTCTTTTTGGGAGGATCCGGTTTGGTCTCGGCTTCGGCCATGGTAATAGTGTCGTGCAATAGACTAGAGACTGCTTGGAATGACAGAGGGTTGTCGTGTGGTTTGGGTTGTGTGCACGTCTTCCGAAAAAGGTTGAGATTGGAGTAGTCTTTCTCGGAGGCAAGAGAACCAGACGTCCTTGAGATGGTGATGACACGTTTGCTCCTTGGGCGTCTTCCAAACACACCAAAGGCAAAACAATTATTGTTGCTTCTTCTTTCTGTACCTTATTTCAGGGTGTCCTCGTCCATGGCCGCGAAGAATCTTGGTGTGGCAGGTTTGAAGTTTGAAGGTGCGTGACGCGATGGTCCGTCCGCCAGCCCGGTTTGTCGTACGCAGTACTGACTGGATCTTTGTCGGACGACCGACGAGCCACAACGGATGGAGGGACGGAGAGTTGGAGAAACGTAGTGTTATAGACGACAGTTGTTAGGAAACCCTGTCCAGCCCTAAATCTTTGTTTATACCCTCTCTCCAAACTTCCCTTCCAACATGGTGCGGGCGGCGTTTTTTGTTCTTTTGTTGAAGAGACTTGACACCACTATCAGAAGGGAAAAAGAGGTCAGGGAACCAAGCAAACCCTCTGCACACACGTTCTATCCGAAGACGACGAATACAAGAGATAGAGAGAGAGAGAGACCAGCCAGAGTGTTGACAAGAGTTCGCAGAACCCAGGGTCACGACGCTCTCTGCGAGAAAGGACACATTCTCTAGATTTGATTGAGACAGCGGGTTCCACTATCCAACGGAAACCAGGGGGTGTGTATCTTTCCCTCAAATCTGCACCATCTGGTTTGTGGTGGTATAACAAACCAATCGACACAAACACATAGAACAACAACAAAACCAACACACACAACCACCGAGGTTTGGCGTATCATGGCCGATCGTGGATGGGGTGACGATTCGTCGTCGGACGAAGAAGGGGATACCTCTCAAGCACAACAACAACAACAGCAACACAATCAAAACCAGGATGATGATGATGCTGTGGTGATTACGGCACAACAAGTACAACAGGTCGTCCTGTCCGGTCGAGGCAGTGGTGGAACCGAAGAACGGTACACATTTTCAAACCGAGGACAGCAACAACCACCACATCATCATCCTTCGGGTCGGGGTGGTGGTGGCCATCGAGGCGGTGGACGCTACAACAACTATGAATCACAGGGTCGTGGAGGACGAGGAGGACCCACCATGTCGTCGTCACGAAAAATGCATGGATCGGGAGGTGGCAATTATCGCATTGTCGTGGGTGGTGGTGGTGGAGGAACTCATCCTGGCGGCTCCTCCTCGATGCGTGGACCACCACCCCACGATTGGAAACAGGCGGCCAAACAAGCGTCAACCTTGGTGGGTCCCCGTCCCACAAGCCACCACCCTTCCAACAATAACAATAATCATAACAACAACACGGCGGTCGATGGATCGCAATGGATGGCCAATCGCAGAGCCAAGCAAGAACAACAGGAAGCGACGGAACGACAACGACGAGAACAGGCCCAAGAGGAACAAGCACAGCAAGCCAAGCAACGACGAGCCTCACAAATGAAGGCACTCAAAGATTTGGTGGTCTCCCACAACGAATCGTCCCAGTCCAGTGTGCCGCCAGCCATGACAAGCCAGGACGATGACAACAACGACGAAGAAGCATCGCAACGGAGTGGTAGTAAGAGTAGTAGTGCGGGTGGTGGACCACCACAGCAGCAGCAGCATCGAACGACGGTCGGAGCCAACAGTGACAATTGGCGTCGTGGCATGGCACCACCACCCTCTCGATCGTCTCCTCATTCTCCTACTACTACGAGTTCCCACAAACCACGAATGGATCGACCCCAAATCATGAAACGAGATGCCAATTTTGTCCCACACTTGCCGTCGTCGACGGGGACCACCCACGATACCAGCACCACCGAACCGACGACCCCGGTCACCACCAAACCCACCAAAACCGTGGCCCAAAGTACACCCACCACCAATGCGGCTACCACCACTACACATGTGATTACGACCGAAGAGGGAACGACCGTGGAATATCGTGTCGAGCATACACCATCCTCCTTGGAATCGGCCGTTTCGGCATTGGCCAGTACCTCCACCGACCACACCAATCACCACAGCAGCAGTAGCAAGATGAGTAGTAGTAGTAGTGGTGGTCCTCCCAAAATTGAACGATTGCCGGATGGAAGTGTTCGCATCTCGTCTCCGGGCACATCGTCGGGAGGAGGAGCAGCAGGACGACCCATGAAACAGGGTCGGAAAGGAGACCCACACAACCATCACGACCATGGTCGAGGCCGAGGCGGTCGAGGAGGAAGAGGTGACGGAGGAAGAGGCCGGGGGGATGCGGGTCGCAATAAGGACAACCAAGCTAATAATAATAAAAGTTGGAGAAAACCTGCCGAGTCGGAATCGCAATCGCAGGAGAAACCCAGCGAGGCTGACCACCAGTCAAAGGAGGAACGGTCCAATTCCAATGAACCAGCAAAGGACCAGAAAACTGACAGCAATAATAATCATGTGGAGGAGGTTGATGACGACGAAGAAGAAGAACAAATGTCGCGGACCAGTGCTGGCAGTAAAAGTACAGCGTCTCAGGGAGGAGGACGTGGACGTGGACGACGACGTGGAGGAGGAGGAGGAAGAGGTGGACGAGGACGAGACTCTCATCGGGGACGAGGAAGAGGAGGTGGTGGTCGACACTCTCGTGGTGGCGGTGGCGGAAGACATTCCAAAAGCAATAGCAACGCCAAGGCGCACGCGACACATATTGAAATTGGAGGAGGCACCAACACGACGACAAGTAGCAGTTCTGGTCCACATGGACTGCTCTGAGAAATCCTACTTTCTTTCCAACGTTGGTGTCCGTTTTACAGACAATTTGAGCGGATTGCAAGAAGACAGAGGTGGCATTCTTGTAAAGAATCGCTCATCGGGTGGCCGACAAGTGGTCACCATACTTCGGAGTCGGAACTGTTTGTAGAAACCATGACCACAATTGAACGCTAATTGAATGTCGATTCTGTCCGTGTTGCGGCTTCAAACTTGTCAGGCAGTAAGGTAAAAAACGGGTGAAGGTACTCACCTACGAGACGGTCAATGGACAAGAACTCTTTGTATTGTTTTGCAGAAGGGGAAAAAGTTGTGTGGTAACAGGGGATCCACCAACAATTCCGGGTACGATAAGATAAATGGACGGTCATGTCGTACGTAATAGATTACTCTATCAAACATATTCAAGTTACATAGAATTACAAATTTGCGGTACTCTCGGTTGATATTTTGTATGGAGAAAGCTGAGCCCGCATTGTTACCCGAAGCATGGTTCCGGTGACAAACCCGAGACCTTGTCGGTATTGGATGACAAAACTCCTGAAAGAACCTCACCATCAACCTTTTCCCGAAGTTTTTGGCACTTGACCACAGCACCCCATTCTCCGTATAAGTCGGCCGACTTGTTCCATTGATAAAAGGCATTTTTCCGTTCTCCCTGTGTTTCAAGATAGTCTCCCCATTTTTCGCGTATTAGTGCGCTCAAGAAGAAATTCTCTTGCTTCTTGGTATACTGAAAGGCTTCAGCATAGAGCCCGCAGATGGTTTCTCGTTTCTTTGGGTTACTCCGCAAACTCTCCAGTTCTGCTTCCAGAGCCAGTTTCATATGCAGAAAATTATCGGGACAATCTTTCGAGTACGCTGAAAGAGACTTGAAATGGCTTTTTGCCATTCGCAAATTCTGAGCACGACGCGTACCAGCTCGACACAAGGCAACTGCAATCATGGAATTCATGAACTCGACCAACGTCGACGCTAGACTGTGTGATGGTGCTTTGTGAAAAAGCTTCATGCAGCACTGCGCCATTCTATCTGCCTCCGACAAATCATCATGAACATACGACAGTTCCATGGAAAAGTAGTATAGAAGCATCACAACCATTTTATTGCTTGATTCGACACCTTTCAATAGACTTTGCTCAAAATTTATTGCAGTTCCCGTCAGATGACAGGGACTATCGGCCGTGCCATCATAGCAGTGAACCATTTGCAGTATAACGGAATTTGACAACTCGCTTACTCGCTGTCTGTGTAAGCGTGCAAATTTCAAAGCTTCTTTCACGTTTTTTCTTATGAGAACCAGTTTCTTTCCAGTGACATGCATTAGCACGTTTATTGACGTACGAGCCTGCGCTGACGAGGCAACGTAACCAGTGTCCAGTGCAACTTGAGAGGCATACATGAGGTTCTGAAACCCATGTTCGACTGGACGCGTCCAAGGGACAACTGAGTTTCCAAGTATGAGGTTTGTCATGGACGCAACTCTGGGACAGTGGTATTTCTCTGATATCTTTGACGCAACCTTCCCGAAGCGGTATCCCTCTCGATGGTTGATGTGCAGTCCACAAAGGGTTGAGGCATACAATGCAAAGGCAAGGGCTGAGTATGCATTGATTCCATAGCGAACGGAAAGTCGCACCGATCGAAATGCAAATAAAACAGATATTGGAGATCTAGAGCGCCAACCGAGCATAAAACCCATGGAAAGGAATTCCGATGCTTGTTTCTTCCGAAGATCTGTCATGGAAGGGAGAGCCAATA
The DNA here is from genome assembly GCA_946965045.2 of Epithemia pelagica. Lineage (NCBI taxonomy): Eukaryota > Bacillariophyta > Bacillariophyceae > Surirellales > Surirellaceae > Epithemia > Epithemia pelagica. The sequence continues at coordinate 1,422,006 of OX337235.1, read as the reverse complement.
TTGTTTCGTCAGATTTTCCTCGAAGCAACGACCGGGTTCGAACAAATTCTCGTACGACCGCCCATTTGGAAACGCGTGAGGGGAAGCGTTCACCTAGCTGGGCAAGAACAACAATACACACAGCTGTCGCCTCATTCAAGTCATCTTGCACTTCCATGGACTTTAACAAAGCGAAGTAAGCCTTGATTTTGTCATTCAAAGAAGCCCCGTGAAGGACCACTTCATTTATGGAATGTGTAACAACTTCAAAATTTGCGTTGGCCGTCTCAACCTCTGCACAGTAGCTGTAGAGGTCCAATGCGAGCTCATAGTGGAGATTCCAGCAGTCATCACCCAGAAACTGAATCCCTTTGCGTAAATACCGAGCTGCGTCAGGGAACGAAGGAACCAATGAGGCCTTCTTGGCCGCGCGAAGGTTGAGCTCCGCCACTTTGTACCGTTCACGCTGATCGACAACTTGATCCGCGCCAGCATTCAATAATGATACAATCATCATGATATTTTCTTCTACTGCCTGTGGTGATGAGCTTCGCAGAAGACGACGCCCAATTTTTAGATTCAGTGCAGCGATATCCTTCTCTGGAATCAAATCAAACACAACATGCCGAATTAAATCATGGGAGAATCGGTATCCACCCGATTGTATCGAAAATACCAGTAAGCCCTCGTTGTAGGCCTGCTTCAATAGAGGCTCTACAGGTGTTTGCAAAACTCGATCAAGCGCCGAGGCATCAATCTCGTGACCAAGACAGCTTGCGATTTTAAGGGTCTCTTGGACTGGAGCAGGTAGAGACAGAATTGAGCGACCCACAAGATCCAAAATCGAATCTTTCTCACCAACCTCAGAACGCAAAGATGAATCTTCCCATACCCATTTGCTATCAATGCGTTCAATTATCAGCTGTTCGATGAGAAGACGTAGAAACTGGAGCAAGAAGAAGATGTTGCCTTGTGTGTGAAGAAGAGCGATTTCGGCCAACTGTCGAACATCCGCCGGCTCTCGCTCGAGAACGTCAGCAAGAAACATTTCAATGTTTGCCAAAGTGAGATTCGAGAGGTCAATGAAAGTTGCACGAATGGATTCATCCTGTTCGATCTCCTCCAAGACTGAATGAAACCTGGGAGAAACGAGCAGCGAACTGTTCGACTTGTCGTGTTGTAGCGGAAATGCATCGTCCTTCAATACTGTATTCGATGGGTCAGAACGAACCGTAGTAACAATAAGGAGTGCCATACTTTGGTCGAACTGCAATAGGCTTCTCATGACTTCCAAACTTGGGATATCCGCCCATTGAATGTCATCCAAGAAGAGAACAAGTGGGGTGTGGGAACATATCGCAGCTACAGCATTTGAAAATGTATTGCCAAGTCGATTCGCCATCTCAGTCCCGAGATACTTTTCTCCAAGGCCTGAAGCTTGGGTAAAACGTTTCGACTGCTTGTAGTCATGCGTGGCACGGAAAAGCTGGTCAAATGCCGGAATCATATGAACTAAGCTGTGCTTGTCGTTCTTGACAGCTCTTAGAACATCAGCTCCACACTTTGCAATCAATTCTCGGTCCCCTGAATCAAGTAATTGGTTCACATAACCCGAGAAGGCAGACACGAATACTTCAAAGGGTCCCTTTCGGTGATGATGAACTTCCGAAAACTTTCCTGACAAAAAGAATACCCTTGGCCTCTCTTTGTTCACGACTGGGCGGAGCGAGTCTGCCAAAGTCGATTTGCCTGCTCCTGGACTCCCAGAAATCACCACAATCTCTTGACAATTTGTTCGACGACACCTTTCCCAACAATCTAAGAGACTCTGTTTTTCCTTTTGTCTACCATACATCTGAGTACCAACTGGAAATATCTTGGCGGTAGACTCCAGGTTGACAAGATGAAGTGGTTTCGAGGACGACACTCTGACTACGCTTTCTCCACCATCTCTCGACTGCTGCTCACAGCTTTCGCTGCTTTCTTTGTGTTCTGACGATGCCATCATCCTTTCACTTTTCCTCGGCCTCTATAGTCTCCCCATTGGCAAGAATCTTGTACACATTCAATGGCACGAGACACGTCAGAATCTATTCTGCTTTTTCGCCGCGAAAGCACCTGATGATCCCTCCAATCTCAACACCAACACAAGGCAATGCAAGTAAAAGAGTCAAGGGTAGACTGGAACGAGAAGACAGCCAAGAAGGAAATAGATCACAGATTGGCTGACATGATCCGGTTCCGGTATCTGGTAAGAAAGCGAGGAGAAATGGAAAAAACAAAAGTAAAAAACACAATGGTGCTGTTCCGGCTGTACAAAAATCGCTATAGACGTACTTCTAACCTTATGATTAGAGTGTCTCATTCATTCAAAAAGACTGCACAGAGAGAATTTTGTCCGTTTTGATATTTTTATAATCGGAGTAATACGATAGAGCACATAGTAGGTAGCTATTCTGTACAGTATCGAGCACATAGCTCAGGATGTTGTAGGCGAGTAATAGAACATAGAACACATGTTAGCAATGGCGAAAAGTGTCCTCTCCACCGTTGGCAAAAGGTTGATGATCCAATGGAGGAAGGAGCTGTGTCGATAATAAGTTTCTAGGAAAGATGACAGCTTACTCTTGCTGAAGTAGAAAGGTTCCAACTACACTCGTGTAGCTCAGTTCCACGCCCTAGTAGACTTTGTTCACATCTCTATTGGAACCAGATTTCTATTTTCTTTACTATTGGCACAATGGTGCCCCCAACATAAAGTTTATCATCTCTCTGCCGATTCCGGCAAGAGGTCGTTCTGAAAAGAGTCGACGAGATCAAAAATCTCTCTGCTCTTGTACAGTACTAGCCGAGCTCTTCCAGTGCAATAGGCAAATGTCTCCCCCGCAAAGCTACAAGACGTCAAAACTGGGAAGGAGAAAAGCGGCGAATGAATTCATAGTACTGTTGTGACTTGTTGTGTCGTCGTCACCACTGGGTCCCCCTCCTCCCGCGAGTTGATAAATGGTCACAGCAGTGGTCAGTAGGCCAATCAAGCTTCCAGCGTAAATCAATAGCCACGATCCACACACAATGGCGGATCCCTGCAGATTGGAATCCACTTGAACATAGTCGCGTCCCAATCGCAACCCCATCAATCCTGGCACGACAAATCCCAGCATGCTACTGGCAGTGCCACCCACAATTTGAAAGACCACAGAGATATCGGGGGCAATCAGAGCAATGCCCAAGGCACTCCCTGCCAAGGCCAGCGTCAAGACAATGTGCCGACACCATGGAAATCCAGTTTCGTCTTCTTGTGGTTCGACATTGTCATCCTGGTATGGGTTGATGGTCCTACTTCTTGTTTGCTCCGGGGACTCTCCATTGCTCCTCTCGGGTGTGATCGTGTTGTTTGGTTGCCCCGTCGTGGGATCATCAATGATCGGCATGGTGACAGTGTCTTGATCGTCTGATGGAGGCGATTGCTGATGTTCGTCGGAAAGCAATGCTTGAGTGAGCATGGAATTGGGTTGACTTTCTCGACTATCCGGTCGTTTTCGGAAGCAAGAACAACAACCATGGTTGTCTTGGTCGGATTCCCCCGTTTCTTCATCCATTACTGCTGCAGTGCGTTTCCCACCACAACACGACGACGATAACGACAAGCTAGACGGAGGAACAATGCCCTCCAGTGTCACTCGCGCCGGAAAAATGTTGAGGGGAAAGGCCATGGTCACTGCCAGAACCATACCCGCGGCTGCCACTTGCATAATCCCCGCCAAGGGAGGTTGATAGGCCGAGAGGATATTGGGAGTGACACCGTCTCGACCAAAGTCCGCCAGGGTCGCCAACGCAATGGAGGCATAGAGGGTCGCACAAATGGCCACGGCTACCCACGTGACTTGGCCCATGCGACGTTGTTTGCCATCCATGGGATGGACCGGTCGACTGCCATTCGTCGTGTTGGTTGTGGATGATGGTGGTGGTGGTGGTGGCGGAATTAGTTCTTCGTAAATGGCACAGACATTGACTTGACAGGAAAAGGCAAACAAGATAATGGGACACGCCGTCAAAATGGAAATGGACCCCTGTTTGGGCCACAACATGGAAGACCAATCAACGTCGTGTGTGGTTGTGGTGGAGTTGTGTGTTGTGTTGTTGCTCGCCAACACGGGGAACCATTCGGCCCCTGTTTCATCCAGAGAGAGCGTTTGTGAAACGTCTGTTGTCACATCCTTCCAGGAGCGCCAAGAATCATGGTCTTGGTTCTCTTCTTCATGTTTGGTATCGTCAATGAGATGTACAATGGCGGCAAAGACCAAGGTTCCAATGGAGGCAATTCCCACGGCACTGGACATTTGCAAGGCCGTCATGGTCCGAAACAAGGAGAGGGGCAACAAGACACAGGTCCATATTAAAATCATGCTCACTGCTCGGGAATGATGCACGAGCAAATTGGCTTGTTGCAAAATATCTGCCACGGCAATCAGGTACGCCACGGCACATCCTTGACAAAACAACACGATACACAGTTCGGTCGCTCGTCGCAACCACGGTCCATACAGGACTTCGGTCAAGGATTCGTACGTGTACAATTGATAGCGCGTACAGGCCCGAATCAACAATTGTACCGAGGCCACAGTCGCCAAGGCGGCCGCCACGAGCAAACTGGCACTTCCCACCAATCCGGCCTGGGCACACGCATGAGGCAAACTCAACACACCGGCACCCAAGGTGGCACTACACAAATTGGCTGCCGCACCCCAAAAGGCCATGAGAGAACCACCCGGTTGGTCGCTAGTTGCATCACTGGCAGAACAGCAACCACAGCAGGAGAACAAGCAAGAGAAAAAGGACGGTGATGACGACGACGTTGGGTCAGCGTCATTCTCAGTATGGTCGGCCGTTGGCGAGGAAGCATGTCCCTCCGGAGACTTGTCATCGTCGTTGGTTGCAGTAGACTGAACCGTGGATGTCGTGGAAATGCGATGATTGGTCGTGACCGAGACAAAGGAGGACGTCGAAGGAGGCGCCGCCAAGGGATCCTGAACGGACAAGGCTTCCGGTGTGACTGGTATGGGCTGACTTGAGGCAGGGATCAAATCACCACACTGTTCTGGACGAGGCGAAGCAGGGTCTTCCATGGTCTATCTTTGTGTTTGGTTGGGGATATTATGGTATAGGAACGAACTACGGTCACCCGAATAATTGGATCGACAAGGGACACAAGGGAAGATGAAGCAGCGTTGGAGAAATTTCAACACTCTCCCAAATGCAAATCCAGCAAAGCTTTTGAAACAGAGGTAGGAAAGGACAGAATTGGTTCGACCTGGCGCTCGTCAAGGAATGAATCACACTCTCCTCCTCTTCTTTGGTAGAGATGTAACTTGTGTTTGTTGATCAAAATGGGGTCTGGAGAAGATGCGGCGCTTTGTTCCCGCAAGAAAGGGGCACGGGGAACGCTTCCGTTTGTACCTTATCTTTTCTGCCCCCGCTTCGTACAAGGGTGGTTTCGGCTTGCCCCCAGAACAGAAAAAGCTATCTCAACTACCCTCTCCTCCTACCGAATGGATGGGAAATTTGTTCCTCTAGGAGTACGAAGCATGCTCTCTATCGTTCTCACTCGACACTCGATCTCATGATGATCCTCACATCCATTTCTTTTGTCACAGATCCATATTGGGTCCATCATATTCCACTGGATTGAATTCGGGCGAGTTTGGTTGCATTTCGTCAATCTTAGAGATGACTTCGACTTTTGTGTAAAGTCAATGCAGTCGCAGATGATCGCTCATTCCCGCTTGGGTTGCTCACAATTTCCCATTTGCAGTCTTTTTTGCCACAAGGCGACTCCTACTACCCATTCAAAGGTGGAGTCTCTTCGTCTCTTTCGAAACTGCTTATTCGCGTAGACAACAAAATATTGTTAGGTTTGTTTATTCCAGCCGAGAGTTGTTTATCGTGATGGGATTGGGTACCATATGCGGGATAGACTGCTTGCACGAAGGACGCATACAATGTCGGTGTGTTCTTGTTGTCGTCGTCAAGCAACGCGGCAGGATCCAAAGTATAGTATCATTTTTCGCAAGAGAGAGAGAGATATCGAATCACTTTTTGATCCATGAATCCGTTTCTTTTACTCCCTGGTTCGGACAAAGGCGTCGTCTCTGGCTTCACCAGCCGGCCCTTGATCCTTGTTTTCGTTGGCCTTTTCTGGTGTAGCACATTGGTATCGCATTGTTTCGGAGATACAGTCAATAACAGCAAGGCAAGACAACTCTGGAATGAAGGCGGCTCCTGTCGGCCCTGCGATCGCCTGTTCTATCAACTGGTCTTTAATCTGGCCCTGCCCTGTGAGTTGCGACCACCGCAACCACTGCAAAACCCATGGATCGAGACAACGTGTATTGTCATTCCCGACCCCAATCAATACTCGTGGAATGGCACCAATCTCCCGCTCGACATGGAGGCACCAGTGACAATCAACAGTTTGGTTCTGTTGGAGCTCAATCTAGAGTATAATGTTCTGGCTCGTCAGATGATTGATGGAAACTTCCAAACGGGAGATTCCGTACTGTATGAGAGCATTGAGCCAAAGGAATCTCGAGGCTTGCAGGTGATTGCCACAGCGATCAATGGAAACAATCAGGAAAGCATTGTTCAATCCTGGGCGTTTTCTCTGACTGGAGGCGAAAGCATCTGTGTCCAAAACTCTGCTCAAGTGACTGTCTCGGCCGGTTGGGCGGACACTGTGAGTCTCCACTACATGTCGTCAGTGTCTGGCCTTGGCTTCCCCGGTTCGTTCATTATTTGAAACACATTCGTATCTCATTTCTTTTATTTACAGATTGTTGCATGCAGTCAGAATCCAACAGGTCCATCACCGACTTCTTCTCCCATATTGCCGCCACCACGAACCGGGACAAGCAACGACCACAACATCCAACAGCGAACAAGATTGACGTGAAGGGAGAAGCATGAAACTTGGTATCTTTATGATGATGAGACTTGCTATCTACATGAATGGTGCAAGTGTTCAGGAGGCAAAAGAACTGAACCTACATGCAGTGGTGGGCCGATGGACGCAATATGTACAATGAGCGGGCGGCAGGCCTCAACAGATCTCGAGCGGAATATAGAATGAACATCAAACTTGAATAAGAAGCAAAATCAAACACTTCTTTCCCTCTCTACTAGATATCATGAATTTCGAGTGTCAAATTCGTTGGTCGGGTGGAAAACTTGTTCTCTAGTGGGCGCTTGGAGTGATCGTCGGAGTCGCTTGAGCTGAGGCGTGTTTCAACTTGGAAGATGAAAGCGGGGAGACATCGCAATTGAGGCGTGGTGATGAGTCCCCGCGACTAGGAGGGTGGAAGCATTGAAGCTTGGGCCGGAGGGGGTGCCATCAGCGTGTTACTGGATTCAACGGACTGAGGTTGTGGATGGAACACACTCGTTGATGGCGATGGTGTTGGAAATAATTGAGGTATCGCATTCTGCGGAGCGGAACTGTTCTGGTTCAGAGACGGGGTGACTTGCTGTTGCTGTAACGGCTTCTCTGGTACTTTCGGGATGGTTGCGGAACTCTCATCAGACGATGGAAGGTTTTCAACATGATTCGAGAGCGACACATAATGCGTAACCCTGGAGTCAGTGCTTAGCGGGAAGGCAAGAATTGCATGTGTAAACTCCTGGCCAGACTTCTTGATGTTCCGCACATGTGCAGTCCCAGGTCGTTTGAAACGGATTTCTTCCATCAGTTCATGTATTGCTTTCTTCTCAGTCTTGGGGCCTTGCAGGATCGCACATGATGTCTTGCCAACAACCTCTTCAGACGAATATCCTGTCATCTCTTCCCACAACTTATTCACTTGAACAATTGTATAGGGAGGAGTTGCCAGTGTCATCACCATGGGCTTGTCAAACGTTCTTTGACATGTTTGTACGGTATTTGGTATCACAGAGAAACTGTCTGACCCTGCAGCTTGTTTCAGCTGCAACATAAAAGCCATGACATCAAACATGAGTTCCAATCCCGTTATTCTGTGCGCCGAGTTGAATTTGCAACAGAGCATTCCTTGTTTTGAAACTTCGGTCAATGCTCCACATTTCGTCGCATTCACAGTGGACATTACCCATCGTGCCATCATTTGGTTTCCTGCCACAACAGATTCCTCAGTCACTAACGTGTAGCGGAAGTCGATCTTGCCGTTCGGAAATCGTATTCTATCCACCAGTGACTGGAAAAGCACGTGCAACGACGCTGTATCAGCCATCATTGCGTCGATACCCATAACAGTCCTTTGACACTTGGAGACTTGGACTTCGCTAGCAGGAAATGAACGATATGGCGTAACTGGCATGATGCATGTAAAGCAGCTTTCATCCAGGATACTGGACCAAAGCTTTCTTCTTTTTTCGTTGGAGGATCGTAGAGCAAAGAAGGACATAAGAACTTCGGTTCTGGTGTTGTGCATCTCCACCAGAAGCCCAGCCGCTCCAGCACGCTCAGATACCAGAGTATCTCGTTCTCTACAGAGATCCTCTACAGTTGCTTTCAGTTTCTCGAGGTAGGCCTTTTTCCGTAAGCGAGTATTCCGGGCGTGTTCTCGATTTCGATCACGGTTGGCCTGTGCCTTTTCATCGGCATTGAGATTATGGTCCTGTATCACTTCATGCTTGGCTAGTTTCTTGGAACCAGCTGGTGGTTGCGAGAGCGTTGCCTCGCTTCCTGCGCTGCTGGAACATGAGGCTGTCTTCTTAGGGCCTTCGCAATCCGTGTCACTCGCCGAAACGACTCCAGCCTTTGGTAGAGATGGAGTTGGTGTAGGAGTCGGAGCGGGTTTCTTCGATTCCCTACTGCTTGACGCAGGTTTCAGTGCGGGCAGTGCTTTGGTTTTCTTTGCTCGCTTTGCTGGAGGGGGCCCTTCCCGTTGGGGTCTTGGATTCAATGCTGGGGCCGCTGGTGGTTGAGCAAACTGCACACCAGCAGGGTTGCTTCCAGGTGTTGGGGCCACGGCAAAAGTCGGTCTTTGGGATTGTTGTTGTTGTTGCTGCTGTTGTTGGGCTTGCAGTTGCAGCTGGTGTTGAAATTGAGCAAACTGCAACTGTTGAATAAAGGCACTGGGGTCGTTCCCAAATGGCATTTGAAGAGGCTGTTGTTGCATTTGGTTTTGTGCCTGTTGCACCTGGTTGTTTTGCTGGGACTGTTGCTGCAGTTGTTGGGCTTGTTGCTGCGCAGCCTGTTGTGCCGCTTGCTGCAACTGTTGCTGCGCCTGTTGGAGAACGGCCTGTTGAGCTTGTTGCTGAGCCGAAGCAGGGTCTGCAACAGTGCCTTGCGGAGACTGTGAGGCGTTTATTTGGTTCGCCGCTTGTTGCAATTCTTGCTGTTGCTGCGCCGATTGATTTTGTTGTTGCTGCTGGTGTTGCTGCAGAAGCGTCCCCGCTTGCTGCGCTAAAAGCTGTGTGAACGTTGCCGCCAAACCTGGTTGCGATTGTTGCTGAGACACCATTTGCTGAACCGAATTTGCATTCACTGCTGTGTTCGTGCTATTGTTGTTTATCGGTTGCATCGAGATGTCAAGTTTTTGCTGCTGTGAAGAAGACTCATTGTCTTGACGAGGTGGTGGATGTTGCTGTGTTGAGGACGGAAAAGACGACGAATTATTGAATTTGGAAATGGGGGTGGGCATTGGTAATTGTAGGGTTAAACTGGAATCCGTTCCTCCGCCGTTCTGTTGGGATTGTTGTGTGGAACCAACCGCATTAACAGCCTGTTGTCCATTCGCCATTAGCGAGGCAGAATTGGTCAGGAAATTGAATTGCGGTACCCCATCTTTCATTGAAAACTGAACCATATCGGGAGGAGCAGAAGTTCCGGAAGCAGAATCTCGCTCTCGGAGTGCTACATTCATGGCTGCAGCCGAATGGTTTACAGCCTGGCCTTCATCGTCCTCATCTTCATCCCAGGACAGGATACTCCCCAAAGCCCCAATGTCATCTTCGTTCTCCTGTTTATGGAATCACGGAAGAAGGAAATAATGAGATCACGGTGCTTAATCATCCAAACCAAAGAACGAATACCACAAACGAACGATTCACTCAAACGAACGCCGAAAAACACAGGACAATGCTCACACTTGACATGTCAAAATCATCCAGCGTTTGGTTCCTCAACATGGTTGCGTTTTGTTTTTGCCGTTGTTGATATTGAAACATGGTGGAAAGACTCTTTAGGTGTTTCTTTTTGAATGGAATCTGTCGTGCTTGTTGCTGTTCCCATTGGAGAAACCGGTACCATCTGCTCTTGACACCGATGATGGAAGCCTTTGCGAACAGTAAGCTGACCGTTCTTGATAGTGTACAATTATTTGTCACAAGACATGTGTACTCCTCCAGGAATAGTAGAACAGCGACATCAAAGCGACATAAAGAATTGAAAGAGGTCGCGGAAGCGCCGGGAAATCGGCTCATGCGGAGTTCCAAGTATCCTCCCTCTTTTGGACCGCGGCATCATGGAGCATTTCATGGTAATCCTCTTTTCGATAGCACTCTAATACACCCTATTAAAACACACGAACAAAGGAAAAATCCGGTAAACGATTTCGTACCTCAAGGTCATCATCGTCCTCGTGAAATTCACCATAGAGATCCGCCATGGTGTCGCTTTGTATGTGTATTGTCCGGGAAACTGAACCGCAAGCCTCGTACGATTTCTATGCTTGCCGCACACCCCAGGCCCCTCCACCTTTGCCGACAAGAGTGACTTTTTGTCCACAAGGAGGAAGGCTTGAGACGTTTTGTTGCGTAACGTAGGATGCCGATTGTATATTTCTCTTGGTTTCCCTCTTGGGTCTATTGCGGGATGTCTCTTTGCTGTTCGATTTTGTTTACCGCCACGGTGTTGTCTTCACCGTGTCTGTGCGCAAGGTGGTTGGAGGATGCACTGTGGATCAATCTGTACAATGCTGTGTACACATATCTTTGTGTCATTCCAAGTGCAAGGAATTCAGTGGGCGGAGAACGAACCCCTGCTGTCGGTCTGTCCGGTGTCGCGCGCGCACGTTCCATCATCCGTCCTCGTCCCGCGTGAATGAATGAAGGGCGATTGGAAATTGGAATGAGAAAATCATGTCAGGTCCATCCAAATTCTGCCGCTCTTGATAGCATTGCATTCAGATTGGACGGAATCTTTTGTCTGTGGTTGTATCATTTGGTCCGAAAACGTCCATTCATTCAAGCCATCATCATGAAGTACATTGTGGTAACAGGAGGCGTGGTTTCCGGGCTGGGTAAGGGAGTGACCATTAGTTCCATGGGCCGCTTGTTGCAAGCGTGTGGACTGCGAGTGACGGCCATCAAGATTGATCCCTATTTGAACGTGGATGCGGGGACCATGTCCCCTTTTGAGCATGGAGAAGTCTTTGTCTTGAACGATGGGGGAGAGTCCGATTTGGATTTGGGAAATTACGAACGATTCTTGTCCTTGCAATTGACGTCCAATCACAACCTGACGACGGGCAAAATCTATCGCAAGGTCATTTTGGCGGAACGCAAAGGCGATTATTTGGGCAAAACGGTACAAGTGGTGCCTCACATTACCGATTGCATTCAAGATTGGATTGAAACGGCGGCTCAAGTTCCAGTCCAAGAAGAAGAAGGAGGAGACGACAATGGCGAACCGGCCGACATTTGTTTGGTCGAGGTGGGAGGAACAGTGGGAGACATTGAGAGTTCAGTCTTTTTGGAAGCCTTGAGACAATTCCAGTTTCGAGTGGGCCATGAAAACTTTTGCGTGTGCTTTGTATCACTCATACCGATTCTTTCCAATGAACAAAAGACCAAACCAACGCAACATGGGGTTCGTGATTTGAGGTCGTTGGGACTCTCCCCCAGTATAATCTTTTGTCGCTCTACGCAGGTCTTGGAGACGGCCACCAAACAAAAGATTTCCAACTTTTGTCACGTCCCTGCCGAACATGTATTGAGTGTCCATGACGTTTCCAATGTGTACTTTGTGCCGTCCTTATTGGAACAACAGGGATTGCATGAAATATTACAAAAGCAACTCAACTTGCCTCCCACCAAGCCTGACTTGACAACCTGGGTGACCATGGCCCGATCCGTGAGTGCGACAGCGCGAACTGTCATAATTGCTTTGATTGGGAAATATACAGGCCTCCAGGATTCGTACCTGTCCGTCATCAAGGCCTTGCGTCATGCCAGCATGGCCTGTAAAGTCAAGTTGGAACTGGAATGGATTGAAGCTGGTCTTTTAGAGGATGGCGACGACGACGATATCAACAATACTGAAAAAGCAGAGAAGGGTAAAGGATCAGACTATGAAATGATATCATCGGTTCCTTCTTCGGAAAAGACACAAGAAACTTCTGCCGAGGCTTGGAAAAAGCTGCAGGAGGCAGATGGTGTTGTGATCCCCGGTGGTTTTGGAAAACGAGGTTGGGAAGGGAAACTGCGGGCAGCCAACCATTGTCGCCTCGAGGACAAGCCCTGTTTGGGAATTTGCCTGGGATTTCAGGCCATGGTAGTCGAATACTGCCGAAATGTGTTGCACTGGAAAGGAGCCGATTCGGCCGAGTTTGACGAAGAAACCAAGGAACCAACAATTGTGTTCATGCCGGAAATTGATCCAACCACCATGGGTGGCACCATGCGATTGGGAGGACGTACCACTACCTTTACGCACACACTTATGGATAGGAATGATAGTCCAAAGAATAGCGAGTCGGACACGACTGGCATGTCGCAATGCCAGCAATTGTACGGAGGAGCCCCTCGTATATCCGAACGCCATCGTCATCGATACGAGGTCAATCCCGAAAAGGTGGCGGCGATTCATGATGGAGGTTTGAAATTTGTGGGACGAGATGGAGATCGAATGGAAATTTCGGAATTGCCCGGTCATGCCTATTACGTGGGGTGTCAATTCCATCCGGAATTTCAATCCAGGCCCTTGCGTCCCTCTCCTCCCTTTTATGGTCTGCTCCGGGCGGCGACCGAAAAGAACCTCCAGAAAGCATCGTCAGCCTCTACCTAAGTGTACTGCTGCGAGGTGTTATCCATCAAGATCTATTTCAAGCTATTTTGGAGTAAGTCAAGGTTATAACATTATGCGAGATCCGCAGAACCACAGTATGGAACAATTTTCTTTGGGTGGTCTTGTGGTACCAGAAAGTGCTGGAAAGCTGAACAGGTGCGTCTCACCGCTTCGACAGGGAATCGAAAAACGTTAATCCAGCAAAAGTCCTTTGGGGCCGGGAAGAAAACAAGGCCATCAGGCCACCTATTGCTCTAGAAAAAAGAACGTACTGTTTGTTATGATTTTCAAAGACTAGTCTTACCGGACGACGACAAGTGTCAACCACAGTAGTTCTATGTGTACAAGAGAGTTGCGAGAGGAAACGACTCGCCCAGGTTCATTGCTCCACACACTAGCACAAAAAAAATGATTCTCCCCTACACATTTGTGCGACACGCGCCGATTAGAATTGAACGCGTGCTTTTTGCATGGCTTGAGCTCGTTCTCGCAACAACCGGGCATTTTCGGCATGGGCATTGACGACAATCATGACTTGTCGGTCATCGTCCGCATGTGCTGGTCGATGAAAGAAACTTGCCAAGAGTTTGGCATATTGTTCATTCGAGTAGACGGGTTGCCCTTCGACATGGGTGACGACATCCCCTCGTCGCATTCCGGACCGTCCCGCGACACCTCGTACTTGGGAGACCGTCAAGGGCTGATACCGCGCCGACGGCGTTTCAAACCGGACCGGACAATTGCGTTCCTCGGGATCGTACACTGGAAAGACAACACACCGTGGCATGTGATTCGGCAAGGGGAAGCGACCCACCATTTTGGCGGCAGCCTTGGGGTGCATGGGAGCAGGTGGTTTGAGCGAAAGGGAGGCTGACTTGAGTGGAGGAGGCGCCGTCTTTCGGAAATTACTAATCACATCAATGGCTCGATCCGAGGGTTGTCGGCCACCCAAGAGAACGCCATGCATAATGTGGGACGCATGAGCCAAATTGGGCACGTCGTTGCTGTACATGAGTTGTGTCACATATTCTTGTTCGGGCAACGTCATGAGTTCCTCCCACCCAATAAAGAGCGTTGGATCTCGCCAGGCTCGGGTTGTCACCAACTTGTCGCGACTTTTCTCCAAGACGGAACCGGCTGAACCAAGTCGGGGTACGTCTGCATATTTGGACCAATCCAACTCGGGCGCTTCCACCTTTTTGCCAATGTCTTTTAAATACGTTCGATAATTCACCGAAGCCTCTTGAATGTCATCCAGTGTCGTATTTTGAAGGAATTCATGTTTCTTCTTGAGGTTGGAGGCGGACAAATTGGAATCACTCTCTTGGAGAATATTGGCCACCGAATAGGCTTGTCGTAAGAGCAACACATAGGTAACAATGGGATGATAGGCGAGTTTCTGGTTGGGTTGCGGACCATCGTGACAAGATGGTTCCTTCTTTTCTTCGACAAAGATTTGAGTGAGTTCCGTATCGGGTGCCAAGTACTTGGCGCGACTCATGGGACACGCCAAATGGTATTTGACTTGTTTGGATCCATCACTGGCTTCTTCGTATCCATCTGCTTCGGCGCGAAGCATGGCTTTGATACAGTTGGCGCACATGTTGAAATCACATTGGGGCGATGGACAATGGAGAGGAAAGGCCATATCGGCCGGACGCATGGGATTCAAACACAAGGGACAATCCGGACAGTCCTCTTCTTCATCCTTACTCATCATGTCCGACAACAAACTGGTTAAGGAGGTAAATCTCCACTCGAGTTGCAAAGGAGCGGCCGGTGCAGCACGACGGTTGTTGGTGTCTTCCCCACTGACAGCGGCGGACAAGAGAGATTGCGAGGCTTCCAGTTCTGCAGAAGTGTTGTGGCTATGATGGTTGCATTCGACCCAAAATAAATCCTGCAACCGGAGCAGTCCATTCAAGTCACCACACATCATGTGTTCCAACCACCCCAAACCCCCACGTGGTGGAGAGAGAGAGAGAGAGCAGAGACGGCGAACGAGAGGTGCTGGGTCTTGTGTGCCTTGGCTGGCAATGGTGATTTTATGGAAAACCGAGCGACCAAAGTTTTCTGCTGGCTCGTCCTCGCCTCCCGCCAATACAGTTGGTACTAATAATTCTCACGGAATAACACACCAGGTGCTCACAAAAAAGCACCCATCCGCCGGACTTGGCGCACCGACACGGTCCAAATAGGGCGAGACTGCGTGCGCGTCAACACGAGACACACGACACATAACGGACGGGGAGTGACTGCAACGGACGGACGGACAGATTCATATTCTCTATTGTGTTGTAGCGGAGAAAGAAGACTCGAGACACCACAAAGCTCCCCCCATTACTCATACTTCCGCAACAACAGACATATAATATGGTCATCACTGTTCAAGAGCAATCAAAGACAAGCATCGATCAGAACCGCTTCTGTTTCTGTTGCTTTGCTATTGGACGTTACAAGAAAGCAGTCGTTTGGTATTCAAGATCCATCACATTTTGCATTTCAAACCAATCATCGTTTGACCTGCATCAAGCTCATTATCTCAGATCACGTTCATATTCATTCCATTCGCGCATCACAACAATACAATAGTTGTCAATCATGGGAGCAGTAACTGAAACATCAAGAATCGCCGTGGAGACGGAAGGAGGATTTGATATTGTCATTACACACAGCCGCTCAGATGACTCGGGCATGTCAGGCAACCATTCTTCGGATGAAGATTCCGCCATTGAAAGCACGATTATATTGAGACGGGATAGCGTGGAGGAAATCAAGGATGACACGAGCAGTCACTGCTCTTCAGAGATCGACTTGACGAAACATTTCCAACAAAAGCAATATCTCTATGATATCCCTCAAGTTGTCCGAACAGACTCCAGTGAATCCGAAGACTCTTCAGATGATGAGGATGAGGAAGTGGCTCATTCATTGAGGCCTATTCCCTTTCGGACTTTCCCTTCCAAGTCATGTCTAAAGAAGACTTGTGCATACCCGACGCCTACAAGAACGAAGAAGGTTTGCTATGATTCCATTACAGTCCATTACCATGCCGTGGGATTGGGTGACAGTCCATCAGTATCGAAAGGCCCTCCACTTGCCATGACGTGGAACAAGCTCGCTACTGAGGTCTTCTGCAGCCTGGAAAAGTACGAGGCCCAGCGACCAGAACTCCGGGGGAAGAAGAAGATGCGGCTTCGATCTCTACGCCGTGAAAAGGTGCTCTTGAGAGCTGGCGTGAAAGTGGATGAAATCCGGCTGTGCGTTGCAATGGTAGAGAGGTCGAAACGGGAACAAGAAGACAACGTAAAAGATGACGTGAAGGAAAGAACAAGACCAACAAGACGATCCTCCTTTGTAAAAAATCGATCTCGTCGAAATGGAACCGTCCTTTGTGGCAACATGAA
Organism: Epithemia pelagica; assembly: GCA_946965045.2. Taxonomy (NCBI): domain Eukaryota; phylum Bacillariophyta; class Bacillariophyceae; order Surirellales; family Surirellaceae; genus Epithemia; species Epithemia pelagica. The sequence goes on along the minus strand of OX337235.1, from coordinate 1,405,581 downwards.
CGAAGGAGCGCCGCGACCGGAGTCATCACTGAGCAGTTCGCTTGACTTGCTTTGGCTCGACTGGATATGCGCCTCCAGTGCAAATCAAACTACCAAGTGAACATTCCTAGATAACGATGACCAACCAACAAACACAGTGCTGGTTAGTTCAAAGTTAATCCAGACGTTTTGGTACATAAAAGCTATTCATATAATAGAGCATATTGATCTAACCTCTTGTTTACTCCTGGTACTGGTTAGTATAAGACCGAAGGTTATTGTATATCAAGCTGTCTATCAGCACCCTTCTTTCAAAGGACAGGTTAGGAGCGTTTGTATATCATGCTCTTCGGCGAACAGACAAGGTTCTACACATATTTTAACTAGCGACGGAAACCGTTCGAACGACGTTGTCATCATCATTTGTAAGCTCCTCACATGACTATCACAAGAAACCACCTCTTCGAAGGGGGCGCGCTCGGGTTGGCCCATTGCCGCGTGCAGAGATGCCCCCATCAATCTTCCAAATTGTGCCCGTAAGCCAATCGTTAGTCAAAAGTGGAAGCATCGCTTCAGCCACATCTTCTACTGACCCTATCCGACCGAGGGGAATGCGCTCTTCCCATGGTTCTCGGTTCTTTGGATCTGATAGCGCATCTATAGTCCGTTCGACTGCCACAATACCAGGAGCAATGGCATTCACACGAATACCATTGGAAGAGAACTCAATTGCCATGGATCGAGTAAGACTATCCAAAGCTGCCTTGCTGGCAGCATATGCGGACATATATTCATTTGACTTTTCGCCATGGATACTTGAAACATGCAGAATGGTTCCACCACCTTGCGATCCAAACGATGAGCGCCTTTTCATACGTGAAACAGCCGACTGGCTTAAGCAACGAGGAGCATGCAGATTGACCGCCATGATTTCGTTCCAATGCGACAACATATCATTGTCGTCCTCCATCGCCAACTTTCCGATTATCCCAGCATTGTTTATTAGGATATCATACCCCTCTGGCCATATATCGTCGATTTCCCTTTGAAAACGCTGCAGATTTGACAAGGAACGAAAATCGCACTGCAGAATACCAGCACACGCAGGTATAGATGCTCTACCGGATTCTTCATCAACTTCGTTATCCCATAGTTGGTTTAGGAAGTTGGCGGTTTCGTTGGCCATTTCCAGCCGCTCATTGTAGTGCACGAGCACTTGACAGCCTTGACGAGCCAGTTCAATAGCCATTCCGCGACCGATTCCACCAGAAGATCCAGTCACAATCGCCCGCTTGCCTTGTAGCGAGTATGCCTCCGAGGGAAGGGCATACCAGAGGCTCGTTAAGATGGTCACCAACACAAGCAATAGCATCGCCATCGTCTACAATGTACGTGCGCACTGCGCACCACAAGTGATGTGGATGAATTGTGATGGCAAAATCCCATACCATCGCGGCGATGCACGATCCAAATCCTGGGCGACTCCTACTACTGTCATTCATGGAATGTCGGTCGCCATGTGAACTGACGGAATACCGACAACGATAGTTGGTCCGAAAAAGACGGGTAGCTAGTAGCTACCGGTCGTTCAAGGCCTACCTAGCTAGAGAAAACCAACCGGTCAAGTCCATCCCAAAGTAGACACAATGACAGAGGAGAACCGAGATCGATCCAACGAAAGATGTTGGCTTTCAAACAAGCATTGAGATACCAGATAGACTCATTCAAAATCTGAATCCGCTGCATCCAAAACCTACGAGACAAGGGTTTTTGGGCATTCGTAAAAAAATCGATTAAATACTGCTGGGATAAAGCATCACTCTGACACGTCCGCCAATCGATTGAGGAGGAAGATTTCGACGGAATCGGCATCGAACGACACCGTTGGATCCATGTCGGCGGCAGACCTTGCCCCAATTGACACGGAAGGAGCCGTCTTGTGCCTTGGTAATGTAGGCAACCCTTTTGCCCAAATAAAAATCAGCATCCGTAGAACTATCGCAACCCTTGATCTTGATCAAAGAAACATTCACATTTTGGGTACGCAAGGCTCGCTTGTAACCCAAGATTGCGCCGTCCACATGCAACTTGGGCCCTCGCTTGCTCGTTTGTGGTGCCATGTCTATTTTCTATGGTTGTGCACTGTGCGATTCTAACGGCGCAAGAGAGTCTTGTTCCTGAAATAGACATTCAAGGTGCAACGTGAGAATGAATTTCCAATGTAATATGCTCTCTCCAATAAGATTATCCTTTCCTATTCATGCTCGTACCTTCCGCTGGTGGTGCTTGTCGTCACCTGGTGTTGTTGTTGAGAAAAAGGGAGAGGAGGCTGACCGCACCGGGAGCAGCTCAGAACCTAATATGTTTAGTAAGGCGGTAGGGTACACGCGGCACCACACACACTCCGTACACATACACCGTACAAACAGAGTGCGTGCGGCAATTGCGAGGTGCCTCCACCGTCGTCCTCTCGTTTTGTGTGGCACGCCTTCATCCTTACACATTGTCCTGGACGTGGTTGTGTGAACGCAACTAAAAAGCAACTGTAGGTCGGCTTTTTGTTGTGTTCTATGTTGTTCATGTGAATCTATTTTGGTACCATACGTGATGCTGAAGAAAGTACTGCGGGAAAGCTGAGGCGCTATTGGAACGAGTCTATTGCAGCATGGGACATGGGAGGAGACTATGACGTGTTACGAATCCTGTTCTCTGGATGGTGGAGAGCTGAGTGAAATCAGTCTCCATCTGGTCGGACCCTGGATGTATATCGATTGCCTTTTTGTTTGCAAAAGAGTACTGTGCTTACCAGACTCGTTGGCTGCTTCATTCTTCTTACGTTGCTCTTGTTTGTGGTGCCCCAATTTGTAGTGAGAAACCATGGTTCGTATGTCTGTGTTGGCTGATTGCCTGAAAACCATTTCCAACGCCGAAAAGCGTGGACGCCGACAAGTTCTGATCCGGCCTTCGTCCAAGGTCATTGTAAAATTCTTACAAAAGATGCAAGAGCACGGTACGTAGTCTTGTGTGTGTGTGTGTGTGTGGAGGCGATGTTGTGGTGGTGGGACATGTTTGGAAACGATCGTGAGCGCGCTAGACGAACGGTTTGGCTGCTGGATCCAGGACCCGATCTCTGAATGTGGCCCTAGAGTAGATTGGTGCATCTGTTACACTCACAAAGAGACATATATCTGACACCACTGTTCTTCTTTGCCATGGGATGCTCCACATGCATGTCTATAATGTTGCTGGTTTCCTCTGCTGGACGACCTGTCTGGAACGATTTGGCGACTATCCAACAAACTCGTTCTCACTGCACACATATCATCAGGTTATATTGGAGAATTTGAGATTGTGGACGATCACAGAAGCAGCAAGATTGTAATTGATCTGACTGGTCGCTTAAATAAATGTGGTGTGATTAGTCCTCGATTTGATGTGGCACATGACGAAATTGAAAAATGGGTGGTCAATCTACTTCCCTCTCGTCAATTTGGTCACATTCTAATTTCCACCACGTATGGGATCATGACCCATGAAGAAGCACGTCGTAAAAAAACGGGAGGCAAAATATTGGGATTCTTTTATTAGATCAAACTGCTGCTTGAATCAAGAGACACAATAGAATTGCACAGAGGAAACACAAGAGGAAGATCCCATAGTATGCTTCCTTTTCCCCACAACAAAGCGACGTATCGATTACTTCTACTACTTCTACCACATACACATTGGCCTTAACACACCGTAAGAAACACACACACAAGTCGTGAAGGACAGGGCTCGTTGGTAACTTGTTGTCACATTGGAATCCATAGCTCTCTCTAGGACTAAGATGGACAACGTATAACTATCTGATTGAGTCTTGTCACGTAGAGCAGCTGGCGGACAACCAGTGTGTCCATTAGGTTGGTAGTTCAAGCCGAGTGTACATGTCGGCAATGGTCGTTCACCTGGTTGTACATTGGTTGGAGTCGTCCATTGATTCAAGTCATGTCGTCAGAGTATCGTTAAGGATTACAAGCCACTGTTCAGAGAGGGTGGATGTAACACTTGTCTTTCACAAACCTGTACTTTCACACAACCATCATTCTATGGATCTGGTGGGTCTTTGGTCGGTGGATCCAGCTTCCAGCTTGGTTACTGCAGGCCTTTCGTTGATGGACCAAGTTTAACAATCTGATTGATTGTCGTCACATGGAGAATGTGGTCCACAAGAGTATCGTTCTAGTGGACAACGAGTGTAAATGAAGGTAATGGTGGTTAAAACCTGGTTCTACAGTTGAGTAGGCTAGCGATTCAAGTCATGGGAATCGTTCAGGATTGCAAGGCACTGCTGTTGCAAGGATGGATGGATACAACTTGTTTCACAAAACTCTTACTTTCACACGCAAATCGTCAGTCTCTGGATCGGCCAGTCAATGGCCAGTGGTGGTGTTACTGCAGACCCTTTTCTTTGAATTCCTTCTTCTTTTGAGAGTTCCACGCTTGCACCTCGTCTGCTCCAAAGACTTGCATGTTGTCCTTGTTCTCGTAGTAGTAGTAGGCTCCCTGATAATCGAAAACAACAACAACAACGACAAGTGTCAGTACAAGAATCGATGATGGTGACGGATGAGAAGCTGTTTGCCCAGTGCAGTTTGGATTGCAAGTTCATGCAGTGCTGCGACAAGTGGCATACGCAGCTGTTTGGCTGGGGACCACAAAACAGGATCCTGCGTTGTTTGTTGTACGTACAAAGACTGTCAAGGCTGTGACCCATGCTCCGATGCGTCCGGCTCGACCCAGTCCGCCGGAAAACAAGTTGTTGAAATACTTGTTCATCCTGGTGGGCGGCCTTGGAGGAACTACACTTCTCCTCCAAACTGCTTGGGACTGTGAGAAAGCTTGTGGTGGTGGTGGTAGTGATGATGGCGATGGCGATGGGGATGGTGGAATCGAATAGATGCGCAACCTTAGTGCTTCTTCCGTGACAGTCTCCATAACTGTGTCAATTCTCGTGTGGGGTGGTAACTTTTTGGCTGGATAGATTTTGTGTGTGTCTTCGCTGTGGACTGTGGACGGTCTCCGCCTTCCGACCCTGATTAGACGCGACTGCACCGGCTGCTACAGTCGCTGAAACCGAACCATGTGATTCGAAGAACTGGAAGGAATGCTTCTCCTGCAACTGATCCGGGGGGTATCAACAGCTGTTTGAGGGGGTTGACCCGCGTCAGAAATCCGAAACGAGAAGCGGCGACAGACACACAACAGTTGTTCGCAAATGGCAATGTCAGGTTCGCTTGTCGTTGGTGTCGGCGGCATTGCTCGTCCCTCGCCCGATATCTCCCCATCAACACAGTTCAAGTTTCTCCACCACGTACTTGCACTTGAGTGAAACCCAAGTGCTTCTCTTTGTGCATCGTCATTGTCGTGTGTCTCGATTTGGGGGTGGTGTCCACGATCGTGGTAATCGGAAGCACATTTACCATGGCTGTTCGTCGTGGAAAAGATACCTACCGTGAAACCAAACAAGGATTCCAATCGGCAATGACACGAATGGCATCACGTTGGACTCTGCCTTTGATCGGCCGAGTCGCAATGGTTTGCTGGTTTCTTTGGGTACAGGCCGGAGTCCAAGCACAAAACAGTACCTTGACAATGACGCGGCGGAACAATTTCTTCCCAAACAACAACAACAACAAGAATATGACGGATTTGGCAGACAGCGACCAGCAGGATGCTACGACAACCTGCTTGGTGGGACAGGAACCTGCGAGTGTGGGACAAAACACGACCGTTCCAGTCCAAGCGGTTGTCGAGGGCACGGTGACACGCGAGGCGGCAGAATTGGGTGTTCCAGAAACCGAGGGCCGCAAGTGGATGATTCGCGCCTTCTTCTCCTTGGCCCACAAGGCGGCGCGGCGATCGACACGTTCCCGAAAATGGCTCACCAAAGCAGACAAGCAATCGTCTTCTTCGGTTTCGACATGCTGGTCCTCCTTTCCATCCTTGGACGAGCAGTGGAAGAAACGATTGCAAGAAAAGCGTGACCAACTAATGGATCGAGCGGCTCTGGTCAGTTCGTGGTTGTTGTGGAAACACAATGAAGTCGAGTCATGTTCGCAGAACACTGTAGGAGAGGATGAGGAAGGAGTTGATCCAGATGCAGTGACGAAGCAGTCCAATCTCAAGGGATCCCTCCCTCGCAATATTCACATTGTAACCACCGCCGCCCTACCATGGTATACAGGCACGGCCATTAACCCACTCTTGAGGGCGGCCTATCTCTATCGGTCTCTGGTGGAACATCATGGAGAGCAGCAGCACCAAGTGCAACCCCAAAATGCGGTGCAACATGACGTGGCCCATGCGGTCCATGTCACGTTGGTAGTACCTTGGTTGGAGCGATCCGAGGATCAGGATCATTTGTACCATTGTCAATTTGCATCTCCCAAGGATCAAGAAGAGTTTATTCGATCCTGGCTGGGCCAGGAGGCTGGTTTAGGGGATGCCGCCGAGGGACTCCAAATCTTGTTTTATCCGGCACGCTATCACGAGGGGTTGCGGAGTATCTTTGCCATGGGAGATTTGATTCAAGATGTCATTTTAAAACATGTTGAGTCACCCACGGATCTAGATGTCTGTATACTCGAAGAGCCGGAACATTGCAATTGGTTTCGGGCTCCGGGAGATTCGTGGACACGGCAGTTCCAGTACGTGGTCGGCATTATTCATACCAGTAAGTGAACCTTATGGAAACGGACACTGTGGCAACCAAGAAGACGTGGAGTGGACTGATTCTAGTGTGTATTTTCTGTCTTCTAGACTACAAAGAGTATGCTGCAACCTCCCACTATAGTGGGTTGTGGACCGCACCAGCGTTGGCCATGATTTGCTCCGCCATGGTGCGAGCGTATTGTCATAAAGTGATTAAACTCTCGGATGCTCTACAGACGTTTTGTCCGGGCAAAGAAGTCACTTGCAATGTGCATGGTGTCCGGGAGGAATTCTGGCGACAAGGACTCGACCGGGCCGAGCAATTGCAGCCGGAACACGGAGACGAGTTGCGGATCGAACCACGCGTGTATTTCTTGGGAAAACTGTTATGGGCCAAGGGGTTGGATCTTTTATTAGAGTTGGAGGAGTATTACAAACAGTGTACTGGGTCATACTTTGAGATTGATGTCTATGGTAGTGGCCCGGATGCACAAGACATTGAAAAAGCCTATGCCAAGAGTCGAGGGACAGGCGGAGAATCGTCCTCTGTTTTGACACAACCACAAGGAACGACCACGGCAACTCCATCAGCCTCATCCATTGTCATGAATAGTATTCCTTCGTCGGCCATGGCGTTTGCTCAATCGTCGACCCTTTTTCTCAGTTCCTTGGGAAACAGCCTTCAAGTTCTGGCGAAACAGCATTGGGCCAATCTAAAGACTTCATTCCTCACGCATGTAGAGATGATGCCGGTTCGACTGGCTCTCCCACAAATGCTCAAGCGACAGCAGCGACAGGAACCCATTCCTGCCGCCTTTTTGGGACGAGTGGACCACGCGCGTCTCCCCCACAACTACACAGTGTTTGTGAACCCATCGGTATCCGAAGTGTTGTGTACCGCAACTGCGGAAGCATTGGCCATGGGCCACTTTGTCATTGTTCCGTACCATCCATCCAACTTTTGGTTCTTCCAATTCCCCAATTGCTTGAAATACCGCAACAAGCTCGAGTTTGTCGCCAATTTGCGGTGGGCCTTGACTCACAATCCCGAGCCTTTGACGGAGGACCAAGCGAGACAATTTTCGTGGCAAGCAGCCACGGAACGCTTATTTCAATCGGCCTCCATGACACACCGAGAGGCGGCAGAAGCCCTGCGAACAAGCTCCAAACTGGAATCTGAACGGATAGCCTGGTTTCACAATGAAGTTTTGGGCCGAGGGACGTTTGGTGACCTGGTTCGCAAAGTACTGGGGGGTGGTCCCGTGAGTGAGCAAGTCCGATATCAGCAACAACTTGCCCAGCGGCACGAAACTGTTGGAACGACAGACATGGTCGAGGAGCAAAATGACCCAGATGGCGGTGCAATGGGTTCATTACAAGAATCTGGAGACGACGACGAGAGTGATGGACTTGGCCTGGGCTTTTCTCAGTCATGGTTTGCGACCGCGTTTCGGAGAGCCTGGGACGATGCCGCCCGAATGGGTAGCACACCTCAACCGAAACGGTCCTCGGTGTGATGTGATGGTGTTATTACACCCGGAGGTTGCCGGTGCTACATGCGACTTTGTACTCGGTACGTTATGTATCGGAGTTTGTCCAAGCCACGCCATTGGAGTCGGTACGTGTTCGATCTCCCTCCTACGTTACCTTCTTCCGGTCGCTCTCGCGACATGGCGATGGGACTTGTAGAGGTCGTCGAGACTTGATGCCAATATCCATCGATTCAAGTTGTGCGGATGATTCCAGCGATAGGCTTTTCGAAATTTGATCTGCTCTCCTATGGGGTTGGTTGGTTTGAGTGAATTGCTTTGCTCACCGAGATTTGGCACCTTAGTTGATCCAACAGAACCTTGTTTCTACATGGACCCGATGTTCCCAGTTTTCAACATGCCCGCATCCGCGACGCTTATCCCTTCCTGATTCCCGAAACTTCTCAAGCCAGAAAACAAGTCATCGCGATAGTTTCCAAGTAACCGTAGAGGAGGCTTACATTTTGCGAACTCGGTGAGAAATGTCTCTCCAGATGCTTTTGGGTCCTGCAAAGTCGGTGTAGGTGACCTGAAATCCCACTATTTTTCATGCAAGGCCCATCGTCAGCCAACGGACACCCCAACATCGCTAGATTCTGTATCCATTTGAACAGTCGACTTGCTGGATGAATCGTTGGTACTCCTATTTGTTAGCTGTTTCTTGCTCAACATAATCGTCGGCTGACCGTTACGGTTCTTGTTTCCAATTTTGAGACCACGCCTCATGGAATTTGGAATGCCTCGTCCGCGCGCGCGGCAATTATTGCGAAAATAAGTGGTGTATGTGTCCTTAAGTATTCGGAAGTAAAGTTCCTAATTACTCATGACCAACTACTGTACTATGAATTCTTCGTACTCTCTGTATTTTCGGCAGGCGGATACGCCGGGCAGCCAGCTTGAGGACATATCGTCGAGCATTACGGTCTCACAAATTGTTCTCGTGCAAAGAGACCATGAGAAACAAGACCGATCCCATGACGAAGGAAACCGTCCACATTGTGAAAATTAGCTCTCTCAATGACCAAGGAAGCAAAAGATCAAAAGGAGTTCCATCCGAACGTAACAGCCTTCCGAAATGAGCATGGACAATGTCAAGGGACTTTTCCGAAGTCTCTTTCTCGTTAGTCTCTTGTCAATTGAGACACATGCCAACTTTGGTGGGCTCTGTGGATGCCAACCAGCTCAATGGAAAATCAAGATTGATTACAGTCTCGATTGTCCACCTGTTGCGCCATCGTCCCCAGGAATTTCACAAGAAGACTGTACCGTTTTTCATCTTGGAAGTAATAATCCAAGTGACCTCACTTTCTCGGGGACTGTGAACGTGCGGATTTTGGAAGTTGGACCACCAGAGAACAACGAAAAAACCTTTCCCAATCTTGTGAATGGGCAAATAATTACTTATGAATCTGTATTGAATGAACCTGACAGTGTTACCGAGCAAACCCTTCCTGGTTCAATATTGGTTCAAATCAATGGGTTCAACGCTGTTGGAGATATTCTTCGAGTCACGTGGTTTTATGTCTTTACAAACGAGTGCGATGTATTTCCGGTTATAAGTGGGGGTGAGGTACAAGCTGCAACACTGGTGGTAAGTGGGTGTGTGGCAAGGGCATGCGAGAACGCACAGAACGATTTGTCTCACTCGTTCCTCTCTGTAGCAACGAGTTGTGCAACCAGCTCAGGAGTTATGCCCGCTGTCAACCCCGGTTCCATCAAGTTCACCATCGGCGGAACCATCGATGACTCCCTCTTCATCTCCATCGAGCTCTCCTTCCACGTCACCAACGTCGGAACCATCGATGACTCCCTCTTTCTCTCCGTCAAGCTCTCCTTCCACGTCACCAACGTCGGAACCATCGATGACTCCCTCGTTATCTCCGTCGAGCTCTCCTTCCACGTCCCCATCGATGTTGCCATCAACGACTCCCTCTTGGACTCCATCGCATGAGCCAAGTACAACACCATCGTCTCTACCCTCGGTCGAACCTAGTGACTTGCCATCATTTTCACCCAGTCAAAACCCATCTTTTCTTCCTTCTTATGAACCCAGTGAAATCCCTTCATCTCTACCCTCGGTCGTACCCAGTGAACTCCCATCATTTCTTCCTAGTCAAGACCCTTCTTCGGCCCCGAGTGCGAATCCCTCAGGCTTGCCCACTGACTACCCGTCGACGGTACCAAGTGACTTTCCCACCTCTATTCCAAGTACATTCCCTACAGTAAGTGCTCATCCTTCTGAAACACCAAGTGGGCAACCCTCCCGCATCGTTTGTGGATGCCAGCCTGCTCAGTGGGAAATCAAGATTGATTATAGTCTCGGTTGTCCACAAAACGTCCTACCGTCCCCAGGCATTGAAGATCAAGACTGCGAAGTGAGCAATCTTGCAATTCCCGCTGCGGATCCAAACGATTTCACGTTCTCTGGAACAGTGAACGTCGTGCTTTTCGAGGCCCAAGGCAACATAAGGTTGAACCCAAGAAGTTTTCCGAACATCGCCGACGGCGAAACGATCACATACCAATCTATATTGAATGAACCTGAAAATGTTACCGATCAAAACCTTCCCCAGGCATTTCTAGCATCTATCAATGGATTCAACGCAGCTGGGGATCGTCTTCGAGCCGCGTGGCTGTATCGGTTTACCAACGAGTGCGACGTGTTCCCTGTTATTAGTGGGGGTGAAGTTCAAGCTGTGGCACTAGTGGTAAGTGTTTCTGTTTCAGGCATATTCGAGCACGAAATGGTCTCTCTCACGGGTTTCGTTCTCTTCACTTTAGCAACAAGTTGTGCCCCCAGCTCAAGAGTTATGTCCACTTTCTACTCTTGCTCCATCAACGTCTCCATCTTTCAAACCATCGGCTACTCCCTCCTTATCACCGTCAGTTGCTCCTTCCGTTTCACCATCGGCGGTGCCATCGACGACTCCCTCCAATGCGCCTAGTCGAACAGCTTCATCTTTTCCCTCTTCTGTACCCAGTGGTTATCCATCCTCTTTCCCAAGTGATGTTCCAAGTGATGTTCCGAGTGATGTTCCGAGTGATGTTCCAAGTGATGTTCCGAGTGATGTTCCGAGTGATGTTCCGAGTGATGTTCCAAGTGATGTTCTGAGTGATATTCCTTCATTTGTGCCAACCATTTTACCAACTGTTCCACCCACAGTCGTGGCCTCAGGCGAACCTAGTGCTGAACCTTCCTCTACGCCGACAACCAACGCACCGACAATACAGCCAACGTCTGGGCTCTGCGCGTGTCAACCATCATTCTGGGAATTCATGCTTGATTTTTCCCTTCCCTGCCCAATCGGAGATGCGTTTGGACCTGATGGTGTCTCCGAAGAAACATGCTTTGTCGCTTCTGAAGATGGGCGAAATGACACCTTTGCCCATGTTGACTCCATTCAGATTGTAGAGCTCAACCGGTTCAACTGGTCGTTGAAGCAGGAATCCATTGAAGGCATTATGGATAGAGATAGGTTCACTTTCCGTTCTGTCCTCGCCGAATACAAAAACTTTACGCTTGTGACACTTCCGGCAGTGATCATTGTGACGTTCGAGGGGCGAGGATCCTCTAACCAGACTCTACGAGCAACTTGGTCCATTAAGTTTTCAAACTCCTGTGAGGTCTTTCCAGTTATTGAAGGAGGCGAACAAACAGTTGCCACTACTGTTGTAAGTAACCCCCAAAATGCTGTTCGTTGCCCGGAAGACAAAGCAATTTTTCTGACTTTATTTTTTATAGACGCGAGTATCAGATCCACCAGAGATGACTTGTCCATTGGTCTCAGTCCCGACTGCGAAGCCCACGTCCTCTCCTACAGCATGCACTCCAGTCCCCAAAGGAAAGAAAGAGAAGGGAGACAAGAAATCGAAAGGAAAGAAATCAACAAAGGAAAGCTCTAGTGGAAAGGGAGGCAAAGGAGCAGATGACCATCCATACAAGAGCCCCAAGGATACCAAGGACGACAAATCGTCTAAGGAGGACAAAACTAGGAGTCCGAAGAGCGACAAATCTGCAAAGAAAAGGACGGATGACAACTGGCGAAGGCAAGTCCAAGAAACTTCAGTCGATCAAGTTGAGCAAGGTAAGAAATGACATTATGGTGCCATATCATCCGGATGTTTCTGACGGTAATATATTTTGAACGAAAACGTTGCCTTTTTGTGTCCTTTTGTCATGTTGACAACAAACCATTCCGCTCAAAGCCCATCGACGAGACAACGCGCCATATTATGATTCATGGAAGAACAGCGGGAAGAAAGACAAAGAAACCATCTCGGATTCCGGCAAGAAGGATAAAAGTGATTCAGGCAAAAAGAATGGCAAAAAAGAATCGTCTCCTTCACTGTGCTCAGAATCGTAGGGCCGCATGAAAGAAAAGATTGTTGTGCCACGACAACGCATACATGGATCGAAGCAATGTTGACGATCTTTATGTGAGAAACACCCATGTCGTCGTGCTGAAGGAAGGGATATCGCATGCGCTTATCAGCGACGGAGACGAGCAATGGGCGTTAGATGAATGTATTTCAAGATTCTTCGTGTATAAATATGTGAATTGCATGTCAATGAGACACATCTAGATATAAATCGACTATGTGACATACGCGAAACCATCGAACGCCGTCCATGTGAAGGTTAGAAATGGGTATCCATTGTTGATGGCGAGAGTCTTCGACAGCATAGCCAATAACAACTGATGCTCAGGGTATTAAAAATGGACCAGCGTGTGAGCTTCTCATGGGACAGGTCGAAAAGTAACTCTCGAGGTGCATTGATCAAGACTTGCGAGATCGTAGGCATGAAGAAAGCATGTTGCAGCAAAAAGTGGAGCCGGGACGTTTTCACGATCGAGCTTTTGCCAATCAGGCTGACCTCCTTCACCAACCTGTATCTTGATGAGTGAAATTTGCGCCGCTGAAGATCCCTAATGATCTGACCCGCTCATGAATAGCCTTAGCCTGAACTACCCTTACAGCTCCGCTGGCTTATTTCTTTGTGGATGGCAGTTCACGAAATCCCAGCATGGGGCTTAGCTACTTGGGAGTGAACTCCGGACACTGCCTGGCACTCGCTGCTCAGTCTGCTGACGAGTTTACTGGCCGACACGAAGCACAAAACGGTACCATTAAGGCCTCGGCCCGATCTTCATATGATATGAGGACACGCCTGGAGGCGCAAACGGAACAGTGGGATCGGTGACAAAGTTATCGAAGACTCCTTCGTGAGCAGCATACATTAGGCGCAGTTCCGGTCCGCCATCCGCGATACCAAGAGTGTCGACAACTTTCTGAATTTCAGCTTTAGTCGCCTTGTGTTTCGCGCCGATGGTTACCTGAAAGGCATAGTATACGCTGCCAATCTTGATAACCATGTCGTACAATGGGTGGAAGCGGTTGGACGAGTAGTAAAGAACCAGATCTTGTCCATCCCGAACAGCAGCAGTGCAGTCGGACTTCATCACTTTTGAAGTACAACCACCAATGTTGACTGTGCTTTTTTGGGAATAAGGAGCGTCAGATTTTCCCACGCAGGGTCGAATCACGTAGTCGCCAGGTAGTTGTAGAGATTCTGCCACATAACTCTCTAACAGTTGCCACGCGATAGGCGATCCATACGTTGCAAGATCGTCCCACACGGCAACCATGAAGGCTTCACGCATCAGATCGACAACTTTGTCAGAGGCCGCCTCCAACGAAACTTCCGTATAGGTGTCATCCGGCCTGAAGAGAATGATGCCGCCTTTGGGTTGATTTTGGCCAAATCCAACGTGGATGTTCACTCGTCCAGAAAGCAGCGTTTGCATCTGCGACAACTCCAAAGCGTGTACTTTCCTAGTGAGTGCGCGGATGTTTTCGTCTTCCTCGTCCGGGTCGTAGACCATCCTAGGGATGCCTCCGAACAGCGAAAAGAGCCGTTCAATATCGTCAGCAGCTATGTCCAAGGAAGCAATATGTCCCACACTTGCTTCGAGCTGGGGCAGGGTCCAAGGAGGAAAATAGCGAAACACGCCCGGATCTCGCCCAGGTTCCTTCTTCAGAAAGCCAGATCCCCAATGTCTCTCGTCCGGCGACGCAACAATAATAACTCTTCCCATCACTCCACCTTCGGGGTTGCAATTCTCTTTGTTTGTCCCGGATCGACGACATAGTACGTTTCCCTATTTCGAAGGGCTGGAATATCGGTTGCTGCTGTCGTTTCTAGGAAGTGTTCGACAGCGACATTGTCGGTTCCGCGTTGCGGAGTCATTTGTATGTAATGGTTAGACTTGTCCGGTGTTCGATACAAATAAACCACGGTCTTGCCCATTTTAAGTAACAACCGAATAGCAAAAAAAAAAAGTTGTAGTCTTTCCGATACCGGGTGTACCAACAACCGCCACTCGATTTCGTTTCTTTGGGTTTTCCAAAGTTGCAATGGTATCACTCCAAAAGTTGAGGTCGTCATCCCTAATGACGACATCAGAAGTATGATCCGAGTATGGGTCGGGCAAGTCTTTTGCTGCAGCATGGATCCCTACACTTGGGGCCTGCTGAAAATTGTTGTCGTCCAGGATTGCTTCCACGAGGCGATGACTGCGTGAATACTTTGGATCCATTCGGCTAAATTTTGCTGAAGGTTCCCCGGAACCATCTCCTTCTCCCGGCATCGTTGCCATCGTCATCCATGTTTTTCCAGTCTCTGAGGATGATCGGTGTTGCTTTGTGTCATCCGTACGAGCAAAACCTACTCCTAAAAGCTTAATTAAAGTTTAGATTTGTTCTTGTTGCCCTTTGATCCACCATTCAGAGGGTGTTTGTCGGTTGTCACATTGTCTGGTCCCTGTTGAGTTTATGGTAGCTATTTGATCGCGCGACCTTTTGGTTGATTGCATTGCCCCGGATGAAATTTTCCTACCTGTGCGATTTTTCGAGGTTTCAAACTTCCGTTCCCTGTAATTGCCCATGCGAGGTACACATAAGTCCAAATTTTAGTGTATAATTCTCGCTCATATGGACGTTATACAGGCGTTTCTTGGGGGTAGAACGACCGTCGGCCAATAGCCAGCAAGATCAAATCCTCATGGCGGGAAAACACTACAGGCGCGCCACATTTTTGTTTGGGGGACTCCGTCACAAAATTTCCACTGTCATCAATTGATCGGGTTTCCCTCGTCAATCGATGGTGGACAGGAAGAATATCCAAATTGTCAAGCCTTGGTACCACGAAACAAGCGCTGCAATCAGAGGAGTAGAAGACTTAAAGGAGAGCAGAGATATCATTCTGAAGAACCATGACCCGACTGCGAACGCTTCTGTTCCTGTGCTTAGTTGCAGCCGCCAAAGCACAGATTGGAGATTTATGTGCATGTCAGCCTTCCTTTTATGATTTCGAGCTTGATTTCAGCCTCTCCTGCGATGATGTATCTTTCGAATCAGGTCCTGGAACTGGCATAGAGACACCGATTGTTTGCTTCGAATTTGGACGTGAATTGAACGACGACGAGACAAATCTCGAATTTGCCTTTGTCGAACTCATACAAGTGCTCGAATTGGATCAGAACAATACGCCATTGCAACAAAAGAATTTGGACGGACTCTTCCTGGATGGATATCCCTTTAATTACACTTCCGTACTAGCTACATCTACGAACTTTGACGAGACGACGCTGCCAAAAGCAATTCAACTCAACTTTTTCGGAAACAACACAGAGAGCCGACGAATACGAGCAACGTGGTCCCTTTTCTTTTCCAACAACTGCAATGCGTTTCCTGTTGTGGAACCTTTTGAAACAGCTGTCGCGACGGTTGTGGTAAGTGAAACTATTCAGAAACGTGTTCCCTTTTCTGGTTGACTTGTCGAGGCTCACGATTTTTCTCGACAGACGGATGTTGCCGACCCGCCCCGGGAACTTTGCCCACTCGTCACAGATGCCCCATCTCCTGCTCCTACGTTCCTACCTACCGAGGAACCAACACTGAGCCCAACTGTCGGACCTCAAGTGGGAGTTGATCTCTGTGGATGCCAGCCTGGTCATTGGGACTTCACCTTTGCATTCGAGTTGACGTGCGACGACAACACGTTTGGTCCTCCAGAGGTTGTCGAAAGTGAATGTATCTCTGTTGGAGTTCCTCCGCTTGACTCTGACATTCCTGCGTCATCTATCACCGATCTCCAGTTTGTGGTGGTTGACCTTGTTGTGATCCTGGAATTAAACCGAAATAATGAGATTGTGAATCAGGACGTCCAAACAGGACCATTCGAAGACGACGATACAATTTCCTTCGTGTCTATCCTAGCTACGGCCCCAAGTTTGAATGCAGACACGATTCCAGTTGGAATCCAGACTACTCTGGAGGGACGAAATGAACTTAACGAAACAGTTCGGGTTACGTGGAGTCTACGATTTGACCAAAGTTGTACGATCTTCCCCCTTGTAACCGACGCGGACAGCATTGGCCCCACAAACATTGTAAGTACACCACTGAAACCATTTCCGGCACATAACCAGACAACAAAGATCTCTCACATGCTGAATCATGATATAGACTGGAGTTTCAGACCCACAACAGCAGTTTTGTCCACTCGTTACTTTGGCTCCAACATTTTCTCCCACACAAGCGCCGACGGATGTTACGCCAGCCCCCACACAGAAACCGACTCAAGGCGCAGCAACACAAGCGCCGACTCCGAAACCAACGATGAAACCAACGATGAAACCAGTACAAGTTCCACCCTCTCCCAAACATTGCCCTCCGAGTCCGCCCTGGGGTAAAGGTGGTAAAGGTGGAAAGAAGGAACCAAACAAGTCGAAGGACTCTAAGAAGTACGACGGCGACGACAGGGGTAAGAAAGAGGGGAAGAAGGATTCTACGGAAAGCGGAAAGAAAGACAATATCAAATACACGTCGAAGAAGAAACATGGCAATTACAGAGATACACCGGAAGACGGTAAGTGCCATTGGTGACTGTTATGAGAGTCTCAGAGATTGCGTCTCACGCTTTGATTTTAAAATCATGCCAAAGATCGCAAGTTGAGATATGGTAAGTTTCTTCCGAGACCAGCAGGCATCTACCATAATTCCAGACCTCTAACATTTCTGAATGCATCTCTAGAAGTACCTGCACCAGATAAGCGTCAACAAGGCACCGGCGACGGCTATCACCTTCGACGCGTTTACGAGACTTCGGATTCAAGCTACGAGAAAGGATCTGGGAAGGAAGAAAAGGCAGACTCGAAAAAACTATCAAAGAAGGATTCAAGTCCGACCCGTTGTCCTGGATCCAGCGAGGGAAAGGGAAAGAAGCAACCTTCTTCGAGCAAGGGGAAGGGCCATTCAGGAGATGATTATTATATCCGTCGATGGAACTAATGAGTCATGTCATGGCTTTTCATATTCTATGTATCAAAATTCCAGAGAGTGTTCAGTCCGACTTTGCGTGATTTGTAAAGAATCGACCTCTGGGGTGTCAAGTGCCCAGACATCTTCTGGTGATGGAAGTTCCGTCTCGACTTCTATGTTCAAAACAAACTCATACACAACAACAAAAGGAAACTCATATTAATCTGAAAAACTCATATTCTAGCACGTAAATGTTGCATATTATTTCATCAGTTATTCCATCTCACTGTCGTCCAAAGAGACATAACTCCTAGGGTTCTGGAGCCATTCAATCTAAGGGAAAATTGCTCCCGCGTCGTTAGGTTTGGACGGGTCTAGTCACCATATACTATTGAGTCTTTCCGTCATGGTGTCGTTATGGAGGAGTAAACATACTCCTAAAAGGGTAGAAGTACGAGAGTAAGGTAGCCATCCATCATATTTTGAATTTTGAAACTTGAAAGTTTGAGTCTGAAAGTTTAAACGAGCTTAACACGAGTTGCAGTCATTTTCAAAACGGAAAACAAGACCCCAACACAGATCGACCGACGAAAACCAAAAAAGAAACCATGGTGGACGTTTTCTTGGTCATTGCAATCATTGTGGCGCTGTCGATTCTTCTCGTTTCATCGCTTTACTTGATTGTATATTATCAGCACCCAGATGACCACAATGATGCATATGCACCGAAATTAGTAGTAATGCTTGGGTTTTGTTTGGCGGGTTGGACGGTGTTGATGTTCCCTTTGGATGTTGCCAACAACGAGGGTTATGCCGGTACGTACAGTTTGTACCAGCGGTACGAGAGTCCCTCGATAACCCTAATAGACTTGTGCTATGTCCCGGATTTCAATTTCGACGACACCTGAACATGTTCATGCTTGAAACACGCTCTCCTTCTGAATTCTTTCAGGGTGCGATGGGTATGACACCAGGTTCTGTGGAGGACTTAATATGACCGCAATGTGGCACGCCATTTTTTGGATGATTCCGATCTGGGTGTTTGTTTTGATTCCGTATGCTACCTTTTACTACGAATCCGACGATGGGATGCTTATGGCGGGGACAGCATATGCTCCCAACCCTGTAAAGCGCAGTAGAATCGGCCAAGCTATGTGTTACCAAGTATTTGTCTTGATCATTGTTGGGTTGATTTTCATGGTGACGTATTTGTTGTTGAGCGACAGTGAAATACCTGTGCAAACCTATGTCATGACATCCATTCCTATTTCTTCCATGATTCCTGGTGAAACATACTCCATACCTGATACAGGAAACTTCTCAATCAATCAACTGACCGATATGAACACCAACGATGTCGCCTACTACAGCGCCGTCACAGACTCGGGGGAGGAAACGAAAGTCTTGCAAGTATCGGCGAGTACCTTTTTCGCAGGTCTCATGGCATGGCTCGGGTGGTGGCTGTTTGCTCTCTTTGGTGGCATCGGAATGGCGGCGTTGCCGTTGGACTTGATCTTGGCTTTTGTGAATAGGCCGAAGCACATGGATGCTGTGGAGTTCGCAGAAGCTCAAATGGGGCTTCGAGAACGCGTCAACGAATTGGTGGACATTGGTGAACTCATAAAAATTGAACGAGATCAGAAAGCAACAGCCGGTATAGTCACTTCTGGCTGGTCTTTTGATTCAGAAAGCCGCAAAGCTGCACGCGACGAACGACAGGCATTGTTGGGATTCAAACAAGCCGTCTTTTTGTTGGAGAAAGATGTTGAGGACTTCCAGGCTATGTCTGTCAACTACGAGAACTACAACCCTCTTATCCCTTTCTTTTCACTACTTGCTGGAATCTGTGCTGCAATTATGAGCATTTTCTGGGTCCTACACATTTTCGTGTTTATTGTTCCAGATCCTCCTCTTGCACCGTTCCTCAACAACTACTTCAAATGGTTTGACGAATGGTTCCCCCTCTTTGGAGTGCTGTCTGTTGCACTCTTTGTCGTTTATCTGTTATTCTGTGCCGTCAAGGGGTGCTTCAAGTTCGGCATACGGTTCATGTTCTTCCACATTCATCCAATGAAAGTTGGTAAAACATACATGTCGTCATTCATGTTCAATATTGCCTTGGTCCTACTTTGCGCGTTGCCCGTGGTACAGTTTGCTCAAGAAGCTTTCTCGGACTACGCCGCCAATTCACAAATTCGAATAATTTTTGGAGTTCAAGTACAGAACCTGACGTTTTTCTCAAAGTTCTTTGTCAAGAATGTATTCATTTACATTTTCTTGTCAATCTTTGTGCTCACAGGTATTTATTTGGCTTGCAGACCAAGGGACCAAGCCGCCAATCCTGAGGCACTTAGAGATCGACTTCGGGCACACAAACAGGGTTAGAACAGTTGAGTTTCGCCGGCTCCATTTATAGTGCAAATAGCTCATACATCATATCCACGTTGTTATACTCCGCCTCACATCATACCCGCCTCTTTCTCTGTTACCATGAACCATAAACATCCTATAAAGTTATTTTTCATTAAGCGTGGTCTGACGATATTCGAACGGCAAAAAATAGTCTTTTTAATTGAGCAGAACACTGTGTGTAATCGTTTACCTAGCAAACAAAATTATCCATTCTAAGGGAACCTATATTCAAGAATTAAGGAGAGGAACAAGTTGGAATCAAACATGGAAGCGTCCATGTCTAACACGAAAGTTCTTCTCTCTATTTGTTTTGCTTCTTCAGGTACTCTTCAAAATACTCGGGAACATTATTTTCAAAGTCCGACCAGTCCTTGTCCACAAGATCATAGTAGTGACTAAGTGCTGGGTTCTCACCAACAACCTTTTCATGGTAAACTCTCATTCCTTGATAGATTAAAAAGTACATTCCAAATCCAGCAAGCATCGTGAGGAAGGCTTCCCGTGTGCTAATATGGGCGGCATCGAAATCAAGTGCCAACTCCGGAGCAACGCCATCATCCCAAACTGCATCGTAGTTTTCCGGAAGCTACAGGCCACAAGTTAATAAAAGCATGATTCGAATCACACATGAGAATAATGCAAGCAACAAAAGCATGGGTTTGTTGAGAGAGTTGTTGAATAGAAGTGTGTCAACACCCAGCGTTCTGCGAGACCTACCGGTGTGTTCTTGGGTGGACTTCGGGCAAATGGAGCCATTGGTGGGGTACTGCCACCTCCCCCTCCCATTCGCTGCAAACCGCTCACATGATACGTTCGCTTCGACAAAGCAAGCGATTTTCTTGCCGCTGATACAACAAGACGGGATGTCATCGTGCGTTTTAGTGTCTCTCGCTTGGTGTTTGACGGAGGCCGCTGCCATCAACGAACTCTCTCCACAAGAGATGAGGATGACTTTTTGTTATTTAAATTTTAAATGTTGAATTTTTTGCGCGACTGTTGCGTTCAAACGTCAGCGCTCCCCACGTGCACTCCCTGTATTTTACACATTGAGTCACAGTGAACACGCCGATCTTTGTCGTTCTGTGAGATCACAAAAAACTACTTCCAGCTTCCGGCCACAAATGTTTGCTGACGCGAAAAGAACAACAAACTGCAAAAGGCAACGAATAGAAAGATTGTGTGTTGAATAATCAATCGATATCCCTCAATGTTGTCTCAAAGAAACTTGGTGGCGGGGCAAAGACTGTTCTTCAGAAGATCGGTGCGGAAATTCGCTTCAATAGGGATATCCAGCGATTTCGGCCGCTCTTTTAGCTCATCGCCTTCACCTTACCGTCACAATCGCAGTGAGAAACATGAAGACAGACTTCTCATTGTTGGATCGGGGGTTGCAGGTTCTGCAGCCGCTCTCATCGCAGCTGAAATTCACCAGATTCCAGTCACAATGATCTATGCTGGAAATGTGCCCACGGATTGCAACTCGTACTGGGCTCAAGGTGGCATCATTTATCGAAATTACGATCCCAGTTCAGGGGATTCGGCTGATTTGTTGGCACAAGATATCCATAGGGCTGGCGCTGGCCTTTGTAACTCAAAGGCGGTCCGCAAGGTGTCGGAAGAAGGTCCGGAGAGAGTTCGACAGTTGCTATTGGACGCTTCCGAACTCTTTGCGCGAGTCCCCTTCGATCGAGCCATAGATGGAGAGTTAGCATTGTGTCTCGAAGCCTCACATGCAGCACCAAGAATATTGCACAAAGCTGACCATACTGGTCAAGTCATCACGCAACACATCACTCAAGCTGCCTCTCGGCACCCTCTCATACAACAAATTCCACACACTGTTGTAACTGATCTTATTGTCTCGGAAGATCATTGCCTTGGTGTTGAGATCCTGAATCGTGCAACTGGGCAAAGCGGTCGTGAATATGGTTTAAGAGGTACTGTACTGGCATCGGGTGGGCTTGCCGGGATATATGAGCACACAACCAACCCTGCTGGATTCAACGCACTTGGAAGTAGTGTCGCCCTGGCCTCTCGCCACGGCGTTGTCTGTCAGGACTTGGAATATGTCCAGTTTCACCCAACTGCGTTGTTCATACCCAATGAAAGTCGATTTTTACTCACAGAAGCTTTGAGAGGTGAGGGGGCTGTTCTACGTGATGGCAATGGACGTGCTTTCGCACGAGATTACCATGAAGATGGAGAGTTGGCTCCAAGGGACGTTGTTGCTCGAGCCGTTTTTGAGGAATCACAAAAAGAAACAATCATTGGCAAACACAACGCATACCTAGACATTACGCACCGAGAGGATGACTGGTTACATTCAAGGTTTCCTTCCATTCAATCCCACCTTGCGAAACGAGGACTAGATCTTGCTAAAGATCAGCTCCCTGTTATACCTGCCGCTCATTACACATGTGGAGGAATTGCGACAGACCTGCATGGTCGAACTAGTCTTGATGGCCTTTATGCCGCTGGCGAGGCAGCATGCACGGGTTTGCATGGAGGAAACAGATTAGCATCCACTTCATTGTTGGAAGGTTTGGTATTTGGTGCATCAGTGGCCGACTTTGTGGGATCCCCCGATGGACAACACCTTGGTGTTGACGCTTCAACAAGACTGGAAGCATCACGATCCGGGGAACTCAATGGGGACCAGGTTCGTTCGAATTTTGCCAGTCGGCGCCAAACGTCAGCCTCTTCGTCAGTGGAACCACTTCATATTGAGAATGCTGCACATCGCGCCATGCATTTGTTGCGAACACTTAGACGAACAATGTGGGATAATGTGGGCGTGGTGCGAACTCCCAGTGGCCTACAATCTGCCCTGGAAGACTTGGAAACAATTCGTGCAGAGTCAGAAAACTTACATACGGCGTGCCCCACATTGGAAACCGCAGCCGTGCGGGATGCCGCACATGCAGGTTTTGCGGTTGCATTAGCGGCCAACGGAAACCGTTCTTCCATTGGAGCCCATTGCATTGTGCCTGACGCTGAAGTAGACAATGAGGAAGACATAGTTATGGCGGCTGCACGATAAAATATAATGATAACTGCAAATGACTTCCCTATGATATGATAAGTAAGTTTTGATCTGTCTAAAGGCGTGATCACTACTGAAGGATGAACAGGTGTGCATACTGCATACCCGCATAAGTCGTCATCATCCCTCAATTTCGTTAGCCAGTTCGGTGGAGACAAGGCTGACCAACGTTCGCAAGCGGCGATCGGGAGGATATGAGCGGAAGCCCTGGAGAAGTCCAGAAGTAACCCAGGGCACCGACAAGAGTCTGTAGTTGGGGAAAATGCGGAGGCACATGTGCCGAAGAGCTATTTCTTCAGGACATGAGCTCGAGAAAAACGAAAAGTCATGGAGTTGCTGCCCTTCAAAAAGTTCGACGGCTTGAGAAAGCAAAGACGCCAAGCATTTGATGCGCTTTTTTGTAAGTCGTGAGGGAACCGACAATTCACGGGCAAGAATGTTTCTGGCAAGAGGTGACAACAACTCAAGGCGCTGAGTGTTTCGAAAGTCTACCCACCGGTGGGCCAAAATTTCCCTTTTCCAAGGTACGTTCCCCAGTTCCCTGGAAAGGTTTTGAAGCGCAAATTTGATGCGCCGGATCTTCTTTTGTTGAGCGGTTTGGGAAGCCATGAACTTTGCCGCTTGTTCCATCAATATGCGCTTCGACGCAGGTTCCAAATCTTCGCTGTAGGCCTTCTCGATCAATGGAAGATAGATTTTCCGCTTCTCTGCGTCCTTCTCTTTCAAAACTTTAGTTGATGGCAAATCCGATGGATCGTCAACTCCTTGGGTCTTGACGGAAAGAAGAGGACCACATGGTTCGCCATGATTATCCACATGCGTTTTGGCCCAAACCTTAATTGTATTACATCCGTCGGGAACTACAAAGTGATTGGAAACACAAGAAAACATAGGATCGAAACGCCTGATGGTTGCCACATAGCCCTCGTTTTCAAGACATCCTTTACAAAAGAATACTCCAAAAAATGAAACAAAGTTCACACGTTTGACGTGGCAACACTCGCATCGCCGTCCAATACAAAGCCGAAGGAAACGTAATGGCGAAGGGACTAAGATGCGATGCGTCCGAATCATTTCGATCATTCGCTCTACGTTGGTTTTCGCATGGCCACCGTGGTAGAGAGCTGCTTTTACAACATGATCAGGTCTAAGTATTTCGAGACACCTCTTTGAGCACGTTGAAAAGTTGTACAGAGACTTGATGTCGAGAAACGACGCGATGTTTGAGACAATATCTTGGTTCAAGAGGAGGGCGTCCTTTTCTAAACGTTTGCCGCTCGAGTGCTGTGGAGGTCTCGGTTGAGAGCGACGTTTCAGAGGCACGACAACACCATGGTCCATAGCAGCAGCAACCCTCTCTTCCTCTTGGTCAATTCGCTTGTCCTCGAAGACCTCACTATCAGATCCTTCCAAAAATACACTTCTCGAATCCATCGTTGCCAGCAGTCCTCTTGCTTTCACGTGTCTCCAGTGCGCAGGTTATCATTCAGAAGCACAGAGAAACCTGAGTAGATCTCATGGCTGTTTGGTCAATGATTTCCCAAGATTTGGTACAAACCAAAATTCCCTCCGCATTAAGTCAGCCATTCATGTTGGTCTTCCAGAAACGCTTATTCTACTTTTTGGAGAGGATTGCTTTGTGCCTGGCTTTGTGACAAAGCGATAGAGTGGAATCAAACACGAACCGACATCATTCGTGAGCAAACGCTTCCTTCCGGTTATCTATGCCAGGCCATAGCCTTTCGCGTGACAAATTCCACTTTATTCATGATGAGCCTGCCCAGTCAACGCATGGGCTTGACGGGACTATTGTCCATCGATCGTGGTACAGGTTACAGGTACCATTGTCTACTGACTCTTCCACACGGAGGGAGCTTCGGAATTCGGAACTGAGAGCGCAAGTATGCCGACTAACGCCGGACAATCAACATGTGCGACTGTAGGTGGCGCAGGACCACCTTCCGATGCGCAAGGGGGCATTCATAGAGAGTCAAGAGAAGGAAGACGCTGTCCTCAGTCCTCACTTCTCACCATCTCTCAAGATCTGAGAGAAAAGCTTTTGTCAGCAGTTCGAATGCAAGATACCAGACCACATCTTTTATCTTTTCGGTTTGTTTCACCTTCTTCTGCGGTTCATTGATCCATGACGACCGTGACAGAAAGACATCATGCGCGTAAGCGTAAACCAGCCCAAGAAGCCCAAGTGCACGCGCCGCCTTCTCGGAGACATGTGCCGGCGCGGAAAAGGATGACGGCGGAGGCATTCCAAACTTCCAACAACGAACCTTGCGACGTTGCTTTGAGGGTCACTCTGGGGAGAAGTACAATTTACAGAAGAGCTCGTTCATCTCACTCACCATGGATTGCAACTCTTGTGCACACTGCTGTGCTTTCTACTCTGCCACAGGTCTCATTTTCACGGTAGGTTTATTCACACGAAAAAGATTACGAAGAAAGGCGGCTTGCAACAGGTGACAGGAAGGCATTAGAGGTGCTCTGGTTCATTCGTGTATCGTGTGACTCATGTATTTCTTCCTTTCTTGTCGTCCAGGGATGGGTTGGAATAATGTTGGTGAAGCAACCGTTTTTTATTGGAGGGATTGAAGATGTAGAGGAAGCGAAAGGAAGCGCATTTGGAGCAGCGGGAATGTTCTTTTTTATTTTTGTTGTTGCAATCATCTTCTTGGTTCGTGGCGATGGAACTCAACGTGCTTCATCTGCATTGCCCACTCCACCCGTGAGCGAATATGGCCAAGTTCCAACGTCAGAGGGATCATTTGTTACTGGACAATTGACGTAGAGCGCATGAATTCCCGTGCTTCCTTTGTTTATAACTGGAATCCTGCCAGCGAACTGATCGGGAATGGTCGCTACAGGAACATTTTATTGGAGAACGGGGAAGTGAGAGAGTGCCTGACTCGCAGCTGCATGACCTGAACAAGGGATATGTGATTTACGTGATGTAACTCCCTGCAATTCACAGCGCTTACGCGGCATTTTGCTTGAGCGTGTCTCCATATTTGACAATCGCTGTACCTCTGCCTGTAGATTAAACGTCTGAAATTGTACATAGCCTGATCCTAGACGGTATGCTAAACTGCTTGATCTTTAGTTCAGATTTGAGTCCTTGGGGGGTTGATCCCGATTGTTTCTACCATCATTAGGAAGTAGCGATGATCGGAATCTATTATGTAACAATTATATACGTCCTTTAACTCTCAAGTATCAATATGCATTCGTCTACAGAGGCTTGCCGGTTGAAAGCTTCGACAACCTTTTCGTATTTCTCTTCATTTGATCGCAAGAGGTTGGCGGCTGTAAGGGCTCCCCATCGTGTCAAATCTTGCTGCTGAGCAGCTCCAATAAATTCCTTGGATTGCCGAAACACTCCCTCCAATTGCATGAGATCTGCGGCTGCCCCCTCAGCCTTGTTCCACTTGAGCGCTTCTCCTGCTAGACCTGACAATGCTGTCACGGCCAAAGCCGCCACCTCGGTTTCGGAATATTGCGAGCGGCCGACTCCAAATTCCACACGCGCGACACCATCCGACACAGAGTATCCCGAGACGGGTAATCCGCACCAATATCCACAACAAAAATGAGCCGCTTCGTGTCGGCAAATTCGTTCCTGGGGAGGCACGTCGTCACCGTTCCCTCCTTTGACGGAAGCAATGAAATTGGCGATGAATTGAGGGGCACTGGAACCAATTCCCAGGAACAGAATAGGAATCAAGGCGAACAAATAACACAATGTGGCTCCAACATTTGGCGGCAACAACGCCAGCGAGGCAACTCCAGCAATACTAGATCCACCCAACACAAAAAGGGTTGCATACTTAAAGTCATCCAAATCGACAGACTTGTCGTCCAATCCAAGCGATTCGGCAGTGAGTCCAGTCCTTTGTTCGAGCATTTGCAGACTCACAGGAAATGAGCGAAGTACAGCTTGACCAAATCCGGATACAGAGCTCGATGATTTAAGCTCGGCCCACTGCTCTGCTTGTTTCTCCACGTCAGTCTCGGCAATGAGTGCAGGCAACATTGTCTGGAATTCGTCAAATGACTTCTTTGGGACAGCTGTTGGAGTCGCTGCGACTGGTGCTTTCCCAAGTTCCTGGTGACACATAACAGTCAGTCTGGGAACAGAACAATGTCGCGATCAATAATGATCAACACGGGACGGGGGGCTCACCTGGCTGAGTTTTTCGGCCTCTTCTCGTGCTTTTGCAGCAGCCGCGCGTAACTTGGCAACTTCATCGGCTGACGACGAGCGAAGAAATGTTGATCGTCTTCCCGTAGCTCTACTTACGGACAAAGTTGGAGTAAAGGCATCAAGGCCTGTTACCGAGAGGAAAAGAACGACTTGGAGTACACGGCATGCAACCATCATGGTCGATTTCTCGGATAGCGGGTCGTAAAAGCGTAATGGTAAGAGGATCATGGTGACAGTGACGTGTACTGTTGATCCTGTCAAAAGAGTCAGTCGCGGCTGATGCTGGCGGGCACAGTCAGTCAGTCGGTCAGCCATTGTAATTGTACAATATCGCGCGCGCTCTCAGTCCCAAGACAGTCTGATGACATATGTCAGACTTCAACCTGAAGCCAAAGAGCGGAACAGAAACAGAAGGTACAATAGAGAACGAATGATTTACTATAGCAAAGAATGTACATGGAATGGAGAAGCCTGTCACTGCGACAAATTTTCGCTAAGGCCCTATTACCCAAACCCAAGCCCCCCAACCAAAGAAGAGCTCCAACAACAACAACATCGACATGGATAGTCACTGTGCAATTTTGCTATTGTATCAATCAGATCAACTTCCCATCTAATTCGCTGAAGCAATTGAGACGAAGAAAGATAGGACGATGGAAGTGGGGAACGGTGTCAACGATTCGAACATGGCTTCGACCGGAGGCCTTCGAAAGAGTGGGAGCAGTGTAGCGTTGTGCGCAAGTTGTGATCGTTGCCGTGCTCGAAAGACCAAATGTGATGGAAAGCGTCCCTGCAGCAACTGTGCTGCCAAGTACATGAAGAAGCACAAACTCACGAGGTAAGAAGCACGAGTGGTTCGTTGCATTGTGTGATACAATAAACTTTCGAATAAACAGGAAATCAGAGAATGAAAACAGTTTTTGGAGGGGAAAAGTGAGATGTTTGGATCTTACGAATGGTGTGTTTGTTCTTTCCGTACGTTGAAAGCATCGAGGGGATTGATATCAAGGAATTTGATTGTGTATATTCGCCCGCCAAAAGGCGTGGTCCAATTCCAAGGAGGGCATCATCTAGAAAGTTCAGTGAGGCGAATTTGGGTCAGCAGAAGCAGGAACAACCTTCGGCCAACGCGGAATGGCCGTCGGCCCACGGCCCAGCGACCTGTACGATTGTATCGGATCATCAACCTATGAATGGGAACCTTTTTGCTTCTGTTATGAACAATCAACAACCTGCAAATTCTAACTTTCAAGTTCAGACGAACGGGGCCACGTCAGAAGAACTTCAGCAACAGATCAACATGCTCCAACAGTTGCAGCAACAACAACAGCAGCAACAACAACAACAACAATTGAATGGAATGGGTACTGGAACGCAGGTCGACAAACGAGAAAATGAATTCGTCGGTCAAATGCAACCCTCACAACGAATGAAACGTGATGAGCAAGGTGGGCAACAGCAGCAAGTAGGAATCCCCCGAACCATCACCAACCATACGCACTTATTGGAACAATCGGATGGTGAAGGAGCCCGTCTTCTGTCCTATTACAAACTTTCGATTGACGAGCTCTTTCGTCTTCCGCCTACTCCTTCAGATGAAGAGTATTGTTCTCGCATGAATGTTCAAGGTATGACTCCCCAAATGATTCCAGGTACTCACTTGGCAGCCCTTAGTGCATCTCGGTTCGCGGAAATTGCTCTGGGGGCTCTAGTACACGGTGAAGTGAGTTTGTCTATGGAACTATGTAATGCTGTCGTTCACTGTATACGTGAATCGGTCCAGGAGCCGGTGCAGCCATCAATAATGACCATTGTAGCAAAGGCCTACTTCTTGCTCGGAGTATTTCGGGCTTTTCGAGGTGATATGCAGAGGTATCTTAAATATCGTCAAGTTTGTATGAACTACCTCTCGAAGGTCGAGGTACGTTTATGAATGAGATCATATGGAGTGAAAAGTCAAAGGTTTGGTTCATTCCTTATATTTCCTCTTGTATTCGCTGTCGCTCCAGGACACTGCTGAAACAACTGCACTGATATCGGCGATTTCTTATCAAGACGCTTGGGCGTATATGATCTATAATGGGAATGATAGGCAGCTCCCACCTATCGATGATGCAATTCCACAAATGACAGGTTCAGTTCGGCAATCGTTCGCCAATCAAACCGAGCTCAAGTTTGATGTAAAAACTGATTCGGCGTCCATTGCCTGCGATCCTAAGAACAAGCATTGGATCCAAGGACCCCCTCCCGTTTACCTCAACAACGAGGCTCCTTTGAATACAAGGTCGCTGGACGCATTGGCCTGTGCGATCCGGACATGCTGTGATCAAGCAAACCAGAGGTTCGCGACAATTGCAAAGGAATCAGGAACGACGGATTTTAATGAAATTCCATTGGAAACCATCCAAACTCCGACGACGACGGCAGTTCTGGCTCATGAGAATGAACTCTGCAGTCGTAATCTGGTTCTTTCTGCCTACACGTTGATGCAGCAGCACGAAAACTCTTCAAAGAACAAACGAGTTCATGAAGGACAGCAGCTCGTTATATCGGCAATGGACGCTTTTCTTGAGAATAGCGACGAAGACGGGAACGGGGGATTCTCTGATAGTCAGATCCAAAGTCTTCTTTCGGTCTGCAACACAACGGTCGAAAACCCTCTGGTGTTGTTCCATGCTGGGCCCACGTATCACATTGTTACCAACGCTACCATTCTTCTCTGCCATTTGCTGAATGGCATGCATGCAATGAAAGGGACGGAAAATTTTGGCGCCATGGAAGAAACCATGTTTGAAGAAGTGTTGGACACGTTGACATCTGTACGAAAGCTCTTGACCATTCATCGCCGGAAGTTACCAGTGAAGTTGCGCTGTCATGGAATCCCCCGACCTCGATTGGGTGGACCAAGACCCGGCGAACCTTTTATTAACCTTGGGGAAACGCTCCTTTGTTCATGCCGTGGCTGTCAGGGATTTGTTCTGATGGCGTGCAGTCCTTGTGTCGCTGCCGAAAGGGCCCGTGACGCTCGTGCTCGCATGGTGGAAGAGTCAGCGCAAGAAGCCGAAGCATTGGAACTAGGAGAAATCGACCGCGAACTGGATATCATGGGAGAAGAATTCAACGTAGACGACGATGCTCTCCTGAATATGATAAGTTCAATGATCACGAACGCGTGATGAAGGAAATGAAGTGCGTGATAGAGTAGTTACAACAATACGTTTGATTTGGGTCTGTGGAAATAACGAAAGGCGAGATAGAGCAGTTACAACAACACGTTTGATTTGGGTCTGTGAAAATCATGTGGCCTAGCATGTGAACTTCAAATTTGCAATTAAGAGTAATTTTATGTCAAATATCTCGTTTTCTCTAGTTGTAGATTTCTTCTGGATCATGCAAGACAGTACGAATTTACATTTGCCAAAATCACGGGAGGACGGGGACAATTTGTGTCGTCAAAATAGTGCTTTGGTGTTGCGTGGGTTCAGAGTTTAGCGGGCTGCACGTCTTCCTTTACCCTTGCCTTCTCCTGAATACTCTCCTCCTTTGCCTTTTCCTGAATACTCTCCTCCTTTGCCTTTTCCTGAATACTCTCCTCCTTTGCCTTTTCCTGAATACTCTCCTCCTTTGCCTTTTCCAGACGAAGCCATTCCTTTGCCTTCGCCTTTCCCTGAGCCTTTGCCCTTCCCAGATGATGCCTTAGGACTTTTGGGTAACATTTGCATCACAGGTTTGGGTGGAACTTCCTTCTTATCGTGGATAACACCGGGACAGCGAACAGAGTAATCGGAATCACCCTTTTTCCCTCCTGACTTGACACTTTCTTTTTTCCCTTTGCCTTTTCCGTAGTCCTCGTCCTTCTTGCCCTTGCCTTTTCCCGATGAAGAGTCGTAGTAATAATCATCATCGTCGTACTCATCGTCATAATCGGCCCCGAGATGTCGATATGCTTTAAGTATAAGCTTGTCACCCTTTTTGTCGTCTTTCTTTTCCTTCTTGTCTTTGTATTCAGGGAGACCGGATTTCTTCCCACTTGTATCTCCCTTACCTTTTCCACCCGTAGATGACTTCTTTCCACCCTTGCCCTTTCCACTTGCAGGCGACTTCTTGCTACCCTTACCCTTTCCGCCTTTACCCTTTCCACCTTTACCCTTACCGCTGTCTGCACTCTTCTCTTTCTTGCCACCATATGTCGGCTTTTTTGTTGGATGGGGTGTGACAGGAGGGCATTCGGCTTCAGTCGGCTTAGAAGTGGGCTTAGATGTAGGCTTCATTGTTGGGCTATCAGTCAGTGGGTTTGTTGGCTTGGAAGTTTGGGGAGTATCGATTGCCGTTGGCCCAAGGGAAGGATGGGATGAAGGCGACCATGATGGAAATGCGGTAGGAAAGAATGATGGCTCTTCAGAGGGAAACATTGAAGGCATGGCCGAAAGGGAAGGGGCGGCCGAAGGCGAACTCGTGGGAACTCCTGTTGACAATATAAAAGGGTTAGCGGATTCCATCATTTGCTGGTGTGCGAGATGGAATGCAATGGTCACATACCTGGGCAAAACTTGGCTTCGGGGAGAGTGGAAGATACGAAGACGGTCCATCCAATTTGATCGTCAGCCTCAAGAAGAGGAAAAATTCCGCATTCATTGGTGAACTTGATAATCCAGCTGTTAATAATTTGAGCTCCTTGCGCATTTCTCCCATCCAAAGCGATTTGGAGAGCACCGACTGCTTCATCCAAATCAGGGTTTCTCACAGTCACTGACGTGTAGTTGAATTCTTGCCCGTCGACAAAAACTCCATCCCTAGTTTCCTGGGAAAGGGGCTGGTCTTCGCGGTTGAGCTCAAGAATCTGAACGCTGGTAATAGTGACGGGGACATCGTCGCCATCGTCGGGCTGGGTGCCGTCTTGGTTAAGAGCTTCGCATGCAGTCTCGCTGATGCCCGGTCGGTCTTCCACTATGATGTTTCCTGGGCATCTTGTATTAAAGAAAATTTGGAATGTCATGAAACTCGGGAGGCAAGAACACAATCCTGATCCATGTTGAGCGCTTGTTAGACCGAGTAAGGTCATCGTGAGAAAGAGTTTAAGCATGGTAGAAAAAGACCAAGCCCTGGGCCCACTGTCGGCATTCATGATGACTTGGTGCTTTCTCCAGGAAGATCGATATGCGAATGACCTGTTGTTTGATCCAGTTCCAATCTTTTGAACTGTGGTTAGTGTTATGAGCTCAATGGTTGCAATAATGCTGGATGTCAATGGTTGGAGTTTTCGACTTTCGGGATACTCCATACAGATCAATTTTGTGAGCGTTGATAGATTTTCGGCAACATCATGAGTCTCCTTTTTAAGAAAAATTGGACAATCACAACAAAGGACCGACAAATAATTCAGCCCGGTCATCCAAAAATTTATACACCAAGACCGAGAGGGCTTAATTAAGTTTGAAGTCAGACATCACAACTGAAATCCCCCAAAATCTCAGGGCGAAGTTGTTTTTGTTTGTCCGTAGGAAATACCAGAAAAACGATGTGTAAAATTGGAATCCCGAGTATTTTGGATTGTTTGAAGCAAAAAATACATAGAAATATGAGCCAATTTATTTGCCAAATTGTATCTGTTTCGCCATTTTTGTCAAAATCAAATCCGAGCTCCGCTCCCGACAACAAATCCAGAATTCCGACACCGCAACTCTCAAAATTTCAAATTTCCAGAATGCAGAGCATCATGCAAGGAGTGCCCAACCAGCTCGAATTCGCATGAAGAGACATCATTGTGACCAGAATTGCTTTGGGATCAATGGATTGAATTGAGCCGTCATGTGCCCTTTGGAAGAAGGAGTCTGGTCAAGCTCTTTGCACGACACACCCAACCGAATCATGTCTATTGTAGGGTAGATGACCTACAGTTCCGTTTATTTATTACTCGTTCTGTTTTCTCATCGCAAAAATCGCAACGGCAACATGCAGTCTCACCTTTTCGACTCAACGTAGAGTGGACGATCGTGTCAAAACATCATACGCAACAAATAGGGAAGTAATAGAAGACCTTTCCCATCTTGCTTACACTTGGACTTGATCGTTGTTTCATGTGAACCTTCACATAAACAGTCTTATTTGACTTAGACCCAAGGCCAAAGCATTTCTGTTGCACGATACGTTCAAGTTGGCAACTGAAAATTAAATACAACGCCAACCTAGGTCGTTGATACAATCTCGTCTTCGAAGATCTCTTGGTCGGGGAGCCGAGGACCTAACCAAGCTATGCAACATATTTTGGGGTTAGTGGTTTACATAATCTGAATATTCATATGAGCATTAACGATCGTTCATTGGTTATTTTTCATCGTTGACAATCCAATTAAAGACAAAGAACAGTCAACAAAGGTTTTAAGTCGGAAAGTGGAATCAAGGTGAACTGTGGGATGGGATACACTTAGGATTTCATCGATTTGGGTTTCATCGATTTTGAAGGGGAGACTGGCGGATCGGTGTACAAATCATCCGCTTGTTGTTTCGGCTTTTCAGTTGGTTTGGAAGAAGGACGCGAAGTGGGCAAATGGGAAGGTTTAGACATGTCCTTCTGTTCTGTTGGAGGTTGCGATTTTGCTTTCTCCCCCTTCGACACTGTCGGTGTCGCAGTATACATTCCTTTTTTCCCATGGTCATTTTGTGTTGCTCCTTTTCTTTTTCCCTCTCCATACGACGAAGACTTCTTTCCCTTTCCCTTTCCATACTTTGGAATTTTTTCCATCCGATGAGATTTAGTAGCCTTGGGGCGCCGAGCCAATTTCTTTGGGGGAGGTGTCTGTAAGCATAGACTAGGAGGAGAAACTGGTGATTTGCCCTGTCTCTTAGATGACTTTTCGTCTGTCTTCGTTGGAGACGATTTCTCATATCCTAGGCTCCGCTGGCCTGACAAACGGCTGTAAGCTTCGTATGCGCCGTTCAGATCTCTGGATTCATTCGATACCCAAGCCTCTAGTTTGTGACCTCTTCTGTTCTTCTTCGATTTCACTTTTTTCTTGGGCATGTCAGGAACGGAAGTTTCTTTTTTACCAGAAGACGTTGATCCCTTACCACCGGTATCCGATTTCTTTCCGCCATAGGCGCTCTTCGTGCCCTTACCATTGTCGGAGTTCTTTGATTTCTTACCGATAGAATCACTTTTGGACTCTTTGCCACGCTTGGTTGGTGTAACGGGAGGACATAGATAAACTGGTTTTTCCGTTGGTTTTTGTGTGGGCTTGGAAAAAGTCGTCGGGGCCTCGGTCGTTGGAACAGGTTCAATGGGAATTTTGGTTGGAGAAAGAGGGGTAGGTAAACTGGTGGCCAATGGTGTAGGCTCGTCTGTTGGTTGCCCAGTGGTTGGTTCCGTCGGTGTGGGAAAGACACTTGTAGTCGGACGAACCGTAGGAAATACCGAAGGGAGCATTGAAGGAACAGCAGTTGGAACCAGACTTGGAACAGATGATGGCATGGATGTCGGTGTTACAGTCGGAAGAGTAGTTGGAACAAAGGATGGCAGAGATGATGGCAAGGAGGAGGGCGTTGTCGATGGGGTTGACGTTGGATGGAATGAAGGAGAAGACGTCGGCATCGTCGTGGGAGAGACAGAAGGAAGTCCTGATAGGGATGGACTACTCGATGGAAGCGGAGTAGGATTTCCTGTCAAGGCATTTCGGTCAGTATTTTCGCAGTAAACTCAATGTGCAGCAGAATCACTTGTTTCACATACCTGGACAATACAAATTTCGGGGGAATGTGGCGTCATCGATCCGGAGCCATCCCACTCGATCTCCAATCGAAAGGACTGGGAACACCCCACAATCGTTGGTAACTTGGATTATGAAATTGTTGCTGATATCATCACCGGCAACGTTTCGTCCCTGTACGTTGAGCTGGAGGAAGGTGATAATTTCGTCTTCGGTGAGATCCGATCGTTCGGCAGTGACAGAAGTGTATTCAATGAGGTCGCCTTGCGTAAAGTCTCCTGTTCCTTGGAACTCAACAATCTTGACAACTTGAAATCCAGCGTTGGCTTCTGTTATTTGCACAGTGCTGACGGATACCGGTACAAAGTCCTCATTGTTTGGATTTCCTCGTTCCGTTTGGCTGAGGCAGGTTGTCTGGTCAATCCCAGGATTGCTGTCAATGTTTCCGGGACATGTCAAATCGAGCCGAACTTCAAATGTATAGGACGACGGAGTACATGCGCATAAATCGACTCCAATTTGCCCCGAGACGACCGCAAAGAAATTGGTCCAAACGACAATTGCCAGGAGCACCTTGGTCCTCCAAACGTTCCGAGGACTCGTCATTGGTAAAGTCATTGTCTTGAATTTGAGCTCTGATGGTGATGGTGATTTTTCAGGAGCTTTCAGGAAAAGGAGTGGGAGTCGAATGCGGACGACTTCATGAATGCCGTTCCTTTGTCATCACGTCTCTCTCCGATTTGGTACACCCACCGACAAATTTGTGAGCGGTTCGATTATTTGATTTTGGTGCTTCCGCATGTGAAAAATGTGAAAGAACCTATTTGTAAACGTTACTGTGGCGATAACAGTAGGAATGAAAATAAAACTGAGACTCGCCAAGCGCGCTCCAGCCGATTTTTTGGACAGTCAAAGGATTCTTTGTGGCAAAAGAGATTCGACTGATACAAACCCCTTGGTAGTATCAAAATGTACAGTTGGTGTTATTCTGATATTTAAATCCCAGCGCCAAAATCTGTCACTCTTTTGACGTCCCCCCATCACATGGCACTGCGACACAGACACACACACACCTCATCTTCTTTTATCTTTGATCTTTTGGTCAATGAGAATCATCAGGCACACAGTCTGCGATGAAAGAACGAATCAATATGAGAGTATCTTCTGATCATGGCGCCTCAAATGGACGAAGAGGGACTTGTTGGTGTTGCAATTTTACTGGTTACCGGTGCATTCCTTCACCTGCTGCGCACAAACTTTGCTTCTCTCAATGACCAAGTCCTTCGCAGCGAATCACGACACTCTTGAATGCTGCAAAGTGATGGTCCTTACACAACGACTCGGATAAGGGAAAAGTTTCAATTGGAACGAGCCAAGTTCATGACGAAAATGACGGAGGACTATGGAGGCGAGAACGTTGCGGTCCAGTTCGAACAAGTCGTCGATGGTACCAAACGATCGATTGCTCGGTCCGCCTTGGAAGGAACGACCCGGTCCTGGAACAATGTCCAGCGCCAAGTTGCCCTGAAAATTTTGGAATTGGCGCCCAGCCGCGGCCATTTGTGTGGACGACGGGTGGACATTCGGCATTGGCCGGTCACGGAAATTTGTTTCATGAATCCTACACGGCGACCATGGAGGATCGTGCAAGTACGCCCATCTTGGAGGCGGTAGAATTGGACTTGACCGCCCGGAATTATGTCATGGGTGCCACATCCTGTGGAATGGGAATTGCAAGCTGTATAAAAAAGTTTTTGGAGTGGACGTCGATAGGTTGTCCTGGGATTACGGAATGACTACGGGGGTACGTACTGTTTATCGATGATGAAGGTCCCATCAACTTACTTGACATTTCTGACAAATTGCTTTTGTGCTGTGCGCCCCATTTCTGTTGTGGAACAACTTGGTATGACAGACTGACAATGACAGGGCAGAGTTGTACTTTCACCGTGGTGCTATTCTTCCCAATCGGCTTGCACTGATCGGCATTGAAATGGGCCATACCAAACCTGCTTTCTATAGCATGGAGCCTCTTGGTCCTCCAATATTCCTGTTAAACACCAAAAAGTTGATCCACACGTTTCCGGATACAGCAGACAAAACGCAACAAGAGATTGATCAAATGCCAAAATTCGTTCGCTCTTTTCGTTGCGGGAAGGACATTGAAAAGGGAGAACTAACCTGTGACCACGAAAAATACACCTACGTTACCGATGATGAACCCTGCAACAAGCGCAAGCACAAGGCTTCCTGGCACCCCGGATGGTGCGCGGTCCTCCAGTTGTCTCGTCTTGTCTTTTTTTCGGATTGTTTCTTACCTTTCTTCTGCTTTTTTCGTATTGGGCAGGAAATGGCATGCCTTTTATGGCAACCTCCTCACTTTGTTTCTCATTAAGGTTTTTGATGATGCATTGCTTCTAATAGCTGAAAAAGGCTCCGACCCGAAAGTGCTCATGGATACGCTGAAAGCGGAAGAGGACAGGGACTATCACAACTTGTTGAGCAAGAACACGAGTAATATCAAGTTTCCTGGGTATTTGGAAAAAATTGATGATATCCCTACCCAAGTCATTTATTGGGATCCCAATTTTTGTCAAACGGCCCGTGTTCCTTCGCAGACGCGCTACAATGGGCTCGCGACCGAGTCTGATCTCAAAGGAGGATACACCAGTTACGACCATGGTCATGGCCTCAATGAGATTCGTAACCGCGCCAATGAACGCATGGAATTGGGGTTTGATGCCAGCTCGTACGAAACCTTTTGCACGAACCATACGGTCCAAATCGACCACCTTGATTTTTTCGTCATCAACTCGTATGGACAGTCCAAGCTAACCCTTCCCAATCCAGCCGAAAAATCATTCTTTGACGACTCGTCGTCCCCGACTGCCTTACACGGCTACATTGCTCTTTGTTTGGCAACATGTGGTTGGAGCTGTCCGCGGGGTGTTTTGAGTATGGACGAATTACGGAATGAGACCAAATTCTCCATGACGGTGAATGGTGTCAACGTGCACAATTATACAAGGTTTCGAGATTGCGCCTTTTTGAAGCACGCAAACGGTCATAAGTGGGCAGCAAATAGCGAGGGGTTGTATGAGTTTCGGGCCCAAACACTGGATTCCAACGAGTATGTTCGAGTCACCTCTCTAACCGTATGGTGATTTCGAGGAGTGCCAACAACAACTGTGACGGACAACCATTAGCTGGTCTTGGTCCGGAAAGCATGCACCTTGTGTACATTGATAATCTCCGTCGCGAAGATACTTGCTTGTTCGAGTATCTTGTACCGAAGCTGGTAAGAAACTGAAAGGCCGCTGGGTGTAGTAATCGACCTTGTTGGCCGACGTTTGGCACGTCCTCCTCCATGAAAGCCAAATGCGATGTGGACATCGTTCGGCTTGTACGTTCCTTTCATTCGCCAAGAACAACATAGCACAGGTCGAGCTTGATGACTTTCAGAAGTTCAATACGAACAGAGGATGCATGACGATATTGAATAGTGTCTACTCGAAAAATAAGAATTAATTTTATGTAGTGTACAAATACGGACAACTTCAAACAAACTAAAATGTATCCCCCTTTCACGTTTCCATGAACTGATATACCTTGACGAGATCTCGGCACTTATCTTCATTTGTCTTGCGAGTGAGTGAAACAGTATTTCAATCCATTTGCCGAGGATACACCTTCCATCGCTGGAGTGTCCTTTCCCCCTTGTCAATCATATAAATAATCAGGGTCTCTGGTTCGGTCTGGGCGAAAGAGAAAAAGCAATCAGGCAGTGTTCGTGAGGGCGAGACTTGAGTTAAACACTCGTGGGTTCTTGTCTATAAACGTACGATTCCGCTGGTTTTTCAAATATATACTTTGTTTTTGGCTGACTTGGCTTTGCCGTGGCAAATATCGCAGGCGCTTCCGT
The DNA here is from genome assembly GCA_946965045.2 of Epithemia pelagica. NCBI lineage: Eukaryota > Bacillariophyta > Bacillariophyceae > Surirellales > Surirellaceae > Epithemia > Epithemia pelagica. The sequence continues at coordinate 1,366,763 of OX337235.1, read as the reverse complement.
GGTCGTTGGGGGGTGAGGGGCTGGACTTTTCTTCCCTTCCGAGGGTTCATCATCAGAATCTCCACCTTTCCCTTTTCCCTTTCCCTTTCCCATGCCTTTTCCTGAATCTTGTCCTTTTCCTTTCCCCTTGCTTTTGTCACTTGATGATTTGACAATCTTCTCCATAGAACCGTCCTTGATAGATGCCTTGGTGTTCTTGACATGTGGACTTTTGGGTGACATTGAAAAACCCTTTCCGGATGAATCCTTTTTACCACTTTTCCCTGGAGCTCTTGAAGCACCTTTGCCTTTCGAGACTGGGGGTGGCATCGCGTTTGGTTTGCCCGTAGATTCATAATCACCCTTTCCCTTGGATATCCCCTTTGATTCCTTCCCTGACCCATCGGAGACCATTTTCATACTTCCTTTACCTTTCCCTTTGCCTCCCTTGCCTTTCCCTTTGCCTTCGCTCTTCGCAAACGTTTTAGTCATAGATTTTCGCTTCTTTTTTGTGATCACAGGGGACGGGCAGAGTACATCTGAAAAAGAGTCGGGAGCAGGAGAATGACCTTTGTCACTCGATGACGAACCTGACTTTGAATCTTGATTGTAGTCATCAGACGATAGCTTGAGTCTTTTCCCGCGATCGTCCTGGTTCTCTTTCTTCTTCTTGTATATTTTTGGTGCCGAGTCACTTTTCTTGCTGTGGCCAGGACTTTTTGTTGGCTCATCATCATATTTGTCCGACTTGGAATTCTTTCCTTTTCCTCCTTTACCACTCTTTGAACTCTCTCCTTTGTCTCCCTGTCCTCCCTTTTCTCCCTTTCCACTCTTTGATTTCTTTCCTTTTCCTCCCTTTCCACTGTCCGATTTCTTTCCGCCTTTGCCCTTGCCCTTGCCCTTGCCCTTGCCTTTAGATACTGGAGGACAAGATTCAGGCGTGGGCTTTTCCGTCGGCTTTCCGGTTGGCTCGTCTGTTTGTATCGGCTTGTTGGTTGGTTTATTATCTGAACCTGAAGGTGCAGCGCTTGGAAAGTCCGACGGTTGTTCGGTTGGCCTGCTAGTAGTCGGTGCAGTGGGTGTCGGGTTGGCACTTGGGAACACCGAAGGAAGCGCTGAAGGCGAGAACGAGGGGAGACTAGTCGGAGTGAAAGATGGAGATTCACTTGGATGTTCTGTGGGTAAAAATGAAGGCACTTCCGACGGATGATCTGTGGGGGAAAACGATGGAAAGTTGGATGGCTGTTCTGATATTGTCGGACGACTGGACGGCGATGGTGACGGAACACCTGTTCGTAGAAAGTGGTTAGATTCGAATCATATGCCTTTCGCTCTTTCTCACAGATTACCTCACCTGGACAATACCGATTGATCGGATTTGTGAAATCAATTAACTCCAGCCATCCAATTCGGTCGCCAACGGTGAAAAGTGGGAAAACGCCACACTCATTAGTGAACAGAATAATCCACGTATTTTCAATGCCGATTTCAGCGGCGTTACGCCCCAAAAGGGTTGATTGGAAGCCCTGAGTAATATTTTGCTCGTTCAAGTTTGGATCCGTCCCAACGACTGATGTATAGACGATTGTGCTCCCGTTTATAAAATCTCCGGTATATAGTTGGCTTGCGATTACTTGTTGCTCCGCACCAAGTTCAAAAAGCGTTATTTGAGAAACAAAAACTGGGACGAAGTCTTCGTTGTCACCTGGTTGCTCCTGATTTTGCAATTGACAATCAGTTTGCAGAATCCCATTGTCTGCCTGGATGTTTCCTGGACAGGTAAGGTCAAATCGAACCTGAAACGTGTACGTAGCTGGGCTACATGCGCATATGTCGGTTCCAATTTGAGCCTGCGCTGTCCTTGCCATGCTCAATAGCACCGCAACTATGATAACAGCACTCGTTCGCAACCATGATGAACTGGAAACTTGTCTTGTCTTCTTCCCAGCAACAACGCTAGCCAGCTCTTCGATGGGTACCATGCTCCCGATTTGGCTTCACTTCGACTCGTCTTTGTATCGAAGGACTCCGACTTGTCGAAAGACAAGAAAATTTGGGTTTGTTCCATGAGTGATCAGCTTCACTGACTCGACGGCAACCAACCAAATTTTGTGAGAGTATCTTCGTTTTTGGCAAATATAGACAAGAGTGAGGGTCTCTTTTTTCGACAGTTCACAGGGCAATAATCTGGAGTAATAAACACAGAGACATATAGCTTTTGGTCTTGATCCTGGATTTTTCAATGCAATTCTACTGTAGGCGGATTTTGATCATCCCACCTTCGTAGGAGTAGTACTTGTCATCATCGATCATCCAACATCGATACCAGATGCCCTATATCATAGACAGTCGTGTAAGTGAGAAGTGGGAACCAAAAACAATCGAAAGCCCTGATGATGGATTTTCCGTCATGTATTCACAGATAATTTTGGGCTGATTATGCTGCGAATGGATATGAAACATACGAGTCGGCCCAAATTCCCCAGTAGAGTCTCAATTCTCCACCTCCATGTCGTGTCGCAATGGTAAGGGATCCTAACCTCAGCGCAAACACAAATTGCAAACTAGATCGTGCTGGAGAAATTCATTCCTCAACATATATAATGTTTGTCGTCTTGCGAAAGATATCACCCGAGCAAGTAAGATAAATTACCAGTTTATACTATGATGCATGACTCTCAACTACTACCCGAGAATAATATTATCATAATCAAAGTAGAGTATTAATCCAAGAAAATCAATCTCGCTGCAGACACCCTTTCAGTCCTCGTCCAAACACATGTACGTTGACTCGCACGAGCATGTTGCTTTGGAATTTGCGTGGATTCAGAGTCTCTTGATCTCGGTTTGCTCCAACTTCCTCTATAAGAACCATCCTAAAGCGTCCTCATGAGGCAAAATTTTATTCCATTTGTTTTCTTCTCACATCCGCAAGACGTAGCCGTTGGCAGATCCCAAATCCCAATGCTCTTTGCCCTGGCATGAACTAAATATTTCCGAGAGCATCGAAGTCGACCATCGTCATGGGATCGAAATTAAACATTCTTCGCGTTGGTTTCTGGAGCCTTGATCTTTAGGTGACATTCTGGAAATTGGAAAAGACGAATGACACCCAAATTTTGTGGTGAAGTTGTCTTTTCGGCAAATACAACGAAATAATATACAAAATACAAACCCCACAAGACCAGATGCGGGCAATGCTTTTTAATAATCAAGCCTCAACAGATCTGGCTAGTTTCGATGATAATGAATAATGACCGTTATATAGGTAGGTATACAATACACAATACAACTACTCGTACTGACAACTGTACAATAAATATAATCATATGCCTTACTTCCTATCATTCTCATATATGTATTCGGTATGATATTTTTCAATCATGTACATGGATTAGAATCTAAGGAGTTTGTTTATGCGACCGTTGGATTTCAAAGGCAATTGAAATAATTCTTGTCTTTGACGGCACATTTTGAATTGCCTGGCAATTCACACAAGTAGTGTACAGCACGAAATCAAGATTTCTTGCCCACAAATTTGGTTCAGACAACACGATCCGAGGTACTGACGGAGCGGTTCCATACAGGCCTACAAGTCGAATGTTTTCCTCGAACGACGTGAAGAGAAATGGGCATGGACAGAAGGAGAGAACAATGATTCAGGAAATAGGAACGGAACAAAGACTTAGAATAGCGGGTCAACGTAGCGAGATGGAGTGTTCCAAGAGAATCCATCCAAGCCGATCCAACCGCATAATAACACAAGCAATCATCTTTCTGGCCCTTGTTTCGACATGTGAAGGACAAAGAGGGGATATATGTGCATGTACACCGTCAGTTTATGAGTGGACATTCAACACTGCCATAAACTGTAACGACAACCAGTTTGACACGGCTGGTATTGAGGATTCGCTATGTGAAATTACAGCGATTGAGGACGGTGTGACCGACTTGGTTCCAGTAGAAGTGTCAATCATAGATATTACGGAGTTCAATCAAATAAACCAGGTGCTTCAGCAGACTATTTTTGAAGGACAGTACGTGGAGGGCGACGAGTTTTCCCATATCTCGGCCATTTCCAATCCCGACGAGATCACGGAGGAGTCAATTCCAAAATGGATCCAAATGATCATGATTGGACAAAATGCAGCGGGGAATCCATTATCGATGCGATGGATTCTTCGGTTTACGAACAGTTGTACCCAGTACCCCGTGTTGTCGGAGGGCGATCAGATTGCATGGACAGTCTTTGTAAGTCGAAAAGAGAATGACTGTGACGCAATCTTGACAATGGAATGACGGAACTCACACTCTCCTGTTACTTTAGTCTGATGTGACTCCACCAGATGCAAGTCTTTGCCCACTTGCAGCTCCGACGGAACCCCCGACAGAAGCCCCGACAAACAACCCAACTCCGAATCCGACACCGGCCCCAACGGTCAACCCGACACGGCGCCCGTCTGGTGGTGGTGGGCCCACCCCTGCACCCATGGACACTCCAACAAACCCGCCTCAAAATGGACAAAAACCAACTTCTAGCCCAACTCGATGCGAACCGAGTAAGGGGAAAGGATGGGACAACTCGAAAGGAAAGGGCAAGGGCTGGGGTCGCGACTCCTCGGATTCCTTTGATGGCTACAACTACAGGAAGAAAAGATCAAAAAAGCATGATTCAAAAGACACAAAGGAACGAGCTCGCAAGAGCAAAGGATATGGAAAAGGATACGGGAAAGGATACGCCAAGGGGAAAGGATCAGACAGAGCGAAAGGAAAAGGATACGGAAAAGGGAAGCCTTCACCCAACATCTTTCGTCCCATTTCTCCAGTGGCATGCGTCCCAGATCCTCCTACTCCCCGTCCTGTCTCTTCGCCGACGTTAAAACCAACACCAATGCCCACCTTCAAACCGAATAGTGCTCCCCGAGCTCCTTCAAGGAACGGAAATTCATCTTCGTCTAGTCAGCAGCAGCAACAGCAACAACAAGACCAGCAACAAATGCAAGGAGTTCCATCATCCGAGTCACAAACAGGTGGTGGTGGTGGTAACAGTGATCAGCAACAATCCGATGGGGAAACCAATAGCGATAATCAAGCTGCGAGTGACTCGACCAGTGGAAATGGGAATAGTGACAAAAGTGGGGAAGTTGTCGTGTCCATGGCTGGCGAGGCGTCTCCAAACTCATCTTCTTCGGGAGACGGCCAACGAGGGGCTCAAAAGGCCGTATTGGCGGTACTGCTGACTGGTCTCAGCATTTTTATCATTGGGGCTTCGTTCTATGTTCAGCAACGACGTCTGAAAAAGAGTCGTCGTCGCGGGTACCAAGAAAGTTTGACGTATCGTGATGACCTTCCATCTCAAATCGATGAAAGGAAAAGTGACACGGATGATGATGATGATGACGACGATGATAATGAGGACAAATACGATGACGATGAAGATGACGACGATATCTTTGATGAAGAACCAGCGATTACCAAACAACTCAAAGCCGATGCATTGCATCCAAAGATACCGGTTCGTCGCACACCAACCATAACAACGTGCAGTCAAACAACAACTCAACCAGATCCATGGGATTCCAAACAGGAGGATCGTCAACCTCCCACGTCCGTCCATGGCGCTCTGCCCATGCCGTCCGACTCGGCCTCATCCATCGAAACGACCACGTCTATTTCCGAGGTTTCGACTCCCTCGATGGATGCTGTTCCGAGTAGTGGTGGTGGTACTTTGGGTAATAGTACCGCTACAGGTGTATACACGGATGGGATTCCCGAAAGTGCCAAGACGGAAAGTTGGGGAAGCTAACCGTCAGTTCGCGTAGATCACAGTCATCACAAAGTCAGTGTTTGTTGTGTTACGACTATGTCCGAGGGGAAGTATTCGGCGCTATTCACGAGAAAGACAAGCGTTGACATTCAGAAAATATGGGGGCAACTTGAGTAATCCGATCAATAATATGTTGTATATCATTTATGCACTTGTAGAACAGGGTTTTTACTCTAGTTCAACGAGGGTTCTCTAGTTCTAGGAAAATACTCCTACTTATTTTAAGAATATAGAAGAGAGACTATTACGTACAATTTCCTCGTATGACGGATGAAAGCGAAATGACGCCTGTTTCAATTTCCTCATGATTCATCCTGTCGTCATGATGGATCCAACATGTCGTCATTCCATCCGACGACTTGAACGATTTTTGGCCTTAAAAGACGGACCAGTCCTTTTCCGAGAATCCCAATTCCTTGAGTGCGGGTAGACAGGCAAATTTGATCATAGGTGGGGGTCCACACATAAAGAATTGGGTTTGGCCAGGGGCAGCATTGTCAAAGAGCAAGTGTTTCTTGACCATTTCCGTGTTGATAAAGCCGGTATCATACTTCCATTCCGAGGGAGCCACGCCATCGTCTAACCGATCGACCGTGTACCAGAGTTGAAATCGATCGGGAAACTGCTGTGCCAAGTCTTCCAATTCGGTTCGCACCAAAATGTCTTGCGGAGTTTGATTGGCATAGAGCAACTTGACCCGAGTGTTGGTGTCCCGATAGTGAGGATGGACCAAGACAGCTTGCAAGATTTGCAACATGGGTGTAATACCAGTTCCACCCGCCATGAGTCCCAGACAACGACAAGACCGTTCCTCCAATGGTTTGCCCAGCGGTTTGGTCGAAAACTTGCCTCGACCCTTGTAATTCAAGTGACCCTTGGGTCCCTTGACTAATATGGTGTCACCAATCTTTAGGGAATCCAAATGTTGACTCATGAGACCGCCATTGGGGAACTTTGGCGGTGCTGGACGATAGACTTTGATGACGAGTTGCACTTCATCCGTCAAGGTATCGTTGGTGACGGGTGTGTAGGATCGTTGGACGGCCTTGCCATCGGGTCCGGTGAATTTGAGAGAAATGTGCTGACCAATGGGCAAACCCAAGACATGACCAGGGGGTAACCCCAAGGTAAATCGGCAGGTATCATGACTCAAGACGTCCTTACGAATCAAGGGCAGGGGTTGAAAGTCCTCCAAGGGCAACACCTTGGGTGGTGTCGGAGGACCGGACAATAACTGGACAACGTACACCAAACCAATCACACCACAAACAGCAGTCACCACCATCACAACCAAAAAGGAAGGGTCGTCGAACGACGGCGTCGATGCTTGGACCACTGGAATCATCATCATCATCATGGTCCACACGACCACTAGGAAGGAACCAACAAACTTTGGTTGGAGCGTCGACATGGTCCAGGACTACTTGTGTGTGTGTTAGAATCGCAACTGAAACACTATTAGAATCGATGGGGTCGGATCTTTTCTTAGCGATCCCTGTAGCCTCGAGATCCAGATGGACAGAACTGAATTACCTGCTCCGATTTGTGATGATGATGAAGACGAGGATGATCACGACGCGCGATGATGATGACGATGACAAGCGACCCAGTCGTCTGTCATTTTTTCTCGGGAAGATTTTTGTTGTGCGTGTTCGCGAATGGTCTCCCCCCGACAGTTGAATTTTAAAAATAAAAGTCAAAATTCAAAAATGGGAGGAAAGTTACCCATGCTAGCAGAAACTCGCCGCAACAAAACGATTGCGAAACAGTTTGTTCTCTCGTCGTCCTATTCCTACCTACCTACTCCTAGTCTTCAACTAGTGAAGGTCGATATGACGTTCTAAAGGGGAAAGTTTGGCAAACGCACTTCAGCGAAACGGCCGCTGGCACACAGTCAGAAACTAAAGTATAAATGTGAACACGTCAAAGGGGGGAGAGTGGGTCGTGTGGTTAGTTGGACGTCGCTTGGACGAGCTTTTCGTAATCGGCCTCACACTGCGTAAAGACCGTGTTGCAGAATTCTTTTCGGCCTTCCAGTCCCCCCGTGCTTTCGCATTCATTGCCAATGGCGAGACCACAGGGCACAAATCGCACGTTCCGCGCTTCACCGACTCCCGCTTCGACCGTGTCGGGAGGAGGACACAACTCATAGGAGACCAACGACATGGTGTAGAAATGTGTCGGCACCTTGGACTTGTTACTGACCAAACGGAACATATCAATCGTCTTGCTGTCAAAGGGCGCGATGGGAACGTCGCCCGTTTCGACATTGCGTCGATCGCGACCTCCGCTGGGAGCCAACCATATCAAAGCACCACCTTGCTTGAGACGATCGGTCAAGGCTGACATGGCCTTGAGATTTTGCTTTTGCTTTTCGGGTTTCGTTGCGGCATCGGCATTGATGTGCTTCTTGCTGTGGATGCAAATCAAGTTACGACCCATGGAAAAGGGAACGGCCAAGGGATCTGTCGTCACCTTGTGCCCCGCCACATAAATCATTTCGTCAAACCGCTTGCCGTATTCCGTCATGGCGTCGGTCAGACACGAAACGACTTGTGGATCAGCTTCGGATTGGTGATTGGCAAAGAAAATCACATTGTGGCCTTGATCCAATTGGCTAATAATCGTGTCGACCTTGTCCATCCCCATCAAGACGGATTTGGTCAAGTCCATGCAGGGACGGAAAAAGTCGTTCCCGAATTTCATGTAATCCAGCTCGTTGCCATTTTCGGCTTGTGGATCTTCGCCGAGCAAGGCCTTGTGGTACACCTCAAACTGGTATTTGTTGGGACCAAGGCCCCAGGTCAAGCCCAATTTGAGACAGGTCAAGAAGCGTTTGGCGGCGTTTTCGGGATGACAGAGTGTCTGCGCATTTTCCTTGATGTTCTCGTCGTCACTGGCCATGGAAGAGTTCATATTGTTTTGGTTGGCGGTCAGGTATTCCTTGGCAAAATGAGGAAGCATGGCCATCATTTTTTCCTTGTAGGCTTCCGGCACATTGGCCTCCAATTCGGCGACAATGACATTGTAGGCGGCTTCGTATTCGGGCAAGAGTCCATCGTTGGTGGTACTGGCACTCGCCAAAGCTACTGTACTGGTCGCATCTTCGACCACGGAACGAAGGACCAAGGGTTGCGAAACCATGGGCGTTCGTTTGGCCACGGCATTTCTCGAGACGGGAGCCACCCATGCGAGGGTGCCTTTCGACAACAAGACGGCAACCGTCAGCAAGGTTGTTCTAGTTGTCATCATGGTCACTGTAGTTTTGTTGTTCCTCTGCTTTTGCTCTTCAACAAACACTCTTACAGCGTGTTTGCCTACCTAGATCACCCGTAGTAGAGAGACGAATGGGAAGGCCGATGATATCGAAGAATCGAAGAATCGTTTGTCGACGACGGTGGCAACTCGAGAGAGAACGTTCGCGCAAAAAAGCGTGTGTGAGGAAAAAATGTGAGGGACACGTCACTTGATTCCTTGTCATACGTCGAAAGAGGGGGAGTACAACCTTCGACCGGGTGTACACGTGTCGCCCGGATCGCAGTCGCATTCGTGACGAATCTGCCTACGCGACTGTGATAAAAGCGTCATCCGCGCGACTGAATTTAAGATTTGTTTTTTCGAGTCAATGATGGGAGTTTCTCTTGTCCAACAGAGACTCGTTGTTTGTACGGAAGGACGAACTAGTACCTAGGATGATTTGTCATATGGATTCAATGGAACCGCCGCATCTCCCATTTTTTGCGCTTGCGCCTACTGTCTCGTGATCGAGCGCCGCTTCCTGTCCTTGGGAAGTTCAGGAGGAGTCCAAAGCGCATCATCCGGGGCGGACCTTGTTCGCGAAGGTAATGGAAAAAGTGTCCACATGATCGCGGCACTTTGTCCTCGTCCTCCACTTGAGTATCTTGAGGATCATGCTGTTTGTATAATGTTTGTTGTTGTCGTTGAATCATCTGAGTTCCCAAGGCCACCATCTGTGTTTTTCCCTTGCGTACGGCAAGTGATGGAGAACGCACTCTAGAATGACAAAACAAAATTCTTCACCGGTTCTGTCCGTCATGGTCGAATTATGTTGCACGAAAATCTGACTGAAAGACTAGAATGAAGCAACGATTGCATCCTCTACTATAGCTAGCTAAAGTAACTGGATAGCTAGCCAGAGAGGAGATTTATCTCGCTTCGTGCGCACTTTTTCTTTCGCCCTTCTGTCTACCCATCAGATCAGACTCATCTTTATCTATGGACACGTCAGATGTGCAATATAACAGTTGCCGAATGCAACATTCGTCTCCACCAGAGTCTTTCGACAACGGTACCAGCACATGGCAACCACCAAGTCATTCCCAGCTCCCATCTTGTGTGTTTCTTTCAAGGAATAGTTGGACGGTACCGCAACCATTCTGGAAAATCTCCTGGGTTTGGATATCTCGACTCGGTGCATTCGACAGCTGAACCATGAAGTTCATCCGGCAATTCGTATCGCTTGTTGCGGTCCTCGGTTCGACAATCCTTCTCCTGGATCAACAGGATGGTAATACTGCTGTGGCGTTTGTGATGCCATTACCGCAGCAGCGTTTGTCGCGGTCTGGTTCAACCACCAGCAGTGCCATTTATGCGCGGTCCAGCCTCCCTCCACCACCACCTCCGCCGCCACCCATCACACCCACCGTTGAAGAAAGCAATCCGTTGGCGGACTTGATGCGCTCTCTCCTCGATTCCGTTCCATTGCCGAGTCTCGAAAACTTAAAGCTGGGTGAGCTCAATTTCGTTCCAGACTTGGTACGGAATTTGGACCAGGTGCTCCACAAGTTTGACATACTGTCATCGATTGAAAATATTCGCCGTCAGGTGGACGCCTTGGACACTGAAATTCTCTGTCAGATCAGTGGTGCTGCCTCTCAGCTTGAAAGCACCATCCTTGGTCCAGACGCACTGTCATCGGGCTCGGCCACGACGCTCAAGCTTGTGTTTCAAAAAGTGTCCTTGTTGTTGGAGCCCTTGTCGCTCAGCCCCACCACAGCCATTTTGGTATCGGCGGCCTTGTCGTACTTGTGCATTAATGCCTTGTTGACGTGGGGTCAACCTCCGCCACCCAGTCAACCATACCCCCTCAAGAAATACGATCCGATTGCCGCTCGTGCCTACTTTGACGAGCGATTGCCCATGGTACTGGCGCGTGGCCTTCAAATTCTGGCCCAATCGTTACAATTTGGCTTTGACTTGTTAAAGGACAAACTCAAGTACGTACACAATGCACCTACAGCCTCGACTGTTCTTTAAAAAGGGATGACAGTGTCTCACTTATGCTGTTTTGAAATATTTTCCCCCCTTTTAGCAACAAACTGGCCGAGAATGAAGACTTGCGCGGTCGCCAACTTGCCACGCTGTTGACCAAATTGGGACCTACATTCATCAAAGTAGGCCAGTCTTTGTCGATTCGTACGGATTTGTTATCTCCAGCCTACCAACGTGGTTTGGCAACCTTGCAAGACCAAGTACCGGAGTTTGATACCACCACGGCGAAGCAGATTATGGAAGCCGAATGGTAAGTGTGTTATGGCCTAAAGTTCATTTGTCGTTCATGAGAACCGTTCTGATGTATATCATCATGTTTGTACAGGGGTCGACCAGTAACTGCTATTGTGGAAGATTTGCCACCCAAACCTATTGCTGCGGCTTCGCTTGGTCAAGTGTACAAAGCAAAACTCAAAGAATCTGGTCAAGTGGTGGCAATCAAAGTACAACGACCGGATATTATGGAACAAATTGCTCTCGATATGCATCTTTTACGTGAAGTGGCACCGGTGGTGAAACGGACGTTCAACTTGAATTCGGACACGGTTGGTACTGTGGATGCCTGGGGATCTGGTTTCGTGGATGAGCTGGACTACATACAGGAAGCATCCAACGCAGAGTTTTTCTCAGAGCAAATCAAGAAAACACCTCTTGCGGATGTAGTTCTGGCCCCCAACGTGGTGCAGTCTCTAACCACCCCACAGGTCCTTGTCACTGAGTGGATTGATGGACAACGCTTGGATGAAAGTTCTGCCAAGGACGTTACCATCTTATGTAGCATTGCAATGAACACGTATCTGACAATGATGCTGGAATTGGGACTGCTACACTGCGATCCCCACCCTGGAAATCGTAAGTATCATAGTGTCTTGAGTCACTTGGGTTCAAAATTGCTTACATTGAATGCTTTGCTTCCTCAGTACTTCGAACACCTGATGGCCGACTCTGTATTTTGGATTGGGGAATGGTAACCAAACTTGAAAATGACATTCAACTCAAGCTGATTGAACACATGGCACATTTGACGTCTGCAGACTATGCAGAAATTCCCAAAGACTTGCTTCTTCTTGGCTTTATTCCGGAAGATAAAAAGGATTTGATTGCCGATAGTGGTGTTGTGGAAGTGTTGGCTGAGATTTATGGAACCTGGACCGGTGGCGGTGGTGCCGCCGCATTCAATGTAAACGACGTGATTGTAAAATTGCAAGACTTGACAGCCGAGAAGGGCAACCTATTCCAGATCCCTCCTTACTTTGCATACATTGCAAAGTCATTCAGTGTTCTGGAAGGCATCGGTCTTTCCAACGACGCAAAGTACTCGATTGTGATGGAGTGTCTCCCCTACGTGTCCAAACGTCTGCTAACAGACAAAGAAAAATGTGGACCCGCTCTTTCGACGTTCATTTTTGGTCCAGACAAGAACAGCGTTGATCGAATTGTGGACTATGACAGAGTGGAGCAGCTGGTTGAAGGCTTTGGAGACTACACTACTTCTGCGTCGGGAGCAATGATTGGCAGACAAAATGTTAGTCGAGTAGAAATGTTGGAGGAATCGGCAGAGCAGATTCTTGACCTTGTGTTCACTGAGGAAGAATCTCCTTTGCAAGAGATCATTGTTGATCAGTTGGCCAAAATTGTCGCCTCGTCTGGTCGATCCCTTCTGTCTCAGCTTCGCGAAAGGTCAGGTGTGTTGCCGTCTGGACGGACAGTGCTAGGTTTTCTCGTCGACCCTTTGGGTCTTTTCCGAACTAGCCCTCTTGTACGGCCGAACGAACTTGATCAGCGTACTGTGGAGACTACGCTAAAGATTGTTGATCTCATGCAAAGGCAAGCAGATTCTTCCAACAATCCCATGCTGAATTTGAGTACCCTGTCGAGAGAGGAAGCGTTCGCCCTAACTACGATTTTGGTTCGAAAGTTTTGGCAACGACGGAATGGCGTGGTCCAAACGAGTAACCGGTTTTTGCGGCGATCGTTCGAGCTCATTGCGGAACAACTTGAAAGAGGTGAACGGGACTCTAGGGTCTTGCCTTACAGAGAAGAAGATCCAACTCCTACCCCGGAGTCGAAAACCGATGAGAAAGTCGACGAAGCAGAAACTACTATGAGTCGAGAGGTCATTCCTGTCACCACCAGTAAGAGGTTGCAAGATGCACGTCGTATACTGGACGGAATCCAAGAAGATGCAACCTTGGATATCGTCCCAGAACTTGTTTCTTCGAGTAGGCAAACAAGTCTACGATGAACTATTAATTGAACACTGCAAATCCAGCGCTCTACCGATCTCGAAGCACATTCACTTAAAGCTCGAGTTTCAGTTTCCTATCGAAACGGATCGCTGTTGAGTTTTGCTCAAACTACAACAGGGACAACGGGATTGTTACACCCTCTCCAAAAAATCGTAAGGAGTCCTCTTTGACCTTAATAACATCATTTCTACAATGGTAGACGACATAGTTTTGTTATTCCGGATCGAAGACACGCCAACAAGAAACAGATGACGTTGATAGGGGCGAAAAGCAATGAATCCGTTCCGTTATATTCTTTCGAAGTCTTGACTCTTGCGAGGTTTTTCTGGATCTTTCACTTTCAGGACGTGCGCTGGAGATTTAATATTTTGTCTATGCTGATAGACTGGAAACTTATCTCTTTTGGGACGGCAAATTTTTTACTCCGGTCATTGACCATTTGGTTAAAATTTTTACTTAACAAAATCACCGATCACTTATAGGATTCTCCACGTAAGCGATGACTCCCAACTCGTGATTCAAAAACCATTGACCATAAGGACAATTCCGAAAATCGAGACTTTGTCGTTAATGTAACTCAACAACCAAACCATTTGGTCATTACTCCTTCATACATACTCTTCCATTTGTTACAAGCTTTCAGTAGCCGGTCCAAATGCCGAATTCCGACCGGTAGTTCTTGCGTACGAGCAGTTTTGGGAGTATTTCGTACCCTCATTTTTGTTGCACCTCCTTCGTCTACGACCTTCACCATGGCAGATCGGTCAACACAAGACACCGACAAGCCTCCTACGGCTGCGAGGGAACTTGACTTTCGACAGCCTGACTCTGATGATGACGAAGATAACGAAGAAACCTCTGTCCCTTTGATTTCTGCTCATACTCCCACAGAAGAACAAATCAGTGCTTGGAGATCGGAAAACAAGTACATTGATGAACAGATGGCTGCGTCGGACCTGGTTCTATTCAACCCGGTGGCTTGTGCTCAGGCTTACAAAGACGACGGCCCACTTGGACTATTCTTCCAGTTCATCCCGCGAGGATTCATTGATCGCTTCATGCTCAAGGCCACACAAGAAGAATTGGCCTCCAAGGATGGCAACTCTGGCAAGAAGATTGTCCTTACACCCAAGCTTTTTCGGTGTGTCATTGGATTAGATATCGCATTATCTCTTTGCAACAGTACCTCCATCAAGGAACTGTGGAGCTCTAAAATGTTTCTCGGCTCTTTGTCATTCTCGAATTCTATGGCCAGAGACACCTTCACTACCGTCCGTGGTTCGTTGAAGGTGTATTCGACATCGACATGTCGCAACATGGAAGACCCGCTGTGGCAAGTCCGACCGCTTCTTGGACACGTTCTCCGAAATTTCGCTTCTGTTGGGTATGTTGTTGGGCCCGTTGCGCTTGACGAGGCGAGTTGTCCGACCAAAGCAAGGACCAAAGCGTCGTCCTACCTTCCGTCTAAACCGGATAAATTTGCCATCCGTTTTTACGCTCTTGTTGGTTGGAAGAGCGTTTATACGTTCGCCTTGTGGGATAATGGCACCGGTAATGGACTCAACCAAACGCCTGCCGAACGCTTTATGAAGGTCTTCGGTGAACTTTGGTCCTCCTTCAATCAGTTTTCACAAGCGTGCAAAAGTCGGATGCGCAACGCTTGTCCAGTGGCATTTGACAGCGCATCAATGCTTTGGGTGCTGATGATTGGATTGCTATACAGGTCGATAGCAGGAGCTGCTTCTCATCGCCGCAGCAACGATTCCCAAGTCCATACTGTCGTGTATATGGACAATTACTATACACGACACGCATTAGCCCGGGCTTGTTCGGATTTCACAGACAATTCCATGAAAGTGACCGGTACCGTCAAGATGAACCTTGTTGACAAGGTGAACAAACCATCTGTGATCCAGGCAACGAAAGATTTAGAAAAACTTCCTCGTGGTTCCTGGATTTTGGTCCAGGTCTACACGGCCGTGATTCATCCGGACAGTAAAATACAAAAAGAGAAAGAAAAAAAGGACGGTTATTCTAAGTCGTTACCAAGAGCGAAAGTCGGCTTCAACGAGTCCGATATACTCGAGGTCGCCAATGAATACTGTATTGTTGCGAAACGATGCGGTTTCATTGTCTTTCATGATAAAAAGCCCGTCGTTTTCTATACGAATGATCTGGCGGATACTCCCCAGACTTTGTTCGGTGACAAGAGTGACGAGCATGCCGTAAGATGTGTACATGGTCTTGCCACGTTGTTTCGGTGGACGGGGGATTCGTATCACGCCAAGCAATCATTCAAGGTCCCAGCCCCTGTGGTGGCATACAATTTGTTCATGAACGGGGTTGATCGGGCGGACCAGATGCGATCGACGAATGCTTGTCGACGCAAGGAGAAACATCTCCATATGACGATCTGGCATTTTGTCGTGGATCTCTGTATTCTGAATGCGTTCCAAGTGTACCTGAAACTTCGCAATTCACAATTGATCGACGCTAAAAAGCAAGGCACAGAAGAAGAAGAAATTCGAATGGCCAAAGAGATGCCTTTGAGGGAGTTCAAGAGGAAGGTCTGTGTGGCATTGTGCATGCCGTATGCAGAAACCTACAATGCCACGAAGAAAACAAATAGCAAAGCCGGTCCACAGGTTGCGTCGGCTGAGAACGTTCAAGCCAAGTTGCCACCTCGTCCCCCAGCACGATACAAGACACCGCCGGTCCGAGGAAGAAAACTAAGACGTTCTACGTCTTCGACAAGGAAGAGTGCCCGTTTTGAAGTTGACCTGGAAGCGGATACTCCTGGTGGTGCAAGCGAGGTAACCAAAGCCTCCGAAGCTTCGACGGAAACAGAAAAGACTGTCCAGCCACTCCGTTTTGAGACCAATTTGTCTCATCACATTCTTCAACCCAACCCAGTCAATCATGGACGCCGACACAGAAGCACATGCTACTTGTGTAGCATCATTGGCACTGGCGGCACACATCCAGTCACGAGCTATGGATGTGTGCAATGTCAACGGTGCTTCCATCCCGAGTGTTTTTCACTCTATCACAACAGTTGGAAGGTGGCCTTTTGCAATGATCGTTGTAAAGAGATTCGCGATCTGTTGGAGGGTTTCTGGACCGCGAATCCCCATGTTCTCGAATACAACATGGAAGGCGAAGATACACCAACAAAGGAAGATGTGGAAGAGTACGAGATTCAACAAGGCAAGAAGGGAATTTGTGCGAAAGAAGAAGACATTCGAAAATTTGGAGAATAAGAGAGAGAGATTTGATTCATAGAAAACTAGGTACACGATGAGAAATTCAATAATTTAGTAATGAGGTTTATTCTACGCTGTCATCTGTAGAGGAGGCCGAATTGTCATCACTATCTTCGTGGTTGGTATCACCTTCTTTGAGGGACGAATCGGCGTCGAATGGAGCACCGGAATTACGGAATCCAACGTAGTCGCCATTTGGATCGGGGTACATTTTGTGAATCATTAGCTCAATACACTGTGGAATCCGAACTCGGTTCCAACGACCCAATGATCCATACTTGGACGCGATATAGAACTTGTAGAGGTGATGCCGTGTGGCGCGATTGTGTCCGTTGTTTCGTTTATGGGCTTCAAGACCTGCGGTTTGAAGGGCAATTTCATAAGTCACGCCATCACAGGGGGAAAGTCCACATTGGTCGCAAAGAAGGTCGTTGTTGTTTTGTATAAAAGAAGAGACAACTGCTGCTGGTTTGGAGTCTTCGGCTTTGTCCTCCTTGTCTTCTTTGTCTCCTTCAGTTTCGGTGTCAACTCCTTTGGTCCGTTCCTTGTCTTCATCTTTCTTGATCATTGCCTTCACGTCGGAATCGATGATCTGCTGGTTGATTGCTTGAAGATCAATTTTCTTGTTCTCTTGTTGTGCTTGTTGTAACAATTCACCACCCAACGGACTTAGGAAGAGAGGGGACGACGATGCTTTGCAAACATGCTTGTAGGTAGCGGGATCCTCTTCGTCTATGTAAATCGTCTGTGATTCAGATGTTGGAGTACTTGGCTTGTACCGTTTCGAGTGTTTGGAAGGAGAGTCCATGGTGCAAAGGTCGTAAGGACGACACTAATGAAGCACAGTTATGAATTCGAGTCCTGTAACAATATTCCCTGTAGATTATTCTTACGTGGTTTGGAATCCCCAAGAGATTTTTTGTCCATTTTGTTAAGTGGCGAAATGGGTCACTAAAAATGTGAAATGACCGACCATATGGTCAAAAGTAGAGGTCGCCGTCCCAAAAGAGTTATGTTTATTATCAGAAAAATCATTCTAGACTCTGTAGGTTTTAAATCAAAATTTACGACCTAGAGTTTGTATTCTATCGACACTATTTTCTATGTTCCGAAGAATTGATGAATGGAACGCCATGTCAAATTTAGAATTTAACCGAGAAGCATCATCTCTATCATCTGGTAGCAGTATTCGTATTGAATTGAATTGTGAGAACTGTGCTACCCAGTAGAAAAGATACTGAATCCATATTGACATCGTGTGATTGATCACTATCACATTCCAGAGAAAACAAAGAGTGATCTTAAACGTTAAGATCTATCTTTTTGTACGAGGAGGCTCAAGTACAAATCCTACGGCAGTTTGTTAGGAGAATCATTGAGACAACTTCTGGATTCGGAACACAAAATTGTTCATTGGATAGTTTGAAACCATCACATTCGAAATTGTCAAAAGCAACCCACAATGAGTACGAATGCCTACAATCTCGCACGACGCCTAAGTGTGCAGAATGAGCCTGACATGATGCGTAAGTTGCCTTGAAAGCTGTGACGGACAGGGTCGTCCGTTGGACGAATTCCAGATCATATCTCACATCTTTGTTTGACAGAGGAGAATATGGCAAGCCCCCCGAGCCCCAATTCAAGGAGGACGTGCTTTGATCTCATTTCTAAAGTATGTCCCGCCCATCCTTTGCCTACAGAGTGCGAGCGCTTTGAGGATGTGACCATGGAATTGAAGCGACGCAATTCTGACAGGTCCAACCATGCCATTGCTTTCAAAGGATTGAGTGGCCCCGAAGTTGCATCCTTCCGCGCTGCTCGCAAAAACGGTAGCTTGAACAGCGCTCAGCTCCAGCGTCGCATGACCTCACCCAGTAGCAAATCGTAGATACATCCCAAAAAGTATGGAAAAGAGAAATCGGCCAAAGAACAGAACCAATGATCCTTTGTACCCTCGTACATTTTGCGATACACAGTCACGAAGTTCATTCGGGTCTTCATCTTTGAGTGTCCTGAAATTTTGTATCGCGTATGTCTGAAGTCTTCCACATGCTACCACAACGAAACGCAGCATTATGCATTTCTGTTCCCTTTTTACATTACCTCTTTTTCATATCTTGTCTTCATCGGAAATGTGGACTGCCCGAAACAAGGACTTTTGCCTCCACCTCAATACGTCTTTAACAGGTTGATTCTTTCATACTTGTTTGGATCTCGCATAGACAGTCTAAATAAAGTCATTACTTAAGTCTTCTAGCTTCCACGATGAAGTAGCTTGTTGTATCTTTGAAGGGGGTCTTTTGGGGGTTATCTATAACCATTTGAACAGATGAGATACGATCACCGACTAAGGTTTCTCGTGGAGCTCAACGATTGCCTCCACTTCCACCGAGATATCAAGTGGAAGTGTGCTTGTTCCAATTGCAGATCTAGCATGGTATCCAACAGGTTTACCAAACACCTCCATCATCAAATCAGAACAACCATCCATCACACGATGTTGCTCCTTGAAATCATCCGTGGATTGGACGATGCCAAAAACCTACAGAATGCATCAATGGGGTGTCAAAATACGAGTGTGCTAGGAAGATACGATCCATATATTGGTGACTTACCTTGACAACTTGCTTCACCCGATCCAAATCTCCCAGTTGAGTTTTGAGTGTGCTGACAATATTCAATCCAGCATGCCGTGCTGCCTCGTAACCATGCTCTGATGATTGTCCCTCAGAAGACCCATCTGGTCCAATACGTCCCGTCATCATAGTCCCATCTGGTCGGACCGGCAAATGGCCTGAAACATACATGATATTCCCTGACGCGTGACAAACAATGTTGTAGTTTGCTTTGGGTCCAGGAGCCGGAGGGAGAGTGATACCAAGCTCCTCAAGGTGCTTCTCCACATGTATGAATCGAGCGCATGATTTTGCGTCTAATCCTCGTTTGATCTTGATACTGCCGTGCTTGACGGATGAAAGAACGGACCGCAAGACCATGGTGACAACACTGATTCCCAGATTTCGGATCCAACAAAAGATACGACCACAAGAAAAACTAGGAGTATGTACAATAGCCTAGAGAGGCTAGTTCTAGCTACTGCTCTAGCTCACATGACGAGCTGATTGATGCCTCTACGGATATGCGAATGTAATCTTCTCTCTTCTCATTAATTGAAAATAGAGGGAACTATTTTCAATGCAATGGTCAGACCAACATTGGAGGGTGAGATCGAATTCCTGGGGCAGGTTACACTAGATCACGTGCAGCAAACTCTGCACCTGGAGTTTTGTGGTCCTCTGGCATTGGTCTAGATTCGTACACCGTCTCAACCGGTATTCGCTTCATATGGGTCCCCTTCCCTTTGAAACCAAGAAAGGTGATCTCTGTTGGAGCCTCTCCTGAATCATCAAAATTGTCCATCACAAATAGTGCAATGGAGCTGATATTAACAAACGGTGCCGGTGGTCTTGCAGGATAATCAACGGTTCCCTCAATAAAATGTTCGGGTGGCATAAGTTCGAGTTCGAGATGAGCCGGGAGTTCTCGTGCTGTCTCAAAGTCGATATCATCTCGGTTTGTAAAGATTTTGACTCGTCGCGGAGATGCATTGGCCGTGTTTTTACTCGCGTTGTGGATGGTGATGTGACGAATGGTGACGCTCTCTTTAAATGGAATGTAGAATAAAAGCTCGGGATCATCTTCGGGTGACATTACAGAGGGAGTCTCCGTCATTCGTTCATCGTGCATCTTCAACACTGATCTACCAGACCCAGCTTCTTCTTCGTTCAAACAAGTCACCCCTTGGATGTCAATATACTGCCTCAAACTTAGCCCTGGATCATTGTCGTCTTCATGATCGTGATCGTGGTCATGGCCGCAAGACATTGTTGATGAGCCCGGTGTAGAGTATCTTCTCTGTCTAGAGTCTTCAGATAGAAACGATGAGTTCTCGATTCTCGTTGTTCGATTGATGGGGTGCAATGGGATATGGGATGAAAATACGAAGCGAAAAAACTATGCATCATAGTTAAGAGAGGCTAGCTCTAGCTCCTAGGGGAGTAGGAGCTCACAGCTGAAGGATGCCTCTGCGTTTGTGATCTTCTCATCAATTGAAAAATGTAGAGAGAACTATTTTCAATGCAATGGTCAGACCAACATTTGAGGGTGAGATCGAATTCCTGGGGCAGGTTACACTAGATCACGTGCAGCAAACTCTGCACCTGGAGTTTTGTGGTCCTCTGGCATTGGTCTAGATTCGTACACCGTCTCAACCGGCACTCGCTTCATATTGGTCCCCTTCCCTTTGAAACCAAGAAAGGTGATCTCTGTTGGAGCCTCTCCTGAATCATCAAAATTGTCCATCACAAATAGTGCAATGGAGCTAATATTAACGAACGGTGCCGCTGGTCTTGCTGGATAATCAACGGTTCCCTCGATAAAATGTTCGGGAGGCACAAGATGGAGTTCGAAATGAGCCGGCAATTCTCGTGCTGTCTCAAAGTCGATATCATCTCGGTTTGTAAAGATTTTGACTCGTCGCGGAGATGCATTGGCAGTGTTTTTACTCGCGTTGTGGATGGTGATGTGACGAATGGTGACGCTCTCTTTAAATGGAATGTAGAATAAAAGCTCGGGATCATCTTCGGGTGACATTACAGAGGGAGTCTCCGTCATTCGTTCATCGTGCATCTTCAATACTGATCTACCAGACCCAGCTACTTCTTCGTTCAAACAAGTCACCCCTTGGATGTCAATGTACTGCCTCAAACTTAGCCCTGGATCATTGTCGTCTTCATGATCGTGATCGTGATCATGGCCGTGAGGAGGCATTGTTGATCATCCCAGTGTAGATTATCTAGGACTACTCTCTCTGGAGTCTCTTCTTCTTGATTCTCGTTGTTCGATACATGACGGGTGCAGTGGGATGTGGGATCGGCAAATAATGGTGAGGCCTTACCCCCAAGCAGGGACGAACCGGTCAGTCGCACCTAGTGTTGCATAGGGTGCAGCTTTTTTCCGACTGAGGCCTGCGGGACTCACTCACCCCCGCTGGGGGGTAGGTGAGGCCTGTCGTCTGTCGTCTACGTCGCCTCAATTTTAGGCCTTTCGACTTTCGAGCTTCGAGCGCGGAACCACGAACGAAACTGCGACTGGGCATTGTCGCCAGCATGCGAGTAGGCACATGAACACATGAAGCTATTTAGAAAAATGTTTGATAAGAGTCCCGCGCCTGAGTCGTAACTACATGCATTCTACCGTTATCCCCGTATTATTTGTGAGTGGATTTGGTGACCGTGCCTCAAAATTTCATAGAACGACCGGCCCCGTGTTGGGCGGCAACGCAGACCTGCGGAACAAAGCATAAGTAACGCAGTGACATGGGCGAGGCCGTCGAGACACCAAAAAAACCAAGAATCGCAACCGGAAGCCGTGCCACATTTTTGGAATGGTCACACAGTTTCTTGTTGGTTGACGTGCTCCATCCACAATACCACAAAACAATCATTCACCCAGACTAGAGGAGTCCTGGCCGATTGGATTACTGCCACCTGTAACTGTTATGGACTTGCACACAATGGAAGAGCAAAGGAATCGAAAGAGATGCCCCCTTTCGTTCCCCCAAGCACAGATTCATCACCGGAATGGAGCTTTTCCAAGCATACAAGAACCAAGTGTACGGATCGACGCACAAAAGGTTTGGAAGTTGTCACGAAGTAAACGAAGAGCGAGAAAAATAGTCTGCTTTCCCATTGGATTTCGAAGATACACATCATCAGACGATGACTACTCAAGGTTTACCGAACAAGACGACGACAGTCATATCCCCCTGTTGCGGCAAAAGGAAACGGACCCGTACAATGTCGACCTTTACAACTAAGGCAGTGTCCTTGCTCAGAGACATTTCTCGTTACTTCTTTGGTTATCGAGAGCAGTATTGTTGTTTTTCAAGACTCATAATATTATGTTTTATACATCCTCTCAAATGTGATCAATATGCATCTACAGTAACAAATAAAAATATGAATGACCGGAAAATGATGATGATATCTACTGTGCATCCCCAGGTTCAATGACAACCTTTCGCACAATAGTCAGCTTTCTTTGTGGATTTGCCGATTTCTTGCTAATGAGTTTGCTGACCTTGATGGCGGTCATATCGGACACGTCAATATCATCCACCATTATGAGTTGATCTCCCACACTAATGAGATTGGCAATGACGGACGAATCCTTGACGGCATGTACGACGGGTGCACCGGAATTGGGCGTGTCAATGACCACCCCCAATTTTCCGGGTGGTGCACATATTTGAATGGTTTGTTCTTGAACAATGGGTTCTTGCGCCGTAGCACTGTTGTTGCCGGCCCCATCCGAATCAAAGCTGGCTCCCAAGGCGGCTCGGCCACCCACGTTACTGGCCAAGGCTTGACTCCCCGCCTCTCTGGTATTATCTCCCAAGGTCCCACCCGCGGACGATACCACCGATTGCTCCCCGCCACCGTAGGCCTTGGAGTAATCGTAATCTATAGTCTCAATACTAATGTGTCGACACAATACACGAGAAAACGGTTGGTAAGCATGGAGAAGCGCGAAACATGCGCAGTTTGCTCCATCCTATTGTGTGGTGTTGAGACACGTACCTTTGATCTCCTCGTAGGGCGGATTTGGTTTCATCGTAGGTATTGTTGTCACTGACCATGCTCACATCTTCTCCACCCATGAGTTCGTTGCGGGGTGGTGGATCAATAGTTGCCGGGAGCGATTCATGACCCATCTTGTCTCGTTTGCGTCGCAAGGCCAAGACGACAATGGCTCCCACGACTACGGCACCACCGGCGGCGGCAATGGCAATGATAATGCCCAAATCCAAACCACTGTCGCCATCATCCTCATTGTTGTCATTGCTGCTGGGGGTGGGACCACTGGGAAGAGTGACACTTGACACGGTGGCCAAGGAGGAAAATTCGGGATGACCGACAATCAAATCCGATGAGAATTGATCCGCCACATTGCTATCCTGGAGGGGTTCCGAGACAACGTCAATCGCACTGACGTCCGATTGCGCAGTGGAAGGAATTTTGTAGGCCAATGTTTGATCAAACAACACGACGAGGACCGGATCATTTTGGTCGTTGGTACGAACTTGTTGACCCACCACATCAATCGTGGTTTCCACGTCGGACACGACCGATTGTGCCACCAACGACCGACGAAGTAACAGTCGAGTTGCGGGATTGGTATTGTAAAAGGTATCAAAGGCCTGGACCAGTTCCTGCGCAAACACGTCCGTTGCCTCGGGTCCCAGTTCCTCATCAATCCCAACGAGTTCAATGTTGAGATTGCGAAAGGTTTGTGTGACAGTCACCAACGAGGGTGTCGGAGATGCGGTCGAAGGAGCCTGGGTAGGGCTGGAGGTTGTCGTGGGCAAAGATACGACGGGAGATGAAGTCGATGGGGAGGCCGATGGTGCGTGCGAGGGTTCTACGGACGGAACCGTCGAAGGAGCACTCGACACGGATGGCTCGGCACTGGGTTTGACCGTACTGGAGGGCATTGCCGAAGGGACGGGCGTAGGACTTTGGGTAGCCCGAGGCGAGGGAGCCGCCGACTGGGAGGGAGAAACAGACGGAGCCACGGATGGAGCGGCAGATGGAGCATCGGAGGGACTTGAAGATGGAGCTACAAGCAAAGGACGACAGAACCACGTGAGGACCCGTAGTCCAAAATAAAAGTCCCAGAGAAACTCCTCCTCCATCACCCAAACTTACCAGAGGTTGTCACGGGACAGGTATCATCCACACCATCGCAATTGTTATCAATGCCATCGCCACAGACTTCGGGCGCCGAGGGTGAAATGACGGACGTTGTGTCGTCACAATCGACCGTATCCGGTTCAAATCGGGTGGTAAAGTCCAGACACTCGGCGTCCCCTGGGACGGCACATGTGACGACAAACCATTCATCGCCATCGGCATCGGCCAAACAGGGCAATTCGTCCGTTTCACCATTGCAATTGTTGTCAATGCCATCGCCACAAATTTCGGGTCGATCCCGATTGATAGTGGGATCATTGTCATTGCAATCCTCACTGGCGGGAAATCCATCCTGGTCGTCATCGCGTTGCGAGGGGGACGTGGAGGGTGTCGTGGATGGAAACACGGTGGGAGTGGTCGTGGGAACGGCCGATAGGGAAGGAGGATTGGATGGAGACCGACTCGTGGTCGGAGAACCACTGGGTGCAAAGGATGGGAAATCCGAAGGGAAATCGGACGGTGCGGCCGATGGTTGCGATTGAACGTGTTGGACAGCTACACTGCAGATATACACCAGTGTCAGCAGCCAATTGGAGTGAGGCAACATTCTGGACCGCAACAACTTGGACATGGTGGTGGTGCTCCTGGGTCTCGTTCCGAATGGCCAACCAACAGAGAGGAGGCGAAAGAGACACGGGGAGGATGACAATTGTGTGTGTAAACCAAACACCACCCGTAAAACTCCTCTGGACAGTCGCTTGCACCAAACAAGACAAGAAGAAAGGAAAAAGGCGCCTTTTCCAAAATGAACAAGACCACACTACGAAACACAATGGCAATGATGGAACGGCTCCATCCAACCAAACGTCCAAGTGCGGCTCATCCTGGTTCTGTGGAAGAGCAGCGAGTTGGTCCCTAACAGCGTACCCATTGATCCGTTGAAGATCCCGTAGGAGGGCTTTTGGTCGTGTTGTTATGGGATGCACACTCAAATGACAAGTTTCGGTACGCTCCAGCGAACCGACTCATTTCTATTCAAACATTGTAATGAGTTTCAGATGTACAAACCACTGGAAAGTTGTAAGAAGCGAGCATGTCCATCCTTCGACAGATCTCCAGCGCGCACCCTACATAGGACCCACATCGATCGCACAACAAGGACCGTTACCATTCCATAGCCCCGAAATCTGGGCGCACCGACCGGGAGCCATTTCTCCACACTTTTTCCAAATTACAACAACAACTCCAACCACTCGTTCTCGCTACAGAAATTCGAACGGGGGTGGGTGGTGGCAACTCCCACTCACACTCACACGTGTGTTCCTCTCCTTTTCCAGTGCACCATTCCACTGTTAGACCCCCTCAATCTACTTTGGCGTGTCTGTCTCAGACGATGCAAACAAAGAGAGGAAAATGAATGTTTCTTCTAAAAGGGACAACCCCCAGGTCTTCTATGCACCCCATACAACTTGTCGTCTGAAATCGCGGTCGCACCCCCGACACTCTGGTGTTTCAGTCCAAGACAAGACGAACGCGCAAGGAAATTCAAGGTTTCATACTAGTCACACATTATATCTAGAACTACAGTAATAAACGAGGTCGAATCCATGACCTGCACATTCGATTCGTCTCGTATATATCGAAACATAGAGTGTCAATAGACCCTGTGGACTGCTCCTGCGGAGTGATTTCAAGGCACTCCTGGACATGAGTCGTACTACAATGTCTGTGAATTCACACATGACACCATGGCTCCCACAGAGTCGGTCCGGATCGTCCCGGAGGGCCACGAGTACAGTTGGATCGTTTTTCGATTGGTTCGGAGTAAGGCCTTTGTCGATCCGAAATTACGCAAGGATGCATCTTCTTCTTTTCAACAACAAAGAACCAAACCTTTCGTGATTCTCGTTCTTACAAACGTTTCTTTCCTGTGGGTGCCGGCGAAGTGACGTCATCGTCGTCGTCATCCGCATCATCCTCCGTGTCACTTCCCTTTTTGCCCGTGGGAGTGGGGCTATTCAAGGGCTGGGTCGTTGGACCCGTCGCCGCCGCCGAAGGTGCCGGTGTCGCACCACCCTTTTTGCCCGCCGTGGGGGCCGCCGTCTCTCCCGGTGCTAGCGTGGGATCCGTTTTCTTGCCCGTGGGTGCGGGGGATGGTGGTACGCCTCCAGGAACGGGAGCTCCCGTGGGTGGCAACCGGGTGGGTGCTCCAGTGTTGTTGTCCCCCTTTTTGCCCGTGGGAGCCGGAGTCGTCGTCAAACTGGGTTTCACGGTTGGCACAGCAATGTTGGGTGTGGGTGCCTCTGTCGTGGGTGGAGGTGTCGGTTCGGGTCCCTTTTTCCCCGTGGGCATGGCGGTCGGCCCGTCAATGGGGGGAGGAGTCGGTTCGGGTCCCTTTTTGCCGGTGGGCATGGCGGTAGGCCCATCCATGGGTGGAGGTGTCGGTTCGGGTCCCTTTTTGCCGGTGGGCATGGCGGTTGGCCCATCCATGGGTTGAGGAGTCGGCGCTGAAGTCTTTTTGCCCACTGGCATTTCCGTTGGGACAGGGATGGAAGTGGGTGCCTCGGTTTTCTTTTTCCCCGAAGGAGCCGAGGAGGGTTCGGGCGTTGTGGGCCGCGGTGTCACGGTGGTTCGTGGTGTTGGTACAGGCGTCTGTGAGTCGGTGGGTTTGGGAGTTGGTTTCGACGTGGGTTTGGGAGCCGGATAAGAGGGTTTTGGAGTACGATCCTTCTTGCCACGACGATCGTCATCCTTCTTGCCACGATGATAGTGGTGATACACTCGTACACGCTTTTTCTTTTTCCCCTGCCGATCCGAGTCATTGTACGAGCTGTTTTCTTTGGTGCGTTTCTTTCCTCGGTCGCTGTCACTATCGTCATTATAGTAATATCTCTTCCATGCCTGTTTGTCCTTTTTTCCTTGTTTGTAGTTGTAGTAATAGTCGTCGTCGTCGTCGTCCTTTCTCCATTGGCTTCGTTCCTGATCCGATGTTACCGCAGTCTTCCAGTCGTTGGTACTTATTCGAGGAGTGGAAACGGGTGAAAACGATGGATAGTCCGTCCAAGTGTACAATTCTCGTGTTGTCTCCTCCTCCGGTTCCGTGAGATCGGTCAGGGCACTGTCCACCCGATTCAGGAGACTGAGTAGTAGTACCCAGGTCAACAAAATACTACTACAAGAATTGGACCGTCGTGATGTCCTTCTTGACTCGAGACAATCGTGTGTACGGGTCTTGGTCTCCATCATTATTGGAAAGCAACGGTCCAAGTATACTACCATTGTCCGGTTGCCTTGTTGCAAATCACTTTGTTGTTTGTTGTTTGGGGTACTACTGGTTCGAGAGGAGGACCTGGATGTGTCGGCGGGAGAAGGATGTCCACCCGGAAGCGGATGGGCCTGCGTATTCACACTGTCGGCTGGCTTGATTAGAGGTATTCCAAGATCAGGTCACATAACAAATGGCTCTATTTCAAATACGCGTTCACTCTTTGATTCAAAACAGCCCCATCCGATGCGCATGCTGCCGAAGCGAGGGGTCTTTTTCTTTCTTCATAAATCCAGAGTTGGTCCCGA
This sequence comes from Epithemia pelagica, assembly GCA_946965045.2. NCBI lineage: Eukaryota > Bacillariophyta > Bacillariophyceae > Surirellales > Surirellaceae > Epithemia > Epithemia pelagica. The sequence continues at coordinate 1,338,826 of OX337235.1, read as the reverse complement.
TTGCCAATCGGATCGATTTGAAATCCATATTGATCTAGGTAGGTAGGAGGTATTCCAGATTCCAGCAACGCTACGAACAATGTTGAACCCAGTTTCATGCCTCTACTAGTAGAGAGTCGCCGTCCTAGTTCAAGGTTCAAAGATGATGCTACTACATTAGGAAATGGAACCCATTGTTCGATTTTGTAACAACTACAAGTCATGTATTCGTTCTCCTATCGTGCCAATTGTGTTGCCAACTGCTCCAGTACTCGTATCCGTACTCTTGGATCAAAAACTCCCTAGAGTTGAAAGCAAATGGTCAAAGCAACGGAGCACAGGACGACGATACATTATAGATTCCCCACCCCCATCTCCGAAAGCAAGGGTCCATGGACGCTGTAGAGGGATACGAGTAGAAACGTTTCGATCGATGCTGTCTTTTGATTGGAACTGTCGCACCACGTCCTTTTGGACCAAATCTCTAGTCTGGTGGGTAAATGGACAGGAGAATCAGAAATTGTTCGTGTCATGAAAAGGTTACCAAGTAGAGTGCGAGGTAGACTTTGCAAGTAGAAACGACTCGAGACGTTGTGCCGCTGCGACGAGGACAATTGCTGCATCCAAGGAGCAACGCCATCATGCGTGGGAGAAACCACCACAAACGAGGTTCAGTTGGACGCCAGTTCACTCATGATACCCAAGCCAGTCCCTGTTCCATCCAAAACGACGGTCAATTCGGAGGATTCCCGGGGATGCACACGTCTCGTTTCTTCCACACTGGCTTGGGAGAGGCCGGAATACCGTCCCAATACAGTCAAGGGTTGACTCTGGAGTAAATCGGCCGAAACTCGACCATCGTACCATCCCGTCAGTGTCGTCAAACTGGAATTGCCCCGAATATCCAAATACAACAACCGAGGCAAATTGCGACCCAACATGCCCAAAAGGGCATTGTCCACAACCGCTTCGCAAAAGGCCAAGGACAAGGACAAAAGAGACGTGCCGACTGGAAGCAAGGCTTGCCGCAAGGCTGTTTGAGAGAGTTGTAAGCTGTACGATAAGCTGAGGGCCTTCCAATCGGGACAAAGTTGAGTCAATTGTTCCATCGTGCTGTCGGTCCAACCCAAACCACTGGCATGCAATTCTTGTAGTTTGGTCATTTGTTCCACTAGTTCCAAAACTTTGGAAATGTCAATGTTGTAGACACCACCGAGATCCAGACTCACCAGAGTACTGGCCTCGTGCTTGGCAATGGCGTTGGCACCCTTGTTGGTGACACGACGACAATTTTTAATCGATAACCGTTCCAGTTGGGTGCATTGTGGAAGGAAGCCTTCCAACATGGTGTCGGTGAGGCCGCCGACACCGGAAAGATCGAGGACGGCCAAATACACACCCATTTGACTGGATTGCATGGCCGAAAAGGTTTCAGTGGAAATCGTACAATTGTGTAGGGATAGGGAACCCACAATGGGAATTCCTCCGTCATTGCCCAGTTCCGAGGGCGACGCTTTGGATGCCAAAGAAGATGTAGGTAACGTCCGTCGTCGTTTTTTGGAAGCAGGCGTCCGTGTCGTCGGAGCTGTGGGCGTTTCGGTCGGCATCTGGGACGAATGGGCCAAAAGAACATTGGCTCTCCATTCTTCAAAAAAGTGACGACCCAATCGACTGTCATCCATACGACCTAGTTCTACCAGAGCGTCAATGTAGCATTGGAGACAATCCATGGCGGGATTTCCATATTGCATCCAAAAGGCCGTGTTGGTTGTCTGCTGCTGTGGCTGGTGGTGGTTGCTTCCGGCCTTGCATCCCGCAAAGGGATGATGCAAATCCACTTCATTGGCTTGTGCTCGACGTGCGCTTCCTGGTCCAATACAGGGCGTCCGTCGAAGCGGTGGTAGTTCTTCCGTAGCTACTAGTTGTTGTTGTTGTTGTTGTTCATGGTTGGGAGATTCCACCAGTACGGCCGGACGACGGTGAAAACTTCGAAGCAATCGACTCGCCAAGCTCGGCTCTTCTTTGCCATCTTTGGCAAAGGTGGTTTCGGCGGAACAAGCGTGTGATCCAACCACACGGAGACACAAAACCTGCAAGGGAGGAATCTCTCGCATGATTGATGAATGATGACGACGAAGAGGATTCTCGATTGGCAGCACAAAGATCCGGACTGATGCAGTTTTTGGGATTTGGGGAGCAGAATCGGAGAACAGAGCGCGGAGCGCGGGTGTTGTCAGGCGTGTGTGTCGTAAGCTGTATGGGTCTAATCCAAACGCGACACTCCCCAGCTTTGAGGACTCGTATCCTATTGGGCGTTGTTTTTTGGAGAGCGGGGAGGGGGTGTCTGACACGTGCCGGCCGGGGAGGCTTCTCTCAATTATGGAATACTATGAAGGATTCTCGCCGACCCCACTTGCCGGCTTATGTAAGCGGTGGGAGATTGGCGGCAGTGGTAACGAGCGTGAGCCACTATCGGTTGGAGGAGTACCTTCGAATCGATTGGCGACTCACACACAGCCGCCGCCCGCCGCAGTGACAGACAGCGAGAGAGAGATAGCACAATTCGGTCTCGAACATAAAACGGGTTTTGGCCGCACGAAGGAAAACAGCCCGCCATGCAGTCGTCGATCTCGGTACGTTTTCTACGTAGGGCCTCGTAGGGACTGTGGATGACCATGGCACTGACCGTCTCGTTTCGTTTCCATGACAATCGTTTGGTTTTGTTTGTTTGATGGAAATTAGAAATACCGCATCACAAAACGTGTGGGTGGGGGATCGTTTGGTGATATTTACCTTGGAGTTGGAGCCAATGGTGAAAAGGTACGTTGATGGTGGGACACAGACTTTTTCGGTTCACAAAGACGCGGCGGCGCCGGGTACCGCGGTCAGTCCCAACAGTTTTCACTTTCTGTTGCGCTTTGGATGCCGATTTCTGACCATGATAACTACATTGTGTCTATAGGTTGCCGTAAAATTTGAAAAGCACGGTGCCAGATGCCCTCAGCTTCGTCATGAGTATAAGGTGTACCGTGAATTGCAAAATGCTCCCGGATTCGCCAAGGTCCACTATTTCGGAACCCAAGATTCCTACAACCTGATGGTCATGGACCTTTTGGGTCCTTCTCTTGAGGATCAATTCAACAAATGTGGCCGGCGGTTTTCTTTAAAGACGGTTCTCATGGTGGCGGATCAAATGTTGGAACGTGTAGAATTGATGCATTCTCGGCATTTGATCCATCGTGATATCAAACCAGCCAATTTTGTTACGGATGCCGGACGAGGCAATGGAAATTTCATTTACTGCATTGATTTCGGTTTGTCAAAGCGATACCGTCACCCTCGAACACTCCAACACATTCCGCAGAGAGAAGGTCGGTCTCTCACCGGAACTCCTCGTTATGCATCTATCAATAATCACTTGGGTGTAGAACAATCGCGACGTGACGATTTGGAATCCATTGGATACGTTCTTGTTTATTTCTTGAAAGGAGGACTCCCGTGGCAAGGTCTCAAGGCTAAGTCGGCCACCAAGAAATACAAGTTGATTATGGAGAAGAAACAGTCGATTACCATCCCCGCCCTATGTCAAGGATGCCCTTCCCAGTTTGCAGAATACTTGGCTTATTGCCGTTCCCTCAAGTTCGAGGCGAAACCTAATATCGCCTATCTTCGAGGTATGTTCCGTGACCTTTTCCGGTCTCAAGGTTACACGAACAATCACAGCAGTCTGGATTGGGACTGGAACCGATTGGAAGGAAGTAGTTCAGGAGGCGAACGTATCCAAAACGATGGCATGGAAGAAGGACGGTACTAATTTAATTTTATTAATGGGGGTTGATGATGAAGTGTGGTGGCCATCAACAACACAAGCCGGGGAAAGAACGCCATTCCAGCTCTGGACGGCTGGAACGTTTTGGTATTTCCCCTTTAATTTATCCGTATGGAATTGTTTCGATATACCTAATATAAATGATCAACACATCATGTATGGCCGCTAGTTCTAGAGAAGAGGAGACACCGAAGGACCTGACCGTGTCTTCGAATGAACCTTTTCCTTCAAATTTTGATGTATGCTGTTTGGGGATGAATCGCAACTGTCCAGACGTGCTCCCAGGGGTACCAGCACGACGCGAGCACACGCCGCATCCACAAGAAGCAACGAAAAGGTCGGTGCACCGCTCAACACCAAACGAAATAGAGTCAACATACAGGCCAACCATGACTATGGAGATTCATCTCAATTATCAAGGGAGATCCATGTGGGAAAGGCACTAACGAGAGCATTCATAGACATTCATTGACATTATTGCAGGCGGAGGAACAACAAAAAAAGCAAACGGTGCCTCTCCGAATAAAGCATCCTATTTATGTGGTGGAGTTGATACGTCCCCATCCCAATGTATGCTGTGGCGACCTCGTAGGTAGTTGGGAGTCAAAATGCCGCGAAATTGCAATTGTATCACATTCAGGATTCAGGAAAGTTATCTTATATACGTTATGTCTACAATTTCACTTCCTCAATGCGCTCGGAATTCTCCTCTCTCGTCCAAGTAGGTCTGTGTATACCAATTACTGCTCCGACCTATTGTTTCATGTTGTCGGCACGGAGATGCACATCCGACCATGTCATGCCAAATTTCCGAGTGTCCTCTCCATCATGGCCCCAGAAGAGAAGTGACAGTCGCCAATTCGGCGGAAGCCTACCTTACTACTCCTACGTGCCTACGTGTAGTAGAGGTAGATTGGACACGTGCCAGGTTGGTCCGATTGATTGAATGTGGCCACTCCGGATCGGCGAGCGGCGTGCGGACGTGGTCAGTTTAAGAATAATTAAAGAACTATACAATCTTTTAGACGGGAACGCAGGCCGACTCGTTGACGGAGCATCCCCACACAAGACGGATGAGACTCATTGTCTTCCTTCCCCGTCCTCTCTATTTTGTGGTGCATCTTGCGACGAGACCGAACGCTGTGAATGCTACAAGTTCCGCTCCTCCACCAATCGTAGCCCAAATTCGTTTCCTACTATGCTTTTCTGGACGCTCCTGTTGCCGTTTGTACCGGATGCATCGGCAAACGAAGCGGTCCCTGACGCTTCCTTGTTGAGGACCAGACGGGTGGAGTCATTGAGCAACCTTCCTTCCTTTAGTCCCAGTTCTACACCAAGTGTACATTCAACAATACCCACTCTATCATCAGAGCCTTCATCAAGGCCAAATATCGATCAAACAGCTACAACGACATCAAGCGAGACCGACAGCATGGCTCCAAGCTCTCTTCCATCGGAATCAGTCATTCCTTCACCCATTCCGTCGGTCAATCCGAGTGAGAGGCCTAGCATACCTCCGTCTGTGATGCCCACAAGTACCGAACCCACTTTGGTGCCCTCTCAGTTTCCGACGCCGGTACCATCAAGCAGACCAGTCGAGAGCCCAACAGTCCAACCTTCCATGAATCCTTCCAGTATATCTCCGACGTCTCTTCCAACAAGTCCTTCCTTCCAGCTAACGACATCACAAAGCAACAATCCTTCCACCAATCCATCGGGCCTTCCAAGTTCGTCTCCCACAACAAAAAGCCCATCTGTTTCACCATCGGCAGCACCTACTCCTCTTGCAAGCCAACTACCGAGTCCGATTCCTTCATCAACTCCGTCAGCCTTTACTTTATTCCCTTCCAATCATCCTTCATCAAAACCAAGTTCAACACCGACACTCTTACCAACATCCACTCCTTCAACAATCCCTAGTTCATCACCGAGTAATGAATCTACCAATTTCCCTTCGTCGCTACCTTCTCTTGAACCATCCTTTGCACCTACGGCCACGCCCACTGACGAGCCATCACTGACGCCGACGAAATCACCAAGTCAGGGTCCCTCACCATTACCATCGAATGAGCCTACCGTGACGCCGAGTGAATCTCCGAGTTCAAAGCCTTCGTCGCAACCAACCCACTTTCCAACGGAATTGCCGACCAATCAGCCGTCGGTAGCCCCAACGATGCAGCCCTCGACATTTCCTTCTGAACAACCATCGGCTTCTCCATCAGCAGCTCCTACCCCATCTCCGACTCATATGCCTTCGAGTACACCTTCTGCTTCTCCATCCGTATCACCATCATCGGTTCCGACATGGTCACCTTCGACAATACCATCAGCATCTCCCTCTGACAGTCCATCATCAATTCCATCTGTTGAACCATCGTCAAGTCCGTCCGGAACGCCAAGTCTTTCTCCATCCAATACTCCATCTTCCAACCCATCGGCACCTCCATCTTTCAACCCATCATCATCTCCCTCTTCCAGCCCAACATCATCTCCCTCTTCACAGCCATCGACAAGCCCAACATCTGTTCCGTCTTCTGAGCCTTCAGTATCCCCGACTGCAACGCCATCTACTGCGCCCTCGGAGTCACCAACCGCATCGCCGTCGTCTGAACCCTCTTCAGCACCTTCATCGTCACCGTCGACATCGCCGTCTTCGAGTCCATCCGGAAGCCCATCAATGCAACCATCTCTATCACCTACGTCATCACCGTCTTCCGTACCATCGAAAAGCCCATCCGCGCAGCCATCCACAGCGCCATCGTCTTCTCCCTCTTCGAGTCCCTCGAATTCACCGAGTACTTCACCATCAAATATGCCATCGAGTCAACCCAGTTCTTCCCCGTCAACCAGTCCTTCATCATCACCATCGACTGAACCCTCGTCTTCCCCATCCACTTCGCCATCGACAAGTCCAACATTAACTTGTCATGACGAAGCATCTTATCAGAACCCTGTCACTAGCAGCAGCTGTGAATCTCATAGGGGAACAAATTGCTTGAACTGGCAGTTTCTGGGGCTGAATTCGATTCAAGTGTTTGAACTACTCAACAACTGTCCGGTCTCATGCAACGTTGCATGTGAGGCAATAGGGCAAATCGATTGGACCTTCACCACGACTCTCTTAAACGTCCAAGAAGAGCTGGGGTCTACATCGGTTGGTGTTTTTGAGGAAGTGACTTCATCGTTCATCTCTGACTTCCTGACTTCCCAATTTCCCGATGACACATTTGTGTTGGATCCAATTGTTGTAACGTCGCAAACAGAGGTCGCAAACAATGGAGAAAGAAAGCTTCGAGCCCTTCAAGATACAACAACTATTGAGATCGAAATCATTTATGAGTTGAAAGGAGCGACAATTAATATTGATACTACCACCTCTCAGGAAAATGTTGACGATGTACTTCAATCTACAGGCTTCACACAAGCTTTGCAAAGCTCCGGTGACACAACCCTGGCTACAGCTGTGGTCAAGCTTCCTCCTTCACCTTCAGAAATACAAGAAGTGGTCGGAAACACTGGAAGTGGTAATCCTGCAAGAGGAGCTGTTGCAGGATCGATAGTTTCCGCAGCTGTGATCGGTGCTGTTGTTATCGGGTTGATGATCTTCTCACGGCGACGAAACAAGAGCCAGGCTTTCATGCCAGAGAACAATACCGTGTTTGAGAACGTTCCCGGAAACTCAGTAGCTTCACCGCGATCGGCTTCAATGTCACCTTCATTTGACATTGCCAACAGTTTTGGCTCCAAAATAGTCGCAAGTATGAGTCCTCATTCGGATGGTGAGCTCAACAGATCTAGCCAACAATCTGTGGCTACCTCAGTCGTGTCAAGTGAAAGCGAGGAAGTCGAACCTCATCCGTTTTCAGGAGTTGTTCCGCCAATGATTGTCATTGACAATATAGAAAGCGACACAACTGATACTGAGCGATCGAAAAAGGTGTCTCATATCGTTCCGGGTATGCAGCTTCGCGCTGATTCTGCGTTGGTTTCCGCCATCAATGACAAGACGAAGCCATTCAACGCTTCAGTCATTGCTGATTTCATTTCAAAGAAAGTGGTTGATACCGCTCCACGTCATACTATGGACACCATCCAGTTGAACAGAGGAGAATCCTTCAATGTCTTCTCGAGTGACGCTGACGAAGCTGAGGACACTGATTACGCCTCTTCGGTAGACGCACGAGAAGACGAAGAAGTGGAACGCATTACAGAAGGCAATTCAAATAACGCTTCATCTCGTGATCGCAATCCTAATACAGAATCGCGTTCGACCACCACTTCAAGGTATGCCGCTGCTTCCGTCAAACCACCCACTAAACGACCATGGGCAATGGCGTCCCGTCCGCCGAGAGTTCCGAGTGACGGCTCAAACTCCCGAGGATCTCCCCGATCAAACACTGATTCTCCATCCATGATGAACCGAGATAGATCGCTGACTCCACCGCCCACACAGTCGCCGAAGCAGCAGAATTCCGACAACCATGGTTCTCCATCAAAGACATCGGGAGAAGGAACACCTGGTCAGTCCAATGCTGCTGATGATACGAACGGGGCGTTTAGAACGCGTATTCTCGACTCTCTATGGACAAGAGTAACGCAAAAGAGGTCGTTGTCAGACACCAGCGATGGAGAAAAATCCTCTCGAAACAAGAAAGATACACCCGCTCGAGGAAGACCAACCAGTCAAGGATCTTCGTCGGTGGGGCGTTCTGCGAACCCTGTACAAAGCAGCAACACCAGTAGCCATGCTAACCGAACGAGTGGACATGGAACTGCGCGTGCGAGTAGCCAAACTCCAAGTCTAAACCGTTCTAGCAGTAATGGCTCGAATCACGGTCCATCCGTGGGTCAAGTGCCTAGTCATGTCCGGTCCAACAGCCAAGGTTCTCATCATGTTCGTACCAACAGCCGAACATCTTCTGCAAGCAGCGGTGGACGCTCCTTTAGCGAGGAGGGAGTTTTGGAAACCTTTGAAGCACCCGCAAAAGGAAAGCTGGGTCTTTTGATTGAACAGCAGCCTTTTAAGGGCGTTGTCATTACCAAGGTGAAAGATTATTCTCCTCTCCTGGGTCAGATTATGCCAGGAGATCGCATCGTCAACGTGAACGGGACCAGAACCGATCACTTGAATTTGGGTGAAGTATTGAGAATCATGTCCAACGCTTCCAAAACATGGAATGGGCTTCTCCGTCTCACTGTCTTGAGACCGCATAATGAAGAGTACATTGACCCTCTTCGCGATCCTCGTTTCGAGCATTCGTTTGAAGGCGATGCACGACCTGTACAGGACATTATGAACGAAGCCAGCTATGACTTTGACAGAATAACAAGCTACTCGAGTACGCCGCCAACAGAGTTTTTCAACGACATACGCCATCCGCCGACATAAACAACCAACAGGTGGTTTCACAGGGGACGTGGAATAGAGGCCATTCACTAGAATAGATTTTATCTCTGCTTGATATTATTGGGGTAAAAATAAAGCCATTCATTTGCCAAAGAAACAACAGAGATAGTCGACTGTGCACCAAATCCGTTTTACTGCGAACGCCTCTCTTACTTTTCGCCTTTGACAATATCGAAAATTCACGTTGAGTGAAAGCCATCTCAGCTCTGGACAACATTTCCCGCAAAGTTTGTCCGTCATGCTTTTCACACTGTATTCAGAAATTTGGATCGATCTACTCCAGAATCACCAAACCAGCGACAGACGGATCTCCAAAGAGAGCTGTGAGTAGACCACCCGTTCCGTACCACAGAAGGATACCACCCGTAACAGCTGCCAAAAAATGAAACTTTGAGCACAAATCTCAAGATGCGCAACGAAAACTAAAAAAAACGACAACTTACGTGTTACCCACGGTGCAAATTTGCTGTAGAGACCTCCGGATTGGTTCGATTGCCGTAAATTGACCAATGCTTGACCTCCCGTACCGGCAATGAGTAGAAGAGGAGTGGAATACCCCAAAGTATATCCCAAAAGCAATAGAGCACCCAGCCCAGGACTCTGTGCCTTGGCCACAAAGGCCAAAATAGAAGTCAACACGGGAGTCGCACACGGAGATGCCACAAGGGCAGAAGACCCTCCTAGTAAAAACGTTCGAAACAAAGACCCCTTCTCATCCGCGTTGCCCTTGCTGGATAATATTTGGCCAGACCCATCAATGAGAATAGGTTCGTCCAAAGTACTGGAACCAGATTGTCTTGTACCCAGCACCTCATTCAGGGCTTCCAACGAGGGCAGTGGAAGATTGAGAAAGCCAAGTAGTTGCAATCCCATTGCCAAACAAATCGAGTTCGAGAAGAGAGGGAGAACAATACTGTAATTGCTGCCTGTACTCGCCGCTCCAAACACTCCACCCAGCTGGGCCGCCGTCACACCCAAGGTACAAAACACAACGGCCAATCCGGCCGCAAACGCCAGGGTGGGCAAGGTTGTGGCCTTGTCGGAGCGCTCTCCTGCTGCTGTGCTGATATAAGATATGGTCAAGGGAAGTAATCCCCAGACACAGGGTGATACACTGGTAAGCAATCCAGCTCCATACATAATGGGAAGGGATGTCACGAGATTGGATGGATCTTTCAAACTCAGCCCAGCCAAATCATTGGCAACAGACTCGGCATTAAAAACAATCGATTCCCAGTCGACAATCGCCATTTCCAGTCTCCCGCTGGAACCATATTTGTTGTTGTTATTATGGTTGTTGTTGCTTGGGGACCAAGGAGTACGCTTCCAGGATGGTGATACCCTCTTTCCTTGCGCTACATGCGACGTTCTTGTGTCCGAAAAGGTGAACCCTTGTACCACGATAAGTGGTGATGAAAGAAGAAGGAACGAAATCGTACAACCAAATCTCATCCACATCCTGTCTACACCATTTTTTCTGTTACTCGTATTCTGCAATCAGATTGGACAGCATGGTCAATAGAGGTGGCGGACGAATTCAGATTTTGAAGGTGCCCACCTTGTCCCCTCCAAAACGTCAGCATTCGATCTGCGTCAATTTTCCGAAACATGTTTCAATCGCAGATGGGTCACGACAGATCACAGATTGTAATGCTTTCGAATGGAAGATGATAGATCGTTTGACTACTACAGTGAACAAACATATCATGCGTTCCTGGGGAAGATGAATCATAGTGTTGACAAATAATAAGAGTGGTTGGTTTTAAAGTAAAGTATTAGGAGTATCATGAGGAAACCTTTGTCATTGTGAGTGGGGTCGACATTCGACATGCGCGAACCAGGGCGGGTCGTGAGGAACCCTGGTGTGTGACGGGAATCTTGGGCAATTCATGTAGATGATGATGATACAATTAATGGAGCTGTGAGACACTGTTTACTTCTTGGAAAAGGCCTTGAACAGAATGGTAGCCGTCGCCCCGACGAGGGCCCCGGCGGCGACCAACACGACGGGAGGAGGCGTCTTTTTGGGCGTTCCAATTTGCGGAGCGGCATCCTCACTCGTCACGGCCGTGTAGGTGCCCTTGGAGGAGAGTTTTTCACACGACACCATGACACGGGCCACCATGGATTCTTCGGCCTTTCGGATCCACACACGAGGATCGTAGAATTTCTTGTTGGGTTTGTCTTTTCCCGTCGGGTTGCCAATCTGACCCTGCAAGTAATCGTGCTTTTCCTTTTCAAAGGCACGAAGACCGTCCCAGTAGGCCCATTGAGTGTCCGTGTCAATGTTCATCTTAATCACTCCATGGTCGACGGCCGTTTGGATTTCCTTGTCCGTACTGCCCGATCCACCGTGCATGACCAAAAAGATGGGTTTCGGCAAGGGTGAGTTGATCATTTCCTTGGTGTATGCTTGGTGCTTGCCCAGACGTTCGGGAGAAAGAACGACATTTCCGGGCTTGTAGACACCGTGCACATTTCCAAAGGCGGCCGCGACAGAAAACATGTCACCAATCTTGGACAAGGCCTCGTAGACGGCGTACACTTGTTCGGGTGAGGTGTACAACTTTTCGGGATCGACATTTTCGTTGTTGACTCCATCTTCTTCTCCACCCGTGATACCAATTTCCATTTCGAGCCAAATTTTCATGGGGACCATGCGTTTAAAGTATTCGACACAAATGGCAATATTTTCGTCATCCGGTTCTTCGGAAAGATCCAACATGTGCGATCCAAACAAGGGTTCTCCATACTTGTCAAAGAATTCTTCGTCCGCCTGGAGCATGCCATCAAACCAGGGCAGCAATTTTTTGGCACAATGATCGGAATGCAACACGACTGGAATACCATAGTACTTGGCGACGGAACGAACGTGCATGGCCAAGGCGACGGAACCAATGGCCGAACTGTCAGCGTGCTTGACACCCTTTCCAAAAACAAAGGTTCCTCCACCATTGGACACTTGAATAATAATGGGAGAATTGGACTTGCGAGCAGCCTCCAAGACGGAATTGGCAGTGGAGGAACTGTAGAAGGACAAGAATCATTGAAAAAACAGCAACAACAACCATGAGACGGCAGTTCCAGACATTCCCGGAAACACCGGGTTTCACGATATCATCCATATCAGCCGAGAGTCAATTCGAGTGGGGGCCTCGTCGTGGATAAAAAGGGACGGTGTGCGACAAGACACCCAAGAGGTTCGACGTCGTCATGCTCCTCCAACAGCAGTTTGCACACTCGTACTAATTCCACGCCACCAATGCCCTAGAGCCCGACAATCTGGATCCATTGACAAGGAAATCAATGCTTGGTGTACACGGCGTATGCGTCACCACAAAACAAAGCCCATTCATTCACGCACCTGGTACAGTTGACGGCCGGAATGGCATATCCATTGGTACGAGCGTGTTCAAACAATGTCAAGACATCATCGCCCGTAATGACACCGGGAGGAACAATATCGGTCAAGGAAGTCATGGTTGGTTGGTGGCGGATTGAATGGAATCGACCACAGGGAGACCAATGAAGAGAATCTGTCGTCGTTTGGTCGAACAACGCAAAAAGAGTTCGGATCGATGGATGGCGAGAAAAAGATTACCGCGTGCGATTCGCGCGTACCCAAAAGATTCTGTTCTACGTGGGCTCCACGTAGCGAACTTGTGTGGCGATGAAGTACGTACACCCAAATTCCTTCAACCGTTGCACTTTTTCCACGGCTCAAGTACCATTTCGTACTGTTACTATAATAGTAGAGATGGTTCCGAACGCTTCAGAGTCCTTGGCATCAACTTCTGGATATGTGACCGGTGACCGGTGACCGCTCACAAAGTTCGACGTCGTGAGAGGTGAGAGATGCAAATGAGGCGACATGTCGATTCCAAGAGACTGTGAGATGGTATAGCATGATAATGCATCCATGTGGTAGGAGTTTCGGGGCCCAGGAACTGAATCTCTCCTGTATCATCCTTTTCGATACCTTTCTCCCGGAAGCTATTTTGCAATTCTCAAAAGTGCCACGGAGCAATGACCATGATTCCACCTTCCGAACAAGGTGGCACAGGAACAACACAAACAACAAGATGCCTTGTCTCTCCTGCATGCGTCAAGTCACTACTCGTAGTGGGTATCCGAGGCATGGAAGGTGATTATGGACCAAAAGTCTGCTGCTCAACAATCAACGACATACAACAGAGATTTGGGAAGAACGACCAAGCAATCCTTCCAAGCTCGACGAAGCCAACGACACGCTCCAGTTTGCTCCTACATGAGAATCTCTGAGGATTTCTTCATTATGGTTGGCTTCATGGACTCTCACCACCATCCATTTCATTCAGGGATACACTTGGACTTTGACACTATTCTTACCAGCCTGTGGACGCCATTCGTTGGTGTATGCTGACTTGCTTTATCCGTAGGACTCCAGTCGTTCGGCCTTGGTTGCTTGCCATTGGCCGTCCAGCCATTGTGAGACTGGACCGAAACGTCACCCTTCATGGGTACAACAGCACAACTTGTTTCCCTTCTTGTTATAACAAGAAGGGCAGCTGCTCTCATGTTGGAGAAAATTATTGTTTATTCCCCATTTACACAATGCCCGCATACTGCAATGCTACGACCGGATTCCCGAAAAACACAATTTGACAGAGAGGGCACAAGAGTCGTGGTAGGAGAGGATGGGTTCGGCAGCCCACTAGGTACTAAGCAAGGTATCGTCCTCTCGACAAGGACTCTTTCTTGTTGTGTGTCGAGGCCTGGAATGCCAAATAGATATTATTCACACGTGCTGGAGTCCAAGCTGGCGTAGACTGCGAAGAATGTTAATTTTCTGTCGTCTCGAGGAGGACAACCAGTGTCTTTCTCATGGTACCGAAACTTGCGCGAATCAAACAATAGTGACAGCCAATGGTCCTCCGACAGTACTACCACAGATTGGACATGATCCAACACACAATGCCGCAAACTACCAGGTAGGCAAATATTGTTAGAATCGGTTTAGTCTTTCTATCGTTTCATTGTTTTCAAGTCCCCCAAGCGCCCATGTTGCCAGTCACTGGAGCTGTTATTCATTCATCGTGCCAACCACGACCACCTTATTGTTCTACGACAGGAGCGAAAGGAAGGGGCTCACAATGCCCGTGTGTGGGTTACTGTTGCTGTCGAGGCAGATATGGATTGGGATAGTACAATCCTTGGTTCGGATTGACATGCCCTGGAGGTGGTGGTTGCAATGATTGTTGTTGTGGCGGAGCATAACTGGTTGGGTCCGAAATTCCACCACCTGCTACGGAACTAGTTCCCTGACTTTGGACGCTTGTCCAAGATTGCTGTCGCTGTAATGCACCTGGCTGCTGGGATACGGTCGACGCCTGAGTCGTGTTGGTCCCAAAAGACGGGTGTGGAGCTTGTTGTTGTTGTTGTTGTTGTCCTTGTGGCTGTTGTTGATACATTGGGTGGGGCTGAGCTTGTTGTTGACTCAAAGGAAACTGTTGTTGTCGTTGTTGTTGTTGGTTTTGGTGCGTTTGCATGTTTGGTTGGCCTTGACTTGGCATTGTCGTCGTGGAATGATTGGCCATTCCGTTTTGGGCGGGGCTTCGCGAGGAAAGCAAGAGGTTAATTGCTTCTTCTAGGTTTCCACTTGTTTTTTGCAAGGCTGCAAAACTCTGTGCTGGATCAAATCCCATGGCGACACACTTCATAATCTTTGGGTCGCTGTACTGCTCGGGTAATTTCTGGGGCGTCTGTTGGGGTGGTTGAGAGGAGGTTGGCGCCTGGGCTTGTCCTTGGAATCCACCACTTGTGGGCGGTTGCTGTGCTGCAGCAACATGCTGTTGCTGAGTTATATGTTGCTGCGCTTGCTGTTGCGGAGCTAAATGTTGCTGCGCTTGCTGCTGCTGTGCTGCTGGATGATGAACCACTTGTTGATTCATAATTCTGTTGGGTTGAACCGATGCATGTCCTTGCGGCGTGACAGCAGCCTGCGGTGTAGGCACCTGGCCTGGCAGAACCGTTGCACTGCCGGCAGCTTGGTGTCCTACAGCTCCGGTTGCATGCTGTCCATGGTTCGTCGTGGTCATGGACGAATGGTATAGTTGCGTTCCCGATAGGGTTCGTGAGTGTGCCGGAGACGGGCCTTGAGCCTGATTTTGGTAAGGAATCTGCTGTTGTTGTTGCTGCTGCTGAAACTGCATTTGTGGCGTTCCCGAGAGTGTTCGAGAATGTGAAGGAACGGTCCGTTGCAATGCCTGGTTTTGTGGAAGCGTCTGTTGCTGTTGTTGAAATTGCGTTTGTGGCGTTCCCGAGAGCGTTCGAGCATGTGCCGGAGAAGGTCCTTGCACTTGCTGCTGCTGTTGGAACTGTAGTTGAGGATTTTGTAGGGATGCCATGGCTGTGGGTCCTTGTCCTTGCATCACGGCTGTCTGCTGTCCATGATTTGGTTGTTGTGGAAGTGGTTGCTGCTGCTGCTGAGGAGGAGACATGACTTGTCCCATAGAAGACGACGACGGTTGCATCGACTGGGGGTGTTGCAGCACTGGCATGGACATGGTTACCGCTGCTGCCGCCGTCATGTGACTCGCTGACGTTTGTCCTTGTGGATGAGCCGATGCTGCCCCTGTTTGGTAAGGAGACTGTTGTGGCCGTTGCGGTTGTTGTGGATGCGGTGAGATTGTCGGTTGTTGCAACATGGCATGCGGATGAGGATTCACGGAGACTGCTGCTGTAGGATTAGCGGAAGCAACACCGAAACCATTGGGTGTCTGGGACGGTTGGTGGAGTGTTTGCTGCTGTTGTTGTTGTGGATGCAGGGGAGACGGTGGTGGTAGTTGTTGCGACGGCATGTTCGATGCAGTCGACGCAGGAATGGGCGAGTGACTACCAGTCTGTTGCGTTTTGTGGGATGAACGAGGTGGAGTACTGCTGCTCGCCGTACTCTCTTGGCGGCGGTGATGAAAACCGGCCATGGCATCCTGAATGGCATGGTTGAGCGAAACTTCAGACGCTTGCGGACGGTGATTCGAGTTGGGACCTTCCGTGGGAGAAGAAGAATTCATTTGGGAGACAAAGTCGTAGACCGATTGCAACTGTGTATCCGAGAGCTTTTGAATCATTTCTTGAAGGACTGCGGGCAATGGGTTTCGAATGCTCAAATGATTCTCTGTGGTTTGCTTTTCGCGACCATCCGGGAGCGAAATGGTAAAAAAAGGTTCCAATTCATCATCGTAATGCACTTTGAGAATGGTTGCTTTTCCAGTCGTTTTGTAATAGACGATTTGGCCTTCTTTCAAGTCTTGCTTCTTTTTGGAGGTCGACTGTTTGTCGGTCGTTCCACTGTTGTTGCTGCCGGTGGTCGACTCGGTAGGATCTTCCGTCATATCGTCTACCGTCGGAACTTTTGAGCTCTTGCGACGATGATGATCCTTTGACGACGACTTGGGGCTCTTTTTGGACTTTTTCTTGGACAACTTTTTTGTCTTGGGCAAAGATTCAGTCGATGATACCTTTGGTTCTTGTTGCTGGTGCGTCGATTCCACTGGTTTCTGCGAATCTCCCGACGACGTGGTTGTGGATGAAGGAGTTGGTAACTGAGAAGAAGAAGGATCTGTTGCTGTCACCTCCAAAGCTACCATTATTTGACACGCAGATCTTGTCCTTTGGTTGAACAAGGAATGACGCAAAGCGATGGATCTAGAAAAAATGCACTTCCACTTCCACGAACCAACCCGAGTGACGGCAATTTTGTGAGGTCGACGACAGCTCGCCTTTCTTTCCTTCTCGCGCGTTCCAACTGCTTCGTTGACTGTACTAGCTAGACTCTGGCCAAAAGTGGCGAGGAGGGATCGATTGTGGAAAATACGAAGCGTTTCATCTCATACGAAGCATCCATTCCCACATCCCCCAACCAAACAGATGTGCAATGTTTTCCCCATTTTCCATTTCCTGTATCGAAACCGAAACGCGGGGAAGTCTCAGGTTGGAGTAGCTAGCAATGCTATCTCACCGACCATGATCCACTCGTATCATCGAACGGAGATATAGGCGTAGTTCGACAATGATTCATTGCGGCGAATGGTTTTTGTCCAGAATTGCCAGAAGAATGGATCGCAACCGCAAACGATGCGTCGGTCGTTGAGCAAACAGGTACGCGAGACTGTGAAGCCGAGGAATGACCTAGTCTATGGTTTCTTACTAGCTAGGGGAGCACGATTCGATCGACTCCCTCGCAACATGAAACTATGAGTAGAGGAACCCTTGTTTTAGTATGCGGTTTCGTGCATAAAGCAGGGCTTGACCAAGCCATTATTGGATCTCATCGTGGCAGCTCGGACCGTTCTCGGTCGACACAGGAGCGGGAAACTCTAGTTTTGTGGTGCAGGACAAAACAAATGAGCTTTGGTGGAACCGGAACAACACATTCCTCCTGGACTCCTTGCGCACGGTTGCTATATCGTCTACATGGGACGGACCTGAGTCGCAAAACTCGTCATCAGAGGAGAGAGCGACGAGAGATGACCGTTCGGCTCCTTTGTTCCCTGGACGACAACATATGAACGTGTCAACCGGATGGGCTAGACAAAACCTCCTGATTGCGACTCGTCGGGGGTTATGCAAACTCGACAGTTTTCAGAATCTCCAGGTCTGGACAACTTTTCCGCGAGATCTCCAAACTTTCATTCTTTTCCTCTTGTGAAAGATTGATGGAACGGCGGAGTAATTCCAGGTAGGCCTCGTATTCACTTTGCAGGGCTCGACAGAGTCGTGTTCGGCCCAGGGAGGAGATGCTCTTGTCCACTACAAATGTTTCCTGTTTTCGTTCCGTTGAAAACGGTACATAGGGAGCGTCTGTTTGTCGGCGTGTCTCATTCGGGGACGTTCCAGACAGCCAATAGTGGACTCCAACGTAGTCATCCCACAAGTGTTCGTTACGAATCGTCAAAATGACGAGAGGAGGGATGGTATTTCTTTCTTTGGCATCGTCAAGAGCACCAGGTACACTCCTTGTTTCGTTGACGCCTCCGACGTCCATGCCTTGTCGATACTGAAGAGAGAACTCTTCCAGTACTTTGCGATACCCAAAATAAAAATGATCGGGAAGTTCATGTTGTCCATCCAGAACTGCCCTCGTAAGATTAGCACACTTATCAGGCGGGATAGAGGAAGCCCGTGTGTCCGAATCGGGGTTTTCTTCGTTGTGGTAGTCTGTCGGGTTGTCGCCGAGCAGCTCCGTCATTCGTTCCAACGTAGGGAAGCATGAATAGACCCTTTTGTTTCGCTTGAATTTGGGGGAATTTCGAGGATGCTCAAATGTGTAGGCCGAGGGTGCTCGTTGGAAAGGATCCCGCGATGTAACCGTGTAAAAAAAGAAGTTGGTGTATCCACTTTTGGTTTGATTCAGCAGGCGAAAATCTGGAACATGGACATAGGTTGCCGTTTTGGACAAGACAGAAGTCCTTTTTGTCTTTTCTTGAAAACCAGGACAAGGTTTCCGTATGAAAGAATGACAACTATGTTCCAAAATATGAGTCAAACTGGATCCTCCCGTCTTGCCAATATGAATTACCGCCCCTGGTGTGTGGGGAGGAAGCAAGGAGCGACGGATTCGGGTTTTGTTCTCTGAAGACTTGAGCTTTCGCAAGAATTTATCGACTTCTTTCTGAACACGAGCTTGGAGCATCTTTCGTTCGACAGCCGATGCTCCCCGCAAGATGACTTTCGAGGAGCTCGAATGAGGTACTATCTTCGTCGAAGCATTACTTGCATCCTCACATGCTCCCTGTCGTCGTTCCGATACGACCCTAGCAAAATCACTAAGTGCCTGGTTCTGTCTCGAGTTCATGGCATTGAGGAGGACCACGATGAGAATTATGATGAATATGGTGGATCGCCTTGTCATGGCCATTGCTCTTAGATCTAGCATCGTTTTACGAATTTTTGAGTGCGGCTGATGGCCATTTTGTGACGAGAGCCCAAATTTGTGAAAATGCCAACCACCAAATGTCATTTCGACGCCGGCCCTTACAATGGAAGGATTACTTAGACGCATGGCTGGTGAGACGGGCGGTAGACGTCACACATTAGAGTTAACGTTTATTCTGTCTGTCTGACCGGTATTTTGGGGGCTCGTATGTGGCGCGCACGTATTTTGGCCGGGGACGAATACAATAATAAAATAATAGAGCAAGTACAAGATACAATAATATGTATGTGGCGCGCACGAGTTCAGCACGCGTTTGGAAAAGACTGACATGCTAGTAACTTACAGGTGCATGCGCGATTTCGGTAAGTACTTTGAGATGGCTCGCTTCCAAGCAGATCAACACGTGTCACACTGAAAACTTTGATAATCCCCACAACCACAACCACAAAACCACGGTCATTATGGGGGCTGCGCGTTTGCTGTCCATTGAATTCTTCTGTTGTATCATCGCTCCTCGTTTGGTGTGTTTGGCCGTCAGGAAATGGGCCATGAGCAAGAGGTTCAGGCTTTCCGGGAGGACGTTGACAGAAAAGATACAGGAAGAAAAGAGTCTGAAGAACGAACTAGAGTTGCTGAAGATGATGAAGACGTAATAGAGGAAGGTGTCGACAAACACAACGACGACTCGTCAAAATCCGTGGTCGATGAGAAAGATGACGAGTACCATGAATGGCATCAAAATGCGATGACTCTCTACATTGCCTTATTTGCAACCTTTGGAGAAGTGTTTCGAGTTTTTATCGGTCGCTTTTTTGGGTCCGACTGCAGTCAGGGACGAGACGACGCTCCTGACGACTACCTTTCTCCCTTCTTTGTCAAGATTTGTGTCACCAACAGTGGTACGACGGAACAAACGGGAGGAGCCTTGTTCTTGGATCTCCCGGCCAACATGATTGGGTGTTTTCTCATGGGACTGATCTCCAAGACAGACTCGACGCACACATTGCCATGGTTTCATCCCCAACATCCTCTCCAGAAACACGAGGCGTTGCGTATCGGACTAAGTACGGGTTTCTGTGGTTGCTTGACTACCTGTGAGTACTACGTTTGTGGTAGAGCTGTTGTTGTATCGATGGTGTCATTTCCTCTGCTCAAATCGTATCTTTCACAGTCGCTTCGTGGAACGCTCAAATGGTTCGAATGTTGGATGGGTCAGGCACTGTACTCGGTCCACAAGTCGTCCCGGCTCTGTGTGGTTACGTGATTGGAGTGAGTTGTGCATATGCGTTCTTCATCTTAGGTCTTCATACGCACGGTGTTTTGGCTTCCTTCTTTGAACATTCGAATGCAGAAATTGTTGACGAACATGACGATGTACAACTCACAACAAATCTGACTCACGGGGCAGAACCAGTCTCCAATCACTGCGAAGAAGACACAGACAAGTACGGCGAATGGAGAGGTGACTCACGTTGGTGGAAATGGATCACACTGATCTTCAATGTCTACTTTGGACCTCTCTTCTTTGTCGCAGCTTTTGTGACTTACTTTTTGGTGGGGGCATTGATATACGACATTGAACAATACGAGGCACGAGTATTGGGTTTGGCCATGGCCCCAGTCGGTGCCCTGGTTCGATGGAAATTGTCGGCCTGGAACGATCCAACGCGAGGTCCATTCTGTGGGGTTCCGAACCGCTGGTCGTGGATACCCCGTGGAACATTGTTTGCCAATCTCCTCGCTTCCACTATTTCGGCATTGATCGCAGCGGTCGAACTGCGATATCTGTCCGATTATCATGATCCGTGGTTATCCGAATTGTTACCAGCCGTCAAGGTGGGATTTGCCGGGAGTCTTAGCACGGTCTCGACCATGATCAAGGAGATGGCTACCATGGATAACCCGAAACAATCGCTCGCGTACGTCAGTGGATCGCTCATCCTGGCCATGTTGCTAGGGCTACTGGTCTTTAGTCCCATTGCACGATCCGGTGACTGAAACACACTCTTGAAAAAGATTCCACCAAATTTGATCACTCAGCGAATTGGGGCAAAGAGATCTTTGACTGGATCGTCTTGTCCAGAGCCTGAGTTTGCACTTTTGGTGCAACCAATGCGTGAACTGGCTGCATCATTCCTACAACAAGGTTGAGCCTAGGGCAATCGCCAGTCTTGTTTCAGAAAAAAGAGGTTGCTATAAGTTCATTCTTACGTATCACCAGAGAACAATCTGGCCAAAGGGTCTCCAATACGTCATGTCCCTATGGGAACAAAACAGGGGCGGGGACTGGGAGACGGAAGAGCGGGCGGAGCCGTACAAGAGAGTTCATGATCTCTGTGTCATCTTCTCGAGCTAACCATTTGGAGACCCTCATGATTTTCATGAAAACAAAGCCAACGTGGTGAATCCATGTAGAATTTCATAAACTTCAATGGTTGTTGATGTAGCCTTGTCATGTCGTCGACGTGAAGTCGGCCTTGGATGAATTTTTATTGTCGGAATCGACACCAAACGCCTCTTCTAATTTTCTTGAGCAGCTTGGAGTTCCGGGCGTCCCAATTGTAGCATGACGAATGGAATGTGCGGTGAAATTGTCCCCAGTTTTCTTTGGGCAAGGATGAGCAATGGTGATCGATCGCAATGATACGGCCAATCATGGGAGGTGGCACAGAGGGGGCCAGCGAGGCATGGCCGATTCGAGTGAGAGCACTCATGTCAATACTTTGTTGCATATTCTTTTTGGATCTGATATAGTATGATGTAGGAGTAATGTCCTCGCCTATCAAGCAAGTATGGACTGTGGACAGTCAGTCGTCACAGAATTTTTGTGATGGCTTGATTGCTTGCTGGCATCCCGGTATGAAGGATACAGAAAAAAGAGATGCACGACCTGATCGCCAAATCTTGGCGTACGTAGCAAACCGTTTTCCGTTTCGGTGTTCTTGCGAATGTGAAATCAGCGCGAGGAAGTGCAAAGTGCCTTGGAGCGACTGCAACATGCGAAATATTTCGTGCAGCCGGCATGTGTGTTGCGAACAAAAACTGCGCAGAGACCGAGACCCCCATGACCAAGACCACGACCACGCGCATATCGCTGACCGCGCCTGCTGCTCCGGACACTGATCTGTGTGTGGTGGCATCCGAGTCGCTCTTCCTCGAGCGGCCATGGTGATCGCGTCTCTCGTCCATTTTTGACGCCAGGAGAGTCCGAGCAAGAGAGGGGGAGAGAAAGAAGGAAAGCAACTGGTCAAACTTGAACCATGGCTGAGGAGGATGAGGATCAAAGAAATGTTGAAGCGTTGGATGACATGCAAAATGAAACGGATTCTGTTTCCGAGGAACAACCACAATTAATGGATCATGATCTTGACTTGCCCGAAAATGATCTGAACAACAATCATAACGACGAAACGGAAAACGATGATGAACATCGGTTGTTGGAAAATCTAAAAAATTGCTGGGAAGAATCCTTGAAGAAGCGATTGGCAGCCTTTCAACATTTAGAGATCTCGAGTGCTCAAATAAACCATTTGGGTTTCGAGTACCTCAAAGATTCGATCCTTCAGCTGCCTTCATCTCATCGTCCGTCAAAAGTGAAACTGGAACGATTGGAAATTGATCAGACAAATGGATCCTTTCCTGCTTTCGTGAAATTCATTCATTCTCTCGGATCGCATCTTGTCGAATTCCTCTTGTTAGAGAAGGGACGATCTGGCGAACCGTGGATCAGTGAAAACATGGCACAGCTGCTTGGAGGCCTTTGTCGTATGCCAAAGCTTTGCAGCATCACTATTACGAGTGGTCAACTGTTTGGAAACTCCATCAGCACCGAGTGTCTATCAGGGGCATTGTTGAGTCCTAGCAATGATTCCCTACAAGAACTCGCGTTCGACTGCTGTCCAATCGACAAGGAGTTTCTTCAGAATCTGGGCCAGGCCTTTAGTCAGCGTCAGAGGCTCAAGTCGCTAACATTCAACCGCTGTCTAGAATTGGGCGATGACCATCTTCGGATCTTTGTCGAAAGCATGGCAACCACGAATCGGTGGCCCGAACATCTCGCGTGGACCACTGGAGTCTTGTCCCCGGAGTCATTTCCGTCCTTGGCTCGATTGATGAGCTCTCTTGACGCGGTCCAGCATCTCGATGTGAGCGGAAATCGTGAACTGTTCCAAATAAAGGATGGAGGGGATGATTCCAAATTTGTTCACTTCCTAAAGTCGATTGAAGTCTGCCCTTGTTTGGGACAGCTTGTCGTCAAGGATTGCCGTATGGGAGTCGAAATACGTGATCGGCTTTGCATGGCCCTGGGGCGAAATCGACAAACGCTGTGGCGATTTGACATGAGAGGTACTGTGGAAGCTGCTGCCATTCATTGGGATGCCGGACATTGGATCAAGCCCTTGCTCGAATCAAGAACACTTCTCCGACTGGAGTTGGATTCCTTTGGGAGTGACTACCAAGGAGAAGAGTTTTTTGTTTCTTCCATGCAACAAAACATGAGTTTGACAAGTGTTGTGTTGGGCTCGAAAGGTTTTCATCACAATGTTACAGCCATTCGTATCCTCTATCGAAATCGATTATTGTGGATGATACGTACATTGATTTTGACTGCCACTCGTCAGAACAGTAACAACACCGACACCAAACGAAGGGACAACACTGGAACAAACATTTCTTCTTGTCTATGGCCAAAGCTAGTTGAGAGACTTGGAGTCAGCTATGGAGAAGTATCACCCATTTACCTCTTTCTTCGTCATTCATTGCCGCTGCACAGTTACATGGCAAACAAATAGAGACCGGCAATTCCTCGACATGATTCGAACCGATCGGGTTGTACATGGCAGTAGCGAACGGCCTACGCTGTCCTCGCAGGTAAGTTCTGAAAAATGGGTGGCGTTTCAGTTTGGGCCGCATATGTAACCGGAGCGCCATGAGATACCATTTGGCGAAAGTCCAGGGTAGTAGTTATTTTCTATCATTGGAACATTCCGTAAATGCGTGCGGCTACAGGACTTTTCTGACTACTCGGGTCAAAAGTGAACGTGTTATGATTTGGGAGTCGCATACTCCACCAGCAGGGCGACTGGTCATGCTAGTTTCTCGTTGGTTTCGGTACACGTTCCCCATTGAGTCTCTTCGGGTCGACACGACCTGGTTTTCTGCAAACCGTGTCATGACTTTTCTTATTGTCAGGTGTTGCATTGACTGGATCAATGGACATTGAAACCACTCACCAAACATTGGGCTTCTGTACAGATCGCTGAAGCATGTCGATCCGCATAACGCGTAGGCAAAAGCGAACAGCAATTAGTCTCATCATGCCACAGTCGGAACATTTACTCGTCCTTTTCGATTGACACACCTGAGAACTGTTGTGATACGAGACATTCTACTAGTACAACATTGCTAATTTATTTTTGCTAAGACCCTTGTCGCTATTCCTCTAGTCATCCGCCCACTGCATTTTCATTTCTTCGCTTACAGGGAACATGTCCAAATCATCGTCCATAAAGCTGCACATGGAGGCTCCCAAATCAGAGCTATCAAAAGCCGAGATTCTTCGATGAAAGGAATGATCCAATCCCTGGGTGGTCAAGCGTTTTGTTGCCTCCTCTACAGTGGATGCATCACTGACTCGCCGATGCAAGCTCCGTAAAAAGGAAGCCCGGCGGGGCTTTGTGCGTCGGTTCGCCAACACAAGCTCATCAATTTGATTGTTCATGAGATTTTGATAAAACTCCTTAAGTCCGTCCAGACTTTCTAAATTCGGGGTTTGATTTTCGTCACCCTTGGTGGATGGTATTGTTGTTGTTTCACCAAAGCCCACCAGGAGTAACTTCATTCCTACAATGCCAATTGAAGCCCGTGCCTTGTCGGCTTCATCGCCTGGGACGCCCTCCAACGGCAGTGTATCCATTAGTACACCCAGCATATAAAGATTGAATAATAGAAAGGAACCCATGGCTGCCATGGCCGCGCGGTAAATCGTACATAATTCTGCCTCATCCTTTTTGTTGTTCGTCCGTTCAGACAAGGTTTTTGCGTAGGTATCCCAAAACTGTGCGGCGCAATCTACCAAGTGCATTGCTTCGTCTTTATGACCTTGAACGGCCAGACAAAGCGCGCAGGCGGTGGGAAACGACATGAAGGTTCCGGCATCTCGTCCCAGAGGACCACAAATGGCAGTTTCCCAATCACAGAGAATCACATTCCCATTCGGTCCAAACACTTTTTCGTAGTCGTTTTCAGTACTTTTACATTTTGTTTCGACCAAAATGTTAAACGGATGGCTGTCGCTGTGACAGAGTGACTCTCTCACTTCCATGATCTGATGAGAATATTTGTCTACCACATTGTCAAAGGTTCCTTGTCCCACTTCCTTGAGTAAGTTCATCAAGGCATCACAGTCTTCGTCCGGAGCCATGGTGAGTTTGGTGAAATGAAGTTTTACCATGGAGCAGACGGACAAAAGGGCGCTTCGCGCACTGTCGTTCCACGCTTGGTCCACCTGGGTAAGATTGAGAATGGCAAAAGCCTCGGCCGCCTTGTGCACAATTCTCTCATCTACTTCCCCATCGATAAACTGATTGGCCCACTGTTCTTCCGTGTTGGTTGCCCACTCGGCCAACAATAACTTGGCATCACCCTCCACATCCAAAACGCAATAGGACGAGACAACTGGAAATGGAGTGGCGTCTGCTTCGTTGCCAATTCGATCGAGCTTTTGTAAGGTTTCGAATTCACTCACGGCACGTTCAATGTCAAACTCAAAGTTGTGATCCTTATCCCAAATAGCGTGTGGGAGATACAGCTTGGTATAAATGGCAAGGTTGTCCACTGCATTTTCAACCTGTTTCTCTCCTTCGTTGGTACTATCAGTCTTCGAAACAAACACTTTGAAGGAATAATTGGTTTTCCCACCGGCGATCAATTCCGCTTGCAGTGTTCCACTCCCCGATTCGACCAAGTGTGCCAAACGACCCAAATCACCCAACTCTTCTTTTTCGTTGGACTGTACGATGGAGTTGCATTTGGATCGAACGGCATTCAAGACCACCTCCTTTTTCTCTTCTTCATCTTCCACCACATGTTGCACTTGGGCAAACTCGGATTGCAGGGCATCCATCATTTTGCCTAGAAAAATGTGTTGTTAAAAATCGAAAACAGTTTTTGTTGTTTGAATTGCTTTGTAATGTCGGTTCTTGACGAGAGCTTGATCGACGCTATTATTGTTGTTGTTCGCTCGGTTACCGTCGTCGTTGTGTCGTTGTCACACACAGTCAACAAGATATCTTGATTTTTCTTTCAAGAGTGATCAGTGGTCATTTCTACAAAGGTCAAAGGACATTGTGAGAGTCTAGAGTCATGTGTCTTCCGGAGTTCCGGGGGGAATGTTTGGTCCTGGAACACCTACGAATATTGTTCCCAGTGGCCAAAATGACTGTTTCCTATTAAAAAGGATAAGTATTTAAAAGCATTGAGTTTTCCCAATAAGTGGTGATGATATGTTTCTGAAGATGCGAACCACACACACTCTATTATTTATTGCCATTAGAAACAAGGACATGAATTAGAGTCCTCTACGACACAGGGGTAAACAATATATTTAATGAATTTTCTAGAAACACGAGTGGAAACATATCGCCAAAACTGGAAGCGTGACTGGAAACATCGGAAACAAGTGGGAACACGACTGGAAACAATGGAAACAAGTGGAAGATCAAATGGAAACAACATGGAAGCATCGGACACACGATTGGAAACTCTGAGAGCATCTTGGAAACAACGGATACACGACTGGAAACATTGGATACACGAAGAAAGATCCCAAGAAAGATCCTGAACTTTCTGGCTGAAAAGCACTCGGATCCTCACGGTAGGGGGCTTTGGTGGAATGATCCTTGGACGTTGACGAGCATTCAACATTCAACATCGAACACAAAACAATCAACGACAATGGCGTGCGAACGCAACAAACAGCTCTTCGTCAAAACAAAACAAAACAATCAAACATCAAACGCAACAATCAAGTCAGCCGCCATCACAACCATCCATGGAATCTTGAGTCTCTTGGTAGACATGGTGACAATCAAGAAAGACAAAGACAAATGGATCGATGCAGGCAAAAGAGAGGGTGGCGAACGAGGATGGATGAAGACAGATGAATGACGGCGGAAACGATAGCTACGGCCTACGACACATACGTGCATGTACAACTAGGTTGATGCTCTCTATTAGTAGCTGTTCGTATGCAAAGAGGAGGCGGGTTGATTGTTGTGCTAGCGTCTCGTCACCATCGAGTGAGTGGTGAGCCTTGGTTGGTTTTACGCATATTGTTTACTAAAGGAAAATGAGTGGAGTCCTGAATCTCGTTGGGCCGAGAGTCTCATGCGAACGGCGACCGGAAACAACGGGCACACGACTGGAAACAACGGGCACACGACTGGAACAGCGTGGAAACAACGGAAACACGACTGGAAACAACTGGAAAAACAACTGGAAACAACGGAAACAACTGGTCACGTTCGACAAGGGGTACAGTAAACCCCGATTTTGTACTTTAGTACTATTTTCCACTTCTCTTGAAGTCTCATAACCTATTAGAACGTACCTCCAAGGTGCATCATAACCTATTAGAACATGCCTCCACCAGCGTGCAACAACAACAGATGCAAAAGCAAAGCGGGTGATAAACTACTACGGATATGAACGAGCACAACAACAGACATGTCAACAACGTGCACTGCTCACTACTACTACTACTTATTCCTGGCGGGTTGGTTCATTATTCAACAATCAAACAAGAATCATGAACGGCTGCCCCACCACCTGTGATTAGTTCTTCTTTTTGTTGTTGCGTCGCGTCGACCGACGAGCAAACAAAGGTGAGTCATTGCTATCATTGCTGTTGTTGTTGTTGTTCCATTTCTTCTTCTTCTTCTGTAACTCATCATCCTCTTCACGTTCATGTCGTGAATCAGGGCTCATCAAGTCGAAAGCCTTGAGAAGGCGCTCGTCTTGCATCATGGTGACATCCTGAGAAAATGAGTCCTTGGTGTACACAACACCATCGTCCGACGACTCGTCAGTTGAGGCTTCTTCTTCTCCTTCTCCTTCATGAATGGTACCAACCCCGTGGTCCGTGCGTTCAGCATCCTTCATCTTGAAGGCAATGACGCTCAACGGGTCTTTGGATTGCATCGAACGGTGACGCTGGTCGAGGTAAACAAGCTTCCAGCAGTCACCGTCGATGCAAATGGTTCCTGGAACCGATACAACAAAAAGGTAAGTACGTGAAACAGCAGAGACAAGTGTACAACGTGTTTCTCACCTGTGAAGTTGTCCACAGAAAACGAAAAAGGCGACGAAGACGACGATGACGACACGACAATGCCATCAGTGGCAACACCATTGAGGACAGCAGTGGTGCCTGAAGCTTGGTCCTTCAGGATTGCCGTGAGGCAATATCCATCCGGTTGCTTCTGCTCATCTGCTTGCATGGTTTCCAAAAAGTGAAGAGATGCAACAATCAAACGAAGTGCTTCTCCACCATGTGTAGAAGAGCTTGCGTGCGCTTCCCGCCTTGTCTGCAACAAGACTGCACACGTGCTTGACCTGTGGGAACGACGTTCCCACTTTTTGAATATCAACAATCATTCCACAATCGGGAATGATGAGAGAGCGAAGCACATGGTGATGCAAGATGCAACAATCAAACAGCGCAGGAGGCCACTCCATCGTCCGCGCCAGCAGCCAAGGACGAGGACGGCGACGGAACTAACACAACAAACAAACTTTGACGACGACGACAACAACCCAATCCACGGACCACGGAGCTGACAGCAAACAACAACAACAACAAAACACGCCACGGCGACATCAACAAACAACAACAACAACAAAACACACCACGGCGACATCAACAACACAATCCACGACGCTGACAGGAAACAACAACAACAACAACACCAACAACACAACCCGCGACAACAAGCGACGACAACAACGACGACGACAACACAACCCGCGACAAAGACAACAGCAACAACGTCAAGACAAGCCGTGGCAACAACAACACACCACTGCGACATCAACAAACGACAACAACAACACAATCCACGACGCTGACAGGAAACAACAACAACAACACCAACAACACAACCCGCAACAACAAGCGACGACAACAACGACGACGACAACACAACCCGCGACGAAGACAACAGCAACAACGTCAAAACAAGCCGTGGCAACAACAACAGTAGCAACACAAGCCGCGACGACAACAACAACATCAACAACGACAACGCAAGCAACCACGCTGACCTCAAACAACAACAAGAAGAACGACAACGACACAAGCCACGACAACACACGCCCCCGTGGCAGAAGCAACGGAAAAGAACAGGACTGCTGGTGGCGGCAAAAACGACGCAACAACAATGAGATTGACTGGTGGAATGTTTGAGGTCGGAATAGTAGACCGTGATTCAGAGGATCACAGGTGGACTCGGAGCCACAGTGCCGCTCTCTTTGTCGGCAAGACAAACTTTGGGCATGGCTTTCAAGTGTCTTACACCGGCGCCGACAAAACGCTGGTCCATAAGACATTTCTGTCCCATGAAGTGTTGGCTTGGGATGTCTTTCGTGTCAGGAGTCAACGCAATGGACACGAGGGACTCGAGTTCTTCGCAGTCGTTCCATTGCCTTTGGGACATGAAGGAGACCGATGTCACGTTGGAGAAGAGTGTCGGGAGTGGATGCTTCGCTTCACCATCATGGGGCACCATGAGTCTTTCAAGCTCCTAAAAACAGCGTGCCGTGACAGTGGTTTCCCGAAGCGGGGACTTGTACTAGAGAAAGCTTAGTCATTAACCAAAACCTTACTTAGTATTCCTTACATGCGATTATGGTAGCTATCATGATTCCGACTGAAGCAACTTTTGGTGTCGTAGTTCATCAAGTCGGGGGTACTTCTCCTCTTGGATAGCGAACATCGATAGAAGTGCCACCCGCTCAGAGTCACGCAAGGCCTTGTGCTTGTTGCCTTTGTAGGATTTGGGGGCTTCTTGATCACCCCCCTCACCATTTCTCCTGTTCACGTTCCGTTGTACCGCTTTCGTGACCGCAACAAGCCTGTCTTGCACTGCGTCATTCTTTGTCATCACCTCCAACTGAGCTACAACTTGCCCCTTTGTTGAGTGGTTTAGAGACTTCATGCGGCTTTCCATCTGCGCCCCAGTCTGATGGGCGCGCTCGCCTTCATCTTCACCCAAATCACCGATTCCGCCGTACCGTTTCACTGCGTCAAGTGCATGGTCTTCCAAAATGTGCATCTTGGGTGAAATTGGGATGTCGAGTGCTCGCCATACCGAAGAAGCATGCTTCAAATGATGCTCTAAGTGGAGCACCTGTTGTGGCGTGATGTGATTCCGAGGCGTCTGCAAAATAGAAAAAGTGGCATCGAGATGCCCCATCAATCGTTCATAGGCATCAATCACCCTTTTGATTGTCGCATTATCCACCCATTTCTGTTCGTCCGGGAGGTCCCGGACGTAGACCCAAATCTCTTCGAAGATAAACTTCCGATCAACCAACACTGTGCTGCAGGGGTTGCCTTGCAGAGCACCCCCATGAAACGCTGCCCTGTCAATTCCATGGGCACGCTCGATCCCTTCGAACTTGCGATAGACAGGTTGTCCATGCTTTCGTGAGTTCTCAGGGACACTCTTCTCTTTGTCCCATTCATGTTTTGCTTCTTTAACCAACTTTGCCCTTGCCTTCCGCTCACCATCCTTCTCCTTCAGGCTTTGTTTCAACAAAGCAATCTCAGCTGCAATGTGCTCATCCGGAACCTGTTGTTGTTGTTGTTGTTGTTGTTGTTGTTGTTGTTTTTCCTGTATCTGCCGCGTGATTTCCATCAGCTCGCTCACCACTTGTTCTTCTTCCTTTTTCCGTCTGAGCCATTCCGTTTCAAGATCGATCCAGGCTGCTGTGTAGATCTCACAGGCAGCCTGGAGATCACTGTACAAACAATCTAGAGCCTTGTTCACAACGCCCAACTTGATGTGGAGAACAGGCATTGACACATGACACACATCCACGGCAGTAAGCAAAGGCACATTTTTTATTCCCTTTTGCAGGGCACCCTTTGCATTCTCATCGAGCGTTTTGTTGTATTCAAGCTGGGCCTTCATTGTCGCAAGCGACCACTTTGTGCCTCGAGCATGACTAAGTGGCTGCCATTCTGCCTTTGTCAGCTGACAAAAGGCACACCAGCAGCTAGACATGCCTTCTCGCCCATAGTTGGTCATAATTTGGGCTAGGTCTCCTGCCAAGAACACTTCTACTGGGAGTCCTCCATAGAAGCGTGTGTCGCTAGGTTGGTCAGGACGTGACCCCGCAAGCCTTGAGTAGTACCACTCTTCATTTTCATTTAGTTGGGCTCGCTTCCACACGTCGATACCGCCTTTCTCTGTCAACTGACTTAGCGCACTGTCTAGTTTTGGCATGTAGGTGCTTTTCAGGATCTCGTAGGTGTCCTTCTTGCACCTAGCATCTGCTAGACTGTAGGAGTCTTTGTGTTCCGTCCACTTATTTGAGCTAGGGTCATGTTTCCGACAAATTAAGACCGCATGGGCACGAGAGAAGCCTTTCCCATGGTCGGCCGACACAACCATATCAATAGAGGTCCAATGCTGTCGAGTGTCAGCTCGATTAAACACAGTATTGCAAAAGTAAAGCAATACCTGTGTCGCATCTCGCACACTCCATTCGATTGACTCGTTGTTTAATTGTAGCGTATTGCATTCCGGTGCCACAGCCTTCTTAGTTACTAGGACTCTCTTTAGCTCATCAGGTGAGCTAACCAGGGGACATCCGAACCAGTACTTGAGGTGACGTGCAATCAGTCTTGCCTGCGAGTAGTTTATGTTTGCGTCCGACCACATGGCAAACGTTGCAACCGGGTCCATTGCAACGCACGCAAACTTTTGTTGTTTCACTGCCTCCTTGACCCCATTCGGAAATCTCTTGCCGAGATGGGCAAAGAGATTCTTTGCCGTATACTCCATGTCGGTCAGCTCCTCTTCTTGCCCCTCCTCTAACTGATCCTCCTCTAGCTCATCTACCTCGTCATTTCGCACATCTGTACTCGGCTTCAACACCTTCCGCGGCCTGTCGTTTTGTTTCCCGAGTGCTTCCAAGACTTGATCAATCCACTTGAAGTGTCTGTCTTGCTCATGGAAGCTTTTCAAATTGGTAGATTTTGGTATCCGAACCAAAGATACCATCCTACCGTTAGACATCCGGGTCGTGAGCACATCGTGCTTTCTTCGCTTGTCAGATAGAGTGACAAGGTCTCGCACAAGATCACTAACCGGTGTCAATTCCATAGGCATGCAACGTAGGTGTGCTCAATTTTTGATTGGGGGTCATAAAACTTTGAACCCCCAACATTTCGCCTCTTTCTCTCTCGTTGTGTTCATACAGTACTTTCATGACGGAGGCGAGGGCACCAGCAAGATCTTGCTCCTCAAAAGATTCGGATTCCAAAAAGTATTCTTCCATCACATCGAAGAACTCCGGCTTGAAGACTTTCGGAAACAAATGGCAAATCAGCTGTTGCTTGATGAGTTGATTCCGGCTCACGTGCTGCTTGTTGTTGTTCTGGTTGGTAGCAGGAGTGGTGATCTTTGAATTGTTCTCCATTCTCATCGCTCGTTTTCTTTCATTCTCCAATGTCTCACTGGAGAGAGAAACTCGCTTTTGCGTCCTCTTGTCATCAGCAGCTGCTCCTCTTGGCCTCTTCAGGATGCTACTTCTGCGCCGCCTTGGAGATGGGGTTTTTATCAGCGTTGTTGGATTCGTAGTCGTCCCCGTAGAACTGTCACCAGCTTGTTTTGTTGTTGCATTCAGAAGCAGCTTTTTTGTTTGTACTGCAATGGATTTGGTATTTTGAATCGATGGCTTGGTGAAATTTCGGAAGACATAAAGCGGACTTGCACTCGTTTTGTCGCAACCCACTTCAAGGAAATGTCGCCGTTGCTCATTTCCATACCTGCTTTTCGTGAGCGCTGTGATGTCTCGTAGGTGAAACCGGTCTAGGAAGGTTTCAATTTTCCTCTCTTGAACTCTCCACGACGAGGATGTTGATTCGTTCGTTGTTGCCACTCGTGACACCCATCCGACAACACTCAATAGGCACATTAGGGACTCCGTAGAGATCCCAAGTAGATTAGCGAGACTGTTCTCATCGCTTTCACCTACATTTATGCCATACCACCATGGCCTATTGGCCGAACCAATTTCACGGATCAACTTTGCGAGTGCTTCGTCCATGACGATCCAAGTTGTTGGAGGCTACTACTCCAGCGGAAGATGGCAAAAATAGTGCAATCGCGAACACTTTCTAGGGTATTATGGACAACTATCATCTGAATGAAGCTGTGCAATATGTTCGCGATTGGAGAACTACATCCCGCGGTATCATCATTGTTGATGCGCAAATCACGAGTTCTGCACTTCAAAAAATGGAACGAGATACGAGATACGATACACACATGGGCACGTGTGGAGGGTCGGCCGGCGAAGACCTACAACCTAGAGACCAAGACCAAGTGAATACTGTAGGCATAATATTACAATACAAAATCGGCTCCTTGTCGAACGTGGGTATCACGACTGGAAACAACGGAAACAACGGAAACAACTGGTATCACGACTGGAAACATCTTAAGTAAGTTTTGCAAGACCAAAATTAAACATTCTTCATAACAGTAAGTCCGTTAAGGTGGCAGGATAAACGTTAACTTTCTAGTTACTATCAGGAACCATAATAAGTATTTTTCTTGTTGATATGGCCCGCTCCGTATTAGGCGATGTTTGGAAGTAGAGCTCTTAATACTAATTGGGCTACACGTGCAACTGGCCATCGGTAATAATTTTCGTAGGTGTCCCTGCGCGACGAAATTTCCTTGGTCGCGGATGTAGATATGCTCGCTCGTGGGTGACTCAACAGAACACATGACTCGATCTATGAAGCCTACCAAACGAAGCATACCATACAGAGCAAGCCACCAGAAATAGATGCGTCGGACAATGGCGGGATCACCGAAATATTCAAAGGCACGCGACAACAGAACGTGTCTCACTCAAAAGATATCACATGGGAGTCAATGGTCATTGTACCCATGCCAAAAACAAAGGTATACGTAGGCATGGTACATGTGGAGAGTGACTTTAGGGTTCCTTTCTCATGGATCTACTACTCCTAGAGTACAAATCCATGCCAGAGAAAACACAAAAGAGTTCGTGGAAAAGACACAATCTAGAACGAACAAGAGAAAATCTGTAGCTTATACTATTCATGAGATCTCTTGGGTCCCAAATTTCTTCCTTGTTTCTTTTTGTGCTTAGTATTGGATTCCCGCTGGAATCCCCAACACTCCGTACGGTTGGAACCTTCATATCTTGCTTGGTACCTGCTTTGCAGCGATAGAACACGACTTTGGAAACGAGCAAACGTCGTGCTTCATCCTTGCAGAACCATATGATCCCAGTAGTGTGTTTCGAATTGGAGATACAAGCCAACTACAAAGTCAAGCATATAAGCAGCATGCGCGACAAAGTAGTATGATGTTCGCGTTGTCGTTGCACGGTTCGTGGACAAAGGATGGGTTCTTTGCACAAGAAACAATCAACAACATCACAACAACGGTGATCGCCAAGCAGGAGGAGAAGGACTTCAAGAAGGGCTCCGCATATACGACAACAGACCACCGTTCAGTTCTCTAAGAACGTGCGACAAGACAAGCAGTCACCTCTTCGAACCAAGGTTCAGTTTCACAGAAATTCTGACCGAATTTGCAAACAGGTTCGACCTATACCCGCTTGTCAAAATACAAGAGAGGATCTGTTCTCAACGTGAAAGATATGATTGGTTGTGCAACCATTCATTTTGTCATTGGAAAAATAATATAACCCTTTTTAGTTTGATTCTGTCTGTTGCCGTTTCTGTGACTTGGATGGTTGTCCACTCCACAAGTGGTGCAATTGTACCACAATCGCAGTGATATCGTCTCGATATTCCCCTTCTTCTTCGTGCCATTTCGACGCGGCTGCTTCAATTAACGCTTGACAGGCCTTGGTTGCGCCGAGTTCTTCCAAATGGTCACCTACAATTTGCACTGCTTCCTGAGACTCCAAAAATTCCCAGACACCATCCGATGCCAGTATCATGAATTCATCCCGTTCGTTCACAGTATGTGTCGAGACGACGGGATCGGCAATCACGCCCACGTCGGACACGGCATGGTCTCCAATCGATCGCGCCATGGCTAATCCAATTTGAGTCATTTCCGCATCCAACCACACACGCGCTGAAAGCCCTGGACCGGGCGGTGGCGACACAAAACCACCCAGATTTAAGATTCGTTCCATTTCCAAAGGCGAGTCCGGATTTTGATCGTTTGTTAAATCAATACCTTCCCAATCACCATTGTCCTCGCGTTTTCGACCCAAGACGGCACGCGAGTCCCCTGCGTTCGCCAAGGTTATTTTCTTGTCCTGCAACAAGGCCAAACAGGCCGTGGTGCCAGCAAAAAATGGTTCAATAATAGGTTCGTGCTTTAGGGCTTCGTCCACAGTAAGAAAGGTTTCCCTCATGGCAGCTTCCAAGTTGGTTGAGAACAAAGGATGTTTTTCAAGGCGACGTTGGATTTCATGCAAGGCAAATTGGGAAACCAATTCACCACCTTGTCCATGACCATCATACACAGCAAATAAGGCTGTCTTATCGGAATTGGCATATGGATATGTTATTCCACCTCGATCTTGATTGATTTTGGCCGATATGGATGTTTGTTGCTCTTTCTGTGTACCATTTATCTTGGCTTCGTTGTCAAAGCTTTCCGCGCTGTCTTGATAATCACCCCAAAATGACTCATTGTCTCTGCTCAGCTTGTCTCCGGTAGTTATGGATGGTTGTTCGTTCGGAGGGGGTGATTGTTCATAATCACTCTCGTCGTAGATTGGTTCAATACCATGACAAGAGTAAGTCCCCACCACATGCTTGGGAAAGGGCAACATTTCTTCGTCCGAATGATGGTGCCGTTGCTTCCACGAATATCTTCGTCGACTTCTCGTGCGAAGTCTGCGAGGGCTAAACTCCAACAAATGGGACTCCAAGTGCGTAGAATGTACAGTATCCGCGGCATCATCATCCAAGGCCGAAGATTGTGACGGAGGCAACGGATTCTGTTTGTGCAACACATGATTGTGATGGATCGGACTGGGAGGGGCGAATGGACCAGAAATCATTTCAGCCGAATGCATAATGCGCGCCTTGCTATTGTTGTTGTTGTTATTATTGTTCAATGAGGGCGACGCAGATGTATTGGATGCAACACTGCTCTCGGCTGTCGATAAACGCCTCTGTCGCTTCGGATCCGGTCCATCAGCATCGTCGTCCTCATTATTGGAAGGATCTTCTTCCAAGTTTGGCATACGATTGAAGGTAAGCGAAAGCCGTCGTTTACGAAACGTATGGGCCTTTTCATCCATGTCGTCGTCCTCTCCATGCGGTTGTTCCGAAGTTGTTTGAGGAGTAACGACGTCTCCATTCGACAAGCAATCTTTTTCGCATTCCTCCTTGTTCCTAGTCTCAGGTTCCTCTGCTTTGTCGTCCTCAGCTTTGGCCACAAGCGCTGCAGCATTGGCCGCTTCGAGATGGTGTCGGGGTAAGCTGAGGCGTCTTCTTCGAAAGTTCAGAGGCTGGTCTTTACCCAAGGCATCGTCTCCATTTCTTTCCACCTGTTGCTCTTGTTCTTCCATGTGATTTGATGAGTGCTTTCCTGTATTCGAGGGTGACAAGAACTGTGATGATGTTTGCTCAGTTGCAGCAGCGGCTCCATGGCGCTATTCTCGTCTTGAAGGTGAAGAACGAAATGTGGTCATCCCGACTGGCATCATAACTCAACAGCTTAGTTGTCGGTTTTTCGGCTACTTCTATAAAAGCGTTTGCATCAAAACATTGTACTCCATGAGCACACCTGAGCGGATGTCGTAGTGTCCTTCGTGCGTCACACTGTCACGCCATTCAGAACTTGCATCGTCCGTTGATCCATGACCATGATGAACAACCTTTGACCATGACGCCCCTGCGTGAAGTCGCGAGATGCGCTATAATCGGTATAAAATGTCGAAGGTCGTGGTTCTGAACGGAAGACCAGCTCGGTTGAATGAGTCGTCCTGTCTTCTCGATGAGTCCACCGCATGACTCTCTGGAGAATCTGCCTTGTAGATTTGATGCTTGTATCAACAATCAACTCCAATGCAAGCAAATAGGTTCTATGGAATATGAATACCAAGCCACGATGAGGAATCTTTTCCTTTTGTTGATGTGGTTCGTTGGATTCCAGTGAGATGGACGTGAAGGTTGACTCGCTCCAACAGACAGACATCTTTGTCTTCCAACTTCCACTCGCGAGATCTGTCACGCCTCGCGCCTACTCGTCCAGCGATCGTTCAAATTGCTGAGAAGGATTTGGGAGGATAAACACACTTCTTGACGGAAAAGTGAGTTCATTATTTCTCTTTAGTGGTCGAGAAGAATCATGCGTTTGAGTCTTTCACCAAGTAAGGATCGTTCGGAACGAAGGAACGGAGCATGGGGTGTGTATACCAGAGTTCCGGCCATGGACTATGGTACAAACAAGTCGAGTGGGGGATGCAACACAATCACAGGAATGGTTTTGGAGCATTGTTGCAACAAACGAATCATGGCATTGGTTCTCCTTCTTTTGATCACTGGCCTTGTCCTCACGACCGTATCGCGGAGTGAAAAGCCCTGCTGCAACAACGTCATGACGAATGACACAGAGTCACGTTCCTGGCTCGGGGACACCAATACGACACTGAGTGGTAGTCCTTCCTCCGTCCAAGCCGAGCAACAGCAACCGCTTCCAAACATGACCAGCCCAACCCAGTATTACGTAAGCAGACGGAAGGCACTGTCGTTTTTCTTGTCGCTCACAGCTTGAATTCTAACATTCATCCCAACATTGTGTGTTCCGGTTTTCAAATGTTGTCCTGCTCTCGTTCCTTTTCCTGCATGGAATCAGTACTTGCACATTCCCAAGGTAGATCCAGATATTGTATGCTTGAAATTACATGATCGACGAGTGCATCTTACACCAATTTGTGTTTCCTTTCTAGACTGGAGGCTACACAATGCATAAAATGTTGCGTAGGGGAGGAGTTACGCTCCAACAACTGGGTATGGGGCGTCGATTCAATATTGAGCAATGGCAGAATTGGACACAATCGCATCCGACTTATCGAGTCTTTATGACCGAGATGGGGTTCAATCAGTACCAACCCCCTCACGCGCTTACCCTGTTTCGTGAGCCAGTGTCTCATGTCCTTTCTCAGTACTTTCATTGTAAGGAATCCATAGAACATAATCGCTTGGGGAAAGCGGACGCAATGCCCGATACATTGTTGGAATGGCTCAAAGCATGGCACGAGATTAGACAACGAGATCCACAAATTGAACGAAACATGTCCGACCCTTTTATCCATTGGAGGGATCCTAATTTTACCTGCTTTATCCCCCTCAACTTCCAGAGTTGGTTGACCATGTTCCCAGAATCAAAAGATGACTTGCTGGGTCTCTTTGATGCGGTCGGTGTAATGGACGATATGGATCTAAGCTACTGTGTATTTGCGACAACGATTCTTCAAAAGGTCCCGGACGACTGCAACTGCTCTACTGGCCAACCGGTCACCAAACTGCCTGCCAAGATGGCGGATCATGGTGTCCTCCACCACGGGAGTTCCTTTACTCCAACGGATGAGGAACTGTCGTTGATTCAGGAATTCACGCAATTGGATCAAAAGTTGTACCAACTTGCAACTGAACTGTTTGAAGAACAAGTGAGTGAGGTCGAGCAAGTTTACAGTGTAAAGCTTTGCCGCAAAGCATCGTAGTGGGCGGTTCTGTCGGGAAGGGACTGATAACATTTGTGACACCAGTTTCCATGGAACAATATCTGGTCGTGTCAGGACAATTATTTGAGAAACTTTCTTATGAAGACACTAAATTGAGGGCAGCGCGATTCTATTTTCTGAACTAGTGTTCCATCTCATATCTAAACAGAATAAAAGCAATCTATATAGTACAAAATAGAGCCATCTTGCTAGCATGCTTTATGCAGTTCTAAGACTGTTGACATTGTACACCTTGACGACCATCGTCTTCGTCATCGGAATCGTACGCGGAATTAGAGTTTGCCGCACCACCTCTGCCAAACTGTCTCGCATCACCCGTTTCCAAATGAACCACTTCGACGTCTTCTGGTTTGTATTCAATATCCATGGCTTTGCCGGGTAAATACCGACGTAATTGTTGAATAGCACTCTCGGAAATTTCTCCGTCTTGCGGAAACTTTACTTGAAAGAGCACGTATAGATTACCCCGAACAAAGGGATTGCCTCGACTCGGCATTCCCTCGTTGGGAACAATTTTGCAAAATGGTTTGCCTCTTGGTGCCTCGGCCTGGATCACTTCGCCCGGTTTGGATTCAATGACAACTTGTCGGCCATCCAAATGAGTGACTTTCCAGGCGAAACCACAAAGTGCCTCATTCAAGGACAAGGTTTTCGTAATTAATAAATCGGCCCCCTTGCGTTTAAATACCTCATGGGCTTGTTCTTGTACGATAAAGTTGATGTTCCCCGGTTCCATATTTGGTTTCTCGTCGGCGGCTCCCCGAAATACCACCTTTTCATTGTGTCGCATTCCCTTTTCAATGAATATTTCCAGCAGTTTGCGTTCTTTTCGCTTATTGCAAATATAGCCTTCCCCGTCGCAATGGGGACACGCTCGTTGCATTTGTTGTACCATCCCCAAGGCAATGCGTCTCAATTCCACCACGACACCTTGACCATCGCAATACGTGCACATCCGCGGTTCGCCATCCAAAACTTGTCGATTGACGGCCAGTTTGACGGTTTTCCCATTGTATAAGTCCTCCAAACTCACTTTAATGGCATGATTGACATCTTCTCCACGACGAGGGCCGGCACTCCGACGACGAGGACCCCCACCGAAAAACATGCTAAACAAATCGTCGGCCGTGGCACCACCGGGACCACCGTCGTCTTCCAGCCCCTCCAAGCCATATTGGTCATATTTCTTTCGTTTCTCGGCGTCGCTGAGAATTTCATAGGCAGCATTAACTTCCTTGAACTTTTGTTCGTCACCGCCCTTGTCGGGATGTAACTTGACAGCAAGCTTGCGATAGGCCTTTTTGATATCTTGCGGTGTAGCCGACTTTTCAACCTGTGATGCGACAAAACACAGGTAAAAGAGAACAACAACAGATTGTGCATGTGAGACAAAACACCGAGCGAACAACTGATAAACAGATCAAAACAACCACAGTTTCGCCGTCCTAACCCCCCATCCTGTTCCATGACGTACACCCAGAGTTTCATACAGCTTCGTGGTGTCGGCTTGCCCACTCATTCGTCCCGACCGTCCAGGGCCTCCACCACGACCACCGCGACCAGATGAATGAGCAAAATGCTCAAAAGGATCTCCGCCAAAGTACATGTTCTTGTTTGTGTGTTGCCGTGGATGAACTCAAGATGAATGAATCGATCCACCACTGCACCAGTCGATAAAGCACCCAGATCAGCTGCCGTTCAAACAATATACTTGGATTTTTGGGCAGAACGCTGAACTCAACGTCAACTGCACAGATTTCGCAACAACAACAAAAGTGGGAGATGAGCATGAGAAAAAGCGTGGTGGTGCGCGACCGCAAAAATGAGCCGTTGATCCCGTACAGAGAAACGAGCGATTGAAACACGACCAAATCCGACATCGACATAGCTATTATTCGTACCCAGGATAAAAATTTTAGTAATTTTATCCTCATTTGAGTCGCACAAACGTCTTTTTTATCCTGAGACTGCTTATCTCGTGACCAATAACGATGATTATTCATTGGATAAACAGTCTTATTTGTATTGGGATAAGGTTTCATCCACCGTAGTTGCACGTAGAGAGTGGCACGCTCGATAAGCACGCCTGCCGACCAATGTCGTCCATAGCAGTCGCCAGCAATTGCAATGACGAAAAACCAGGCAATGCTCTCCACAGTCATTACCTGAAGCACCTAAATGGCTCATCCGAGTCGAATGATGACCGTAATGGCCGATCATCTGACCTTTTCGATAGACAGATAAAAAATTAACACATTTACTTTTCCTATTGTGCATTCAATCGTCATGCCGCGAACGCAAAGAGCCACGCAACGGGCTAATGGCACGGCTTCCTCCTCACGTCGCTCGTCGTCTACTCGTCGTCGTAATCCTCGTAATGAGGATTCCCAACCTGACAACCAGCCTACGAATGGAGACGAGGAAGCTACTACTCACTCGACTCATCGCCGTATATTATTTCCTATACTATCACCAACACCAACCACTCCCACCAATACAACAACAGCAACTACAAATCCACCAAACACAAACAATTCCACTAACTCCAGCAACAACCATCCTGTCCATGGCGATGACAATGGGAACCCTCCATCCAATTCTCGTCGTACACCACCGCAGTCGTTGCTTGAGGCTGTACGTGGGAGTGCAGTACTTCCCCAACCCCGTATGCGTATGAGTGTTTCGGAGATGCGTGCTGTGACACACCAGATCATGGACACTCTTATGCGAAAAAACACGCGCGAAGCTTATAAGTATCGTATTTTAGAGTTTCGAGGTTTCTGCGCTACAATTTACAACTGGCAAACTGAATGTACTCGTTTCACCGTTACTGGTGAGAAATTGTACCAATTCATGTTTTACCAAGTCTTCCGCGACCAAAAAACCAATAACAAAAAGCCTGGAGTATTCAACGTTGTTGATTATGACCGTCTATGTGACAAATATGTGGCAATCCTCGACGCACACAACGGTACGATCTCTGGTAATGAATCTGCGATTCTGGACGAAATGGAACCTAGGAACCCTCTAGGGTTTTCGTCCATATCAACATATCGCTCCGCCATACGCAAGTTATATGATTACCAGGCCGAAGAAGGGAACGGAAGCAACTCACTCAACTGGGACACACAGATCTGTACAACCAGCATCAAGAACCTTTTGAAAATTGTACAAGTAAGTACTACAATAGTCAACCGAACTGTGATTCAAATGAATGTGTAACTAACCAGTGATTTACTCCTCAGGGGCGGTCGGCTCGTGTTGCGAAGAAGAATTACAAAGAGAAAGTGAAGGAATGCTCGCCATTTGAACACACGGAATTAGTCGGAAAAATTGAAGAAGTATTTTGGCTCGCTGGTTGCGACGAAAACGTTATTCGAACCACATTTACTTCTCTTCGCAACCGCTTCTCATTTCTCATGAATTACGCCTCTATTCTCCGGAGCGAGAGTTTACATATCGCTGAATTGTCGGACTTAAGGGTTTTCAAAATTAAATGCAAGCAAGACCACGACTCGATGAACATAGTACTCATGCAGTTTTTCACCGGAAAAACTGTCAAGGCCGATTCCCCTTCGCAATTCGCTCGCGCAACACGACACCGCGATGTATTTACCTGTCCGTTGGGTGCTTTGGCGACTTATCTAGTGTACCGTTTTCAAACCAACGTTGAGTTTGTCCCATCGCACAATTTTCCTGACCTCCGTGACAACTCATCATGGTTTGACATCAAATTGTTGGTCGAGCTTGGTTCAGACCACTGTCGTCAAATGGACCAGCAATGCTTCCGCCGTGAATTGTCGAAGGTGTTCAAAAAGCTTGGTATAGTATCCGACCATGTAACCCACTGGTGTCGTCACACAGCGCCTTCTCACTGCGAATTTAAGGAGCTGTCACCTGACTTCACAAAACAACTTGGTAAGTTTGTCACCCCTAATGTTGTTGTCATCGTTTTGTCTATACATATCTAACTATATTGTTCCTATTACACAAGGCAATTGGGACCGGGATGTCCAAGAATCAAGGTACAGTGCCAAAGTTCCGATATCTGCCATTCGATGCATGGCAGGATTTGAAGTTTCAGATGGCTATTGGCTTCCTCGTGGAAATTTGGAGGTACCGGAGGATGTGAAAAATCTCGTATGGCCATGGCTTGACAGTGCAGAAGACTTCACACTTGGTTACACAGAGGAGGATGTCGGAGACGACGACGACCGTCCTCCCCCAGAGCACCCAACAGCCATGGAATTTCTTAGGTTCCTAAAGTTTCTTCGGACGGTATTCATTCAAGACATGGCTGCGATGATTTGCCTCCTACAATCATCAGAAGACCCACGTGCCAAAAAACGACTATCTCACGACCTGTTTTGTCGCTTTCCCATGTTTTCCTCCCCTCTTTTTTGGTCATTCACCGAATCAATGCGCGAGCACTTGTTGGAAGAGAACGATATCAACAATGACCCCAGTGTGGTTCTGATTGATCGATGCCTCCCTGGACTCAACAAAAGATTCGACCAAGTTGCAGATGGTGTGGTAAAATTAGAGCGCTCAATGGAAGAGGTCAACACACAGTTGCAAGAGGAGCAGATGAACCAAGCTGACAACTTTCATCAGTTGGAGCTTCGACTTACAGAACAAGCCAAACGACGCCAACTGCAACTCACATCTACTCTC
The DNA here is from genome assembly GCA_946965045.2 of Epithemia pelagica. Classification (NCBI taxonomy): domain Eukaryota; phylum Bacillariophyta; class Bacillariophyceae; order Surirellales; family Surirellaceae; genus Epithemia; species Epithemia pelagica. The sequence continues at coordinate 1,295,014 of OX337235.1, read as the reverse complement.
AGCTCTTTTTTTTCCCGTGGAGTAGCAGAGCGTGCCACAGAGATGGAACAATTTGTCGTCGCCGCCCATACAAATATCGCCAACGAGAACGAATCCCCAACCAACGAGTCCCCAGCCGGTGTCTCCCAAAGCCCACAAATTGCGACGCCTACTCTCACAGTGGAGACGTACTCACCCCTGGCAATTTCTCCTCCAGCTGACCAACAATCTCCAGCTGACCAACAACCTACAGTACAAGTTACTTTACCTCCTTCTCTGACTGATGGAGATCAGTCAGTTGACGACGAACTTACTATGGTCTCTAACAGAATTTTGTCTTGTCGTTTTGTTGGCAACAACTCCAGTCTTTCACTGTCCGAAATCTATCAAGAATTCTACGGTTTGGAGGCATACGAAGGAGTTCCTATAGCTGGTGGTTTCGCAGCATTGGATAAGAAGTACAAGACTAAGTGGCGTCCCGGTTATTCACCGTCCGACCAAAATTTCTTTTCACGGGTAAATGCTTTATTGAAAGGAATCGCAACAAAAGCAGGTGTCGAATTCGGTGTGTGGAATGCACAAGTGGAGGCACAATGTACGGAATGGGACCAATACGTGAAAAAGAAAGGTGTAGCTGGAGCACTGCGGCATTTACAAGGTTCTGGAGAAATTGCCAAGAAGGGGAAGCGCAAACGCACGGAAGACTAATACAAGGATGTCGCCTCATTGAAGGCGGGTGGTGGTGGGACTTCTTTTTACATAATATCCATCCTGTTTAGCATATTATTCCTATGTTTTTACTCTGTCACATTCTTACTCTGTCAATTGAGAGTCGTCTTTCCTTTCCTCTTCATCTTCCTCGTTTTCAAACTGTGCTATATCTTCTGGTCGGACCACCGACTGATCGCCTCCTCGAAGGATAACTTCCCTGGTATATTCACTGTAATCGTCAAGTGGGTCGGATCTCTCGTCTTCGTTAAGTTGGCCCGAACGCTCATTGAAGCGATGTTCCATACTGGCCATCCGTACACTTAAGTGTTCCATTTGTTGCACCAGCGTTTGTAACATTGACTCCATGCGGTTGTTTGCAGGATCTTGCCGATAATCACTCGGAGGTGTATTAACACTAACTCCAGAAGTAGTAAAATCTGGGGGAACTTCAGCCGATATTCCTTCGTCAACGATATTCTCGGACTTTTTCTTCTGCACGGTACGGTTCTCGTTACAGAACACTACGTAATGTGGGTTTGACTCGATTATAGCCCATGCTTGATCGACATTATGGGGAACCCGCAAATTTTGTGGGGCATAGGAATTTTTATGTCCATCCGCGAATTGGACAGTAACACGTGGCTTTCTTTTCTCGGGACTTGGGAGTTTAGTCACCCAACCACAATGGTCCTTTCTGACGGACCACTGTGACTTGACAGCCACAAGATCCCCCAACTGCCAACGAGGAAGTCGCGGCGAATCAACGAAACTACGTCGAGAGGAATCGTCCATAACACAACAATTTCCCAGAAATTCCAAACTCAACGATAGAAAGGGACCAAACACACGACTCTGAATCACTTGCAAGGAATCAAACACTATCCCAACGGAGACAACAAGAAAAACAAAGAAACACAACAATCAAACAATTTGCTGATTGGAATCACAAATTGAATAAGGATGGAGTCTTCACCCAAGAAACAAAAGACAGGCGATGTTATCGTAATCGATAGCGACAATGATGAAAAGGCACCGACGAAAGAAGGGAAGGTCAAAGAAGAGGAACGTCCCACAAAGCAGGAAGAAGACGAAGAAGACCGTAAGCCTCCGCCCAATGACACGGCTGAGACGACTACGACACCTACGGAGACACCGACGGAGACAAACGACTCTGGATTGGGTACTGGTTCGGTGAGTTTGCAGAATGTAGAAACTGTCCATTCTGCAAATGTGACTGTCCCAGTTGTGTCGTACAACTATTCGTTCACCAGTCGACAAATCTATCCGTTACCACTTGGGTTGCCCGTGCTCCACAGTGGAAGCAATCTTGATCCAGGCAAGTATAAACGGTACTTTACTTTTCACGGTACTGAACGTGTCCCAGATTCGACGCGTGAGGGAGAAGATTTCATCAAGTGTTTCTTAACGCGTCTTGACAAACAAGGTGATGTACTGTCGTTCCGATCCCGCTCTCTAGTACAGTACGAAGACTCGATGACGTATCGCCGCGGGATTCCAGATGGTCTTCACCTGGTACGCTTAGATGTATACTACATCAAGCACCCAGAAATCCGCGTTCGCCGTGTTTTCACTTGTCAAATTGTCCAGACCTTTATTCTCTACGCTGCCGGATGTCCTACTGTGCGAATCACAATGTCGGAGCGTAAGATTCACTTGATGGAGCCAGCGACTGTATCTGGATATCTACATTTTGGAACCCGCGAGATTGAAGACCCATCTGATTCAAACCAGGTGGTTGTTGCTTGTACGATTGCCATGAGTCCCATTGGGCAATCCGGTGTCACAACTTTTTACCCTCACCCTTGAGCCACATACACGACCGAAGACCAGTGATTGGACAAAATGAGTCCTATAAATTAGCCATAATTGATTAGTAACACCAAATTTTAGTACACATAATTGTCTATCTTCAGAACAAATATAGGCAGGAATGAATACGACTGAAATTTCACAGTAACATACACGACCATCTTGTGTTCTAATGGAGAGTATAGAGAATGTCACAATCTCAAGAGAAGAAAATTCGAAGAAGAATATGAATACACAGAGAGGAGTATGGCCCTTCCTGGAAGGTCGCCATTATAACGTGGATCCTGATCCAGTTCAGGACATCCGGTACTCGTGGAACGACCGTATTCTCCAATACTTCTCTTTCCATGGCGACCAAGTTGAAAGAGTTGGTGAAATCGAGAAGATAGTACACGATATCCTCAATGTAATGGGAGAAGATGTCACGCCCAGGAGTTTCCAAAAGACCGAAAGTACTACGAAGACGTATACAACGGAGTGCCGGTTCCATCGACTAATACCGGATGGAACCCATGTTAAATCGATGGATTTTTTCCCACAAGATGCCGGAGAGTCGGAAAATATCATTTATCAAGTCATATGCTCAAGGATCCTATATCTAAGTGGCAATCCCGTATTGAGAATTAAAACGACTCTCCCAGAATGGTATGTATTTAACAGTGATCGGAGACTAATTGAAGTACGTCGGGCATCCCATAATGAAAATTCGCCAATGTCGCTTAAGCCCGGGATCGCTTTGTCCAACGACATGTTGAATTTAATTCCAGGACAAGATGCAAACACAGTTCACCCGAGAGATTTTTACCTTGTTCTTCCGTTAGGATCATGGTCATCACGATTGGAAGGAACAGTTCAGAGAGATCGATTTCGCAGTATCCGTCGCGGAGAATCAGAAAATAACCGTAATGTGCGTAACCGGTCTAGTAAGTACTAAAAGAAGAATAGTAGAAAAACATAAACTAATAGTAATTTACTTTTTGACATTAAAGAAATCTTCCATTTTCATCTGAGAGTATTTTTTTTCCAGAGAATTGTCGTACGGAGGTTGGTAGACACGACGAGACGAGCCATAATGGAGGATGGTACCACCATTCGTAAGTAACATCACGGCCGTGATTTTGTCATTCGGATGACCAAAATCAACGTCGTCTGGGTTCACCAACTCCGGATCGTTCTTCATATCTTCCTTCGTAGGTGCAGGATCGGGTTCGTCTTTCAGAAAGGAGAGTTCGACGGAGGATTCTTCGTCGGGCCAAAAATCATCCAAGTTGTCCTTCGATTCGTCCATAGAAACCTCTTTCTTCGATGTATCCTTCGGCTTAGGGTCGGAACTCGGGTCGGAACTTGCATCGTCATCCATATTCATGTTGAGAATTTTGTCGAAGGTCGTAACAGTGTTTTCGTCGTCGTGGTCTTCCATGGTGATTTACTGTTTTCTTTCATTTCTGTCTGCCAAGTTACTACCAGCGCAGGCATCAACCTGTATAGGGGCGCGCATAAATAACAATGTCTAGCGCATGCCGATGTATAACGGTCAGAAACCATATTACAGAACGCAAGCATCCACCTATTTAGCGGCGCGATTAATTATTCATAAAATTTAACAAGCCGGATCTTACCTTGATACTACGTTGGCACGTGCAAATGTAAGTTGTTGTTATTTAAATTAACGACTAGATACTGGTTCGGAAGCAAACTTTTGACGTGAAATAGACGAAAAAGCAAGCAACAACGAGAGTGAAGGAGCGAAACAAACCATCTCTGACTACAATGGAGAAGTCTACGGGTGGTAGGCAAGAGGAGGGCTATCTATGGTGTGGCGTATGCAGGAACAGAAACTGTGCAGACTGTGACAGGATCTTTGTCACTGCCATGTCGGTCCAAGTAGCAATGGGTTTGTCAGAACACAGCAAAACAACGACAAGGACGAAAAAAATAAAAAGAAGACAGACATCAGGTGACCATTTGCCCATCACGACAACAAGGGAGGAATGCATTGACGAAACCATTAGGGAAGGGAAGGAAGTCGTGACACTGCAAGGAAGGAGAGCATATCTGGGAAAAACAAAACGCAAACTCATTTTCCCATCGAGTCCGAGAACAAAACGCAAGATAGTAAAGGAGAAATATCCCATAACGAAATAGAACGATGTCAAAAATTAAAGACCCAGAAATACTGCCTTTAAGTGATGTAGAAGCCCTACAGGGAATGGTGGGATCACCTACGACAAAATGTAGTATAGGTTGAGAAGTACGTCACTGGTTAATGATAACGGTTTTTACCCAATGTTTTATCCGTTGTAATTTGTTGGGAATGTGGTTGAGCAGGCGCGAAAATCAAACGAAAAACCGTTAAAAATGGCTCTAGTCGGTAATTTTGAGCCGATCCGGGCTTACTGGACTGGGATAAATCGGCGCATATCCTACGTGATTGACTGCGGGGGTGGGTCCCTTATCCCAGGATAACCCCGTGTTGTCCGGATATCAATAACATTATATTATCGGTACTATGTACAGATCGTAAGATCTGTAGGAGTATCTCCTAAAGATCCAGGCCATTGAATAGGAATGCGACGCTTTATGAAAGGCACCGAAAGCGAAGGTGTACCGCAGTCTCTACGGCAATGGCACTGTTTGTGGACGTCACACCACAGCTTGGGAACTACCTAGGCTGATGATCGCACAGTGGCTTCTCGTGTGGTAGGCCAAGTCACATTTCTCTAAGCCTATCACCGATCACCCAATTATGAACCAGGCAGGAACATCAACACTTTTCCAAAGTTTTCCAAAGGGGGACCATGTGGTGCTGACTTCCACATGGAAAACGCCTTCACTCATGATCTCAAGGTGAGGATGCAAATAATGTGCATAACATGTCACGTGGAGGCGTGTTACATGCTCGTTTCTATTCGAAGAGAGGACCATGGATCGAATGGAAGGGATCCACGTTTTGAAAGAAGGATTTGTCTCTTGGTGAATCTTCAACGAATGTGTGAAGTAGCTACTCATCGTGATTTTGCTGCGTCACACCCAAGTCCGGCTGTCCTTCATGTAAAAACTTCTTGTCAATGAAGCGTGTTTCGTTTCCAAAGATGTACACCACGCGATCATATGCACTTTCCCACTCGGGATCTAGGTTAGGGGCCATATCGTTGTCGTTACATATGGGGTTCACATCATTCTCGCTGTTTGGGTTGCAACAGATACAACAGTCACAAACGATAAAGCCACCATCGCAATCCGCCACCAACTATTCTGTTCCGTCCACATCGTCGCGAGGTTCCTTGAAGGTGTCCAAAGCGCACATATGAGTTAGATCGCCTGTTAAAACGTTGTCTTCGAGAAACATGGCCCGCAAACTGGCGAGTTTGGCGTATGACGTTGGAACCTCCCCACTGAAATCATTTCCGTTCAACAGCATGAATTGGAGGTTCACCAGGTCTCCGTAACTCGACGGAAGCTTTCCATACATATCATTACTGCTCAAATCTAACAAAATCAAGCGTCCAAGTGTCGAGACGAATTCTGGAAGATTCTGGAAGCGCTGAGTTCCCTTCAAAGAAAGTTCTTTGAGTTGAGTAAGCTCTTTGAAGGTGTCGGGGATGGGGCCCGGCTCGAAGCCCTGATTGTTGGCCAAGAACAGATACTGCAGATTTGTCATTGCTCCAATTTCTGTTGGTATCTCACCACTGAAGTTGTTTGGAGAGGTCGAGATGGACAACATTGGGCAAATTGCTCATCGTTGCTGGTAAGGGCCCTCTCATACTACACCCATGAAGTGCAATGAACAACAAGGCAGAATTTTTCTGTGGAATCTCGGGGAACGAGCCAGCAATACCCTCAATTCCATGGAAATCAATCATAACCAGGTCCGGTATTTGGAACAAATGAGGCGGGACGGACCCCTCCAGTGGGTTATTGGAAAGAGTCAACATGTACAGATTCGGATTTTGCGTCATGAAGGAATCGTCAATGGTGCCCGTAAATTTGTTGTCTTCCAGAAAAACGTAGCGAAGCTCCGTCATGGAATTAAAGGCTGTCGAGATATCACCGCTCAAATCATTGTCATCTAGAAAGATATAAACCAGGCTTACCATATTTCTCATATTCGGTAATGGTCCCGATAATTTGGTATTGGGGAACTGTATTCCGGAAAAGGACAACATAGGGAACAAGGCACGCAAGTCAGTAGCAGCAATGACTGACATTGTCCGATACGACCATTTCAACTTACAAAGAGCTGTTTGAGGTTTGACAACCTATTGATACAAGAAGGAAGAGATCCTCCCACAGCGGTATATCCCATGGACAAATATTCTAGATTGGTCAACTCGCAAATAGCTTCGGGGACCGTACCGCTCAGGAATTCATTAAAATTAAAGTCGACCCTGACTAGTGTCGTTAGGAGACCCAGTTCTTCTGGTATGGCACCAATTGCATTCAACTTATCTGCAGTATCGCATAAGTACAACAAAATTATATAGTTCATGGATGAGAAGCGATAGGTTCAAGGTTTCGTTCCAAAAGTGAGAAACAGCACCTTAGAGCACCAAGTTGCACAAAGGAACGTACCAAGAAAGAGGTCAACGACATTATCATTGGAGCAAAGCAACCCAAATCGAACCTTTTGCCATGTGCTGGGCTCATGAATGTCATTCCATTCGCAGGTGGGCCGGTCACTGAGAAAGTTGAAACTATTCTACCAATCGGTGTCACCGCCTGTGGAATAATACACGACCGTCATGACATATCTCAAGGTAAATTGATATGTTTGATCATTGGTATTCATGTCCATGGATGCATCGGGTGTGGCAAAGTTTTGTGGATCCTCCTGCGCCATCCATTCCACCGCCTTGGACTGCGGGGAAGTGGATGAGGCAAAGGCGGACGAGGGCGACAGGCCCCTCGCCACGACATATTCTTGAATTCCTTCTGAACTGCTTTTGCGTGCCTGATTTTCGTTCTCGCGATTCCTGAGACCAAGGACCAGTCCTACCACCAAACCCACCACGGCCAAGAACGAACAAACGAAAAAGATCAAGGTACGATTGCCCTTGCCGGTAGAGGAGTCTCCTCCCCCAACTTCCCTGCTACTACGAGTTGACATGGTTGGATCGTTTGGCCTGTTTAAAACATGCGCAAAGACGGAACTTTTGGTTTGTTCACAATTCACAACGTCTCATCATGATGAAGATACAAAATAGTGGGCCTCTTCCGCGCGACCACAAAAATGAGGCCGATGGTCACTATGAGCTACCGAAACGCGACTTCATTTTTCTCTACCTTATTTGGAGACTCCATAGCTCTCTAGGTAGCCTATTCGTAATGTGATATGCACTCCTAAAGATCCACGTTCTCCCCGGTCCATGGAATGGGAATGTACTGCTACAGCTTTGCCATGAAAAAGGCACCGAAAACAACGTCCATCGCCGTGTCTCTAGCTAGCGACATGGAACTGTTGGTGGAGATATCACACCACAGCTCATAGCGAATTGTGTAACGCTCTCTTGTCTCGGCAAGCGTATGGCCCACTTCGCAGAAAGGACGATCCTCCAACGAAAAGTTGCAATTTTGCGCATTCCATAGGGAATGGGGGAGGGAGAAATGCCGATCCTGCCACGTGGAGTTGTGTTCCTTTATTGCTCCTCCTCGAAAAAAGAACCATGGATCGAATGGAAGAGGTCCGTATTGTATCCGTGTCGCGTCTCAGATGTTGTTGTCTCTTGGTGGTTGTGCAAGGATAGTTTGTTTGTGGAGTGACCTTTTACTCATGGTGATTTTGCAGTGTCACACCCAATCCAATCGCCAAGGGAAGGGCGATTAACAAACCAATGCCCAATCCTCGTTGGATCCATTCCCGACGACGACGGCGACTCCCAGAGAACAGCGTGTCCTTGTCGTCGTCGTCGTTGTCGTTGTCGTTCGAATGGTCCTTGGTGGAGGCTTTGTGTTGTGGAAACGACGTGGACGACACGGCTGGTCGAGGTGGTGGGGAGTGTGGTTTCGTAGTATGGCTTTTGTGGGGAAGGCTCATCCCCTGTTCCATATCCATGGCCGTTTGGGACTTTTTGGCCAAGGGGGATTGTTGTGCCAGTGCTGGAGCCGTCTTGCTGTGGTTGTTGTTGGTGGTGGTGATGTGGGGGTCCTTATCGTGAGCATTCGGCTCGAGTCCTCGTCGATGTGCCGTGGCCACGGCAATGGCCGACTGTGGTGGAGTGGAGGAAGAATCCTTCCTAGTGTCTCCACGCTCCACATCCATCGTGTCATCCTCGTCTGGTACATGGTTGCTGCTTTCTTCTTCGGGATCCTCCGGAGGAGTGTGGTGGTGGTGGAGGATGCCAGTTTCGTGGTGAGCATGTTCATCGGTCCAGGATTCTTCCAGTCGAGGTGTGGCCGTAGCATTCGTAGTCGTGGGAGAAACAGAGGCTTGTTGGTTTGGTTGTGGTTCTGGTGATGGCTCCTCCTGTGTGTTGGCGGGTGATACGGCGGGTAGCAGTGTCGGATCCTCGTCCCCGCCTTCTGACGACGGGTTGTGTGGCAACAACACGGGTGGCGGCTCCTCCATGGTGGTTGACGACGCAGGCGGGGGAGGTGGTTGCGACTTTGTGGTTGGGACCACCGTGTGGGTGGTTGTGGTAGTACTATTGCGAAATGGTTTGCTGGGTGACCCATATCGTGTGGCCAGACTGGCACGATAGGATAGATACGGAGGGACCGCGGACGCTGGTGCAGACGTTGTGGTTGTTGTTGTGGTCGTCGTCGTTGTGGCAGCCGCGGCCGGTGGTGCCGTTGGGAGAGAAACTGGTTGCTGGGAGGATGGAGGGTCGGAAGAAGAAGAAGCCAAAGCTGTGTGGTCGGTGTCTGTCTTGTGGTGGCTCTGGGTAGTATTGTTGTTGTTGGTTGTGGTTGTGGTGGTTGGTTCCATGCTGCTCAACAGTTTGGACGAGGTGGATCGTTGGGCCAAGCGTGCACGATATTGCATATAGGAGGACGACCCCGACGAATCGTTGGAATCATAACTTTTCGATGGCTGGATAATGGATGGTGGTTGAGACGACACGGCGTCATGGTTTGGAGCTTGTGGCGTGTCGGCAGTCACAGAGGATGCCTTATTGCCGTTGGTCGAATGATACGAATCCGGCAAAGTCGTGGAAAGGGCCGGCTCCATTTTGTTGAGTTCTGAGCTATCTATCGGTTTGCTGGTAATGCCGCGTCAACGCTCCAAAACTCCAGTCGGCTGGTCGTCGTGGCGTTGGGGACAGTGGCAAAGAAGAAACAGTTTTGTGTTTGATGGAATGTTGTGATGGTCCTCACCTTGGAAGGATGCGTTGGTGTTGTGTCAAGTCTCGGTTGGAAAATGATGGACGGAAGAGTGTGGTCATGGCCCCCAATAAATAATCCAGAGAGCAAAGAAGGCTTTGTGACCGCGACACGACCGCGCGCCATGCACCGCGCGTTGCCGCGCGCACGATTCGACATTCGATTATCTGCGACTAAAGGAAAAGATTTTTTGCCCGAAGATCTCATCATCACAGCCATCAACCTGTGCCATCCCATCCACATCCGCCCTTATTCTCCCTACCTGTGGACAACTACTTCTTGTCTCTGGTCCCAACATTTCACGTCCACAACGAACCATGAAGCCATTTCTTCTTGGATCGGTTTTCATGGCGTGCACCGTGTGGTTTCGAATCACGTTGCTGCATGGCAACAATACCATTGGCATGATGGTGGTGGCGGATGCGACAACATCTTCTTCTTCGTCGTCGTCGTCGTCATCGCCATCCTTGACATTACCACGAAAGGTCGTCGATTCACCAACTGCTTCTTCTACTACTACGACAAGGACGACGACTGGTTTTTCCTCCAACAGTAATAGTTGGACCGTCGTGTTGCCACCGCCACCCAAACTTATTTTGCTGGATGTGGACAATACCTTGTATCGACAAGAACACTTGGGCCATGATGAGGGGATCGAAGATCAAATTGTCCATGGCATTCACAACGTTTCCGCGTCCTGGTTCCATTTGACGGCGTCACAAGCCGATGCCTTGCATCGACAGTATGGATCTACGATTGAGGGAATTCGTCAAACCCAGTGGAACAACCCCCACCGCAAGCCAATGAGTCGACCCCTGCAGCGTTTTTTCATGGACAAGTTTTACAAGAGTGTCTATCACAACATTTCGGTACGTGGCTTGTTGGGACTGTATCCAACCACAGTAGATTTCTCCCAATCGTCCACAACAACCACAACAACGACGAGCAGTAGCAGCGGTAGCAGCAATACGGGATATTCCCCTCAGGCCGCCTCCCTTCGAGATCATGCCGTGGCCTTGCAGTATTGGCAACACTGGATTCACGGGACATCCTCCTCTTCTTTCTTGCATCGACGTATTCGTCTTCATGGCCCTCAATTTGGCCTGGCCTCCAATTCTCCCAAGCATCATGTCGACAAGGTGATGCAAGCCTTGGGATTGGCCCATGTCATGCCACACTTGCAGTACTGTTTGACACCCGATCATTGTAGTACGCCTGCGGTAGCCAGCACCAACACTAACAACAACGAGGAACGCGTCTCGTATCCCACCAAGACGGGTTCGACCAACTCGGTCTTTTTTCAATCCGTCTTGGACCGATATTCCCCCCATCAAGTCTGTCTGGTGGACGATTCGCCCAGTGTGTGTCAGCAAGTGCAAGAATCGCTGGGACTCGAGGTCCAACACGTTTCTCCGACACGGTCCTTGGGACAAGCCCTGTGTCGCGCCATGGGATGGATTGATCCCCACTTGGTGTGGGACGATGTCTCGTATTTGCAACTCAAAAATGCCCACGCCGATCGTCCCGCCTTGCACACGGCCACGTGGAATGCCTTTCTGCAACACTTGGTCCAGGCCGTTCCAACCTCCACACCACAAGAACAAGAACCACAACCCTTGGTCCTGGTCGATGTCGGAGCCGGTCTCTTGTCCCTCCTGGAATGGCTCGTGCCGCTCTCCAGTCACGAACCCGAGGAGGATTCATCCCCCAAACAACCACCCTACAACAACGACAATAACAACAGTAAGGACGAGACGCGCTGGACGTTGACTCGCGTATTGTCCTTGCCCCAGAATCAAGCCATGAAGGACCACCTCCTGGAACACGGGATTGTCTATTATGCCTATGAAAGCAATTCCAATCTCGCCGGACCGTGTGCCGAAAAATTGGTGCAGCTGGGATTTACCCAAGACACCAAGGAATCAACCACAACAACCACAACGTACGAAACCATTTGGAATCGACCACGGCAAACCAAACAAGAAAAAGAAAATGGCTGGGTCGTACCTCCTCTCCAAGTTCGATTGCGATTCCGAGATTTTCGGGAGGATGCCCCCCTTCCAATACTACGACCGCATGCCATTGTGGGTTGTTGCTTTGCCGATTTGTGGCATCCACATGTCTTGGTGACAAGTTTGCTTCGTTGTTTTGGTGAAAGGTCCTGGACGTCCAGCAATACTACAAAGAAGGACTCGTCGTCGTCGGTCTTGGTGTATTTTCCCATTACCTTTAGCGGGACCACACAATTTTTGCCACCGCAACCCTTTGTGGCTGCATCGTCCGGGACTACGGGGGCCATTCCATCCGATGCCCTGGCCTTTGACCTGTATGCCAAGGCCCTGTGTCAACATTATGGACACACTGTGCAAGTCCATGCCTTGATCGACGAAATGCAACGATATGGTGCGACACTGTTATCCCATGGTGCTTCCGACTGGACCATTCCACCCTTTGTCAGCACCACCAAGAAACAGGACGATCAACAGGATCATGAGGATCCCCCCGAGAACCAAGAGCTGTTTCATTTGTGGCGATGCATGATGTACTTTTTTGGCATGACGGCGGCACCCTCCCTCCATCAAGCCGGATTCGATGCCCATGCCTGGCTGTCTCGAGCCTACGAATCCAAACCAACCATTTATGTGTCCAACAAGGATTTGCTGTTTCGCATGCCCTTGATTGGTACCCCACTCTCCACAACTGCGGACCCCGCAATAGAATCCTCCACTGCTCTGGTGGAGCCTTTTTTCCAAGAACTCGTCTTCACGGCCCCCTCTACTGTCACGACACGACAAAGCAAATCACGGGAGCTCACCGAGACTCAAGTTCGTATTGCTAGCGTGTGCTCTCTCATTAGTTCTGGAACCGAACTCAAAGTCTTCAAGGGACACTTTGAAGACGCGGCCTTGGATGTGAATATTCAAGGAATGCAAGACGAACGCATGCAATATCCCCTCGCCTATGGATACAGTTTGGTGGGACGGGTTGTCGAGTGTGGCACCCAGGTCGCGGATCGCGACACGTTGTTGGGACAACTCGTCTTTGCCTTTGCACCCCATGCGACACAAGCCGTCGTGGACCGGGATGCCATCCAAATTGTACCCGACGGTATTGATCCGTACGATGCCATTTTCTTGCCATCGGTCGAAACAGCGCTCTCGATTGTCCATGACGCACATGTACGACTGGGAGAACGAGTCGCTGTCTTTGGACAGGGACTCATTGGTCTCTTGGTGACGGCCATTTTGGGACGACACAACACGGCCAGCCAAGGATCCACCATTCGGGAACCCGTTTTGACCACGGTGGACACGATACCGGCTCGAATGGCTGTTTCGGTAGCACAAGGTTCCTCTCAATGTCTCTTTCCATCCCATGTCGCCCAAGCTGGTAAATTTGATGTGTCAATTGAAGTGAGTGGGAATCCCAAAGCGTTGCAAATGGCCATTGACCAAACCAAAGACTTTGGACGCGTGGTCCTGGCATCTTGGTATGGAAACACCTCTGTAGAGCTTCAGTTGGGTATGGACTTTCACCGAAGTCACAAGACGTTGGTCACATCTCAAGTGAGTGAACTACCCAGTGCACTCTCGGGTACGTGGACCAAGCACCGTCGCTTTCAAGTGGCGTGGGATTTGGTGCAACAATTGCAACCCTCGCGGTTCTTGCTCACGAAAACAGCCTCCCTTGCTGACGCACAACAAGTCTACACGCAATTGGATAAGGGACGAGAGATTGCAGTGGCGTTTGATTTGCGCTCATGAAACGCGAAGAGAATATGCGCCCATGTCCGGACAAAACGATTGGCTCTTCTCTGTAGCAGATCCATCGACGCACACAGCGCGCGAACTTGGCATGGTGCATGAGGGCTACAACGATTGCCCCAACAAATCAGACCGAGATCGATCTTCCTGTCTGCTTCTTGTAGGAGAAAGCTAGGAACGCGGTAAATGTCTACATACGGCAAAGAGAACTCATAGTGGTATCGTCCTCTTCCTTTCTTTCTGAGTGATTTATGGGGACAGTGAGTTATCCACTATAGCATGCGATGCATGGAGCAAATAATCTCCAAAAGACCGGAAGAATCTCTTATGAATTTCTTGCTTTATCCTGGACCTCTTTGCGCCCACGCACCATTTGATGGATCCCATACTTTAACTATAGGTGGGCGGCGCTGCAGGAAACTTGACACCATTTAGCAAGGTGTAGGTTCATCGGTGTCGGGTGAAACTTTCTTATCAATTTCAGCCTGAACCCACTTTCCCTTGTGCGTATCCCATACTTTGCCTCGAGGTCGTCGGCCCAGAGGACAGCTGTAAGGACCTTTGTCCTTTCTCGAAACCCCGGAAGGCTGTGTGTCGTCGATCCACACACCCTTTCGCTCATCCCACACTTTGCCCTTGGGGGGACGGCCCTGGGGACGTTTGTAACCAACAGCTCCCGTGGGTTTTGTTCCATGGTCTTTCGTGGAGTCTTTCTCGTCCTCCGGCTCTTCCAGAAACCAGTCGTCGATCCACCTTCCATGATGAGAATTCCACACTTTTCCTGCAGGCGCTGGGCCAGGGGGGCGTTTGTGAAGCCTCGCAACCTTATAGACTGGTCTTTTTCCCTCCTTGTCTTTCGAGGATTTGTCCCCTGCTGTGATTGAAGGTCTTGATTTCCCAACGGCCAAAAACTTGCCCTTTCGAGGATCCCACACTTTACCGACTGGTGTACGACCTGGCGGAGGAATGTGAAGCTGGGGAGGCCTTTCTTCATTTCTCGAGAGGTTGCAACCCTTTGATACCGCAGTCCTTTCTTCTTGACATAAGTCCGTCCAACAACCATTCTTAGGATCCCATACTTTACCTATGGGGGTACGACCAGCAGGACGTTTGTAAAGGCCACCGACCATTCGGAGAGACAGTCCTCCATTTTTCTGTTTCAAGCTTTTCTTTTGAAGTGGTCCCCTTGGTACAGTTTCTTTAGTCCCACCGGAATCATTTGATGGAGAAGCTCGTTTTCTTTTCACTTGTTTCTTCACCTTCAACTCTCCCTGGGACTGATAGACTCTGGATGCTTGTGATTGGTCAAAGGTTTGTTTGTATCCTGTGTCATTAACATCAACAGTTAAAGGAGGGTGTTTGTGTAGGCCCTGGCCCATTTGGAGAGACTTTCCTTCATTGTTCTGCTTCAATTTTTTCTTTGGCGGAGATTCTTGTGCCACCGGACGAGAAGTCTCAGTAGTCATGTGTGGAGGTTTTTTCACCGATTTTTTGACGCCGTAATTCAATCTCGTCGAATTTTGCCTCTTGTCGACGATTTTGACTTCTAATCTGTAATAGTTGTTTTTCGCAGTCGTCGCTTTCAAGCTGTTCTGTGGCGATGGCTTGCTTGCTTGGGTTTCAGCTGTCTTGTTGGAATCGGCGTGTGATGGAGGAGTTTGCCGTCTTTTCTCTGATTCCTTCACCATCCATCCACTCTGAGGATTTTCGAGTCTGGTTGGTGAGGGTCGGTCAATCGGTTGTTTGTGTGCAATGAGATCATTCCCATGGTTCGAACGATTGGATGTTCCCATATGATCACAAACTGTCTTGTCCATTTCCGTGTGGTGGTTCGTTGCTTTTGGGTCGGGGCGAACCGTCTTGCCCACAACAATGCTGCGAAAAGTATTAAAGTCCACCGTTTCGGCATATTGGACATCTCCGGGTATCTCCTTTGCTGGCTGTTCCGCCGCCACCGCTTTCTGGGATTCCGTGTGGGTTTGGATCATTCCATGATGCCCCAAGTTTCCATTTCTCGAGTTTGTTACCGTTTTCTGGGATTCCGCGTCGGCTTGGGTCATTCCAGGATGCCGAATGGTTCCATCTTTCGAGCTTGCTGCCGATTTTGTGCCGGGTTGGGTCATTCCAGTGTGCCCATGGTTTCCATCTCTCGAGTTTACTGTCGCTGTGCCGGTTTGGATCATTCCAGGATGCGCGAGGTTTCCATGTTTCGAGTTTGAAGCGGGTATCCCTTCCTTGGGAAGCACAGGTTCAGTGGCTTTGGTGCATGTTCTTGGTGGATTGCTGGGAAGTGGGCAATTTCCCAGCCAAGTTCGTGGTCGACCATCGGTTTCACAAGGCTTATTTCTTTTATCCAACGCGATTTGCTGGTGCATAAACGTTGGAGGCGGACCACTCGGAAAGACTGGAACTGGTCCACCTTCGAGTTCCATGGTCCATTGCCGTTCGATTTCATCCCACACCAATCCCTTGGGCTCTTGTCCCCGTGTGGGCAAACGATCGACCAGTGGTTGTTGCTCGTGAGTTTTCTCCAAGGCTCGTGGTTGCGGATCATTACCACTGTCAAAAGGGCCATTGGTACGAATATCAGTGACCCATTCTCGGGTCCATTCATCCCAAACCAATCCAACCGGCTCTCGTCCTGGTGTTCGAGACGATCGAGCAGTCTCTAGCTCGTTCGTGGTTGGTGGACTGGGAGCTTGCAGGGGTTGACTCTGGTCTTGATTGTTGTTTTCGTTGTTGCTGTTATTATTATTGTTTGAATCGTTCCCCTCCATGTTGTTGGATTCCACGGGCATCCATATCCCCTCCGTGGCGTTTTCGTTATGATTGTTTGAATCGTTGGCCTCCATGTTGTTGCATTCCGCGGGCATCCATGTCCCCTCGGTGGCATCCCACAACAAAATGTCATCGGTTGGTTCGTCCTCCTGTTGGACTGCTTCCAGGTTTCCATGCTGAGCGCGTGGACCAATCACTTCCAAAGAGTCGTCCTTGGCATGGGCCTCGTCGGTGGGCCATGGAACCTCCTGTTGGTGAGATTTTGAGAGGCGTTCGTCATTGAGTTCGGGAATGTCTTGCGGATTGGCTCGTTTCGGTTCATCCTTTTGTGGTTGTGGTTGTTCTTGATCTCGATCATGTGTGGCGTCCGGCTCCTGCGCAGGAGGATTCTTGTGCTGGTGGTGCGAGTCACGGGCTCGTTTTCGTTTGCGGCGTCGCAGGGCTTGTGCCACGGACGGAAAGGTCGTTTGGGGTTCCAGAGTCTTTTGTGTCATGGGTTCGCTCGGTTCCTGGGCCTCCCACGACTCGAAGGAGTCAAATCCAAATCCCAAGTCGTCCTCCTCGTGATGGGCAGCGTGTTCCGCATCCATCCACGTTGCAGTATGCAACCAAAGGTCCTCCGGCGAGCACTGCTGCTGCTCCTCCTCCTCGTTCTCCTTCAAGGAAGAGTCATGGTTGGTCGCCCTGGAATCTTGTGGCTGCGCGGATGAAATGGAATGGTTCTTGGTTCGATCGGATGGCGGGTACAACTCTGAGGCATGGACCACCATCCACGGTGTGGTTGCAGTGTTGGTGGCCCGCAGGTGTTGCGGATCTTTCTTGGTAGTAGTCGAATTTGGAGCTGTTTGTGTGGACAGGGAATTCTGATTCCTGGCGGCGGCATCCGTTTCCGCAGTATCGCTTCCATCGCGTGGGGGCAAAGAAAAAGGTCGCTCCATTCTTTCCTGCAAATAGATATATATTATGATATAGAGAATCAACTCGACCGACTTGTCATTGTGTTTTGCCTCGTGTCTCTGGTTGGAGGTTGGATATCGTTTCACGTGCAACAACAGGAGAAAGTGGAACCTTGGATGATGATGGTTCCTTGTGTTCTTGTGGATGGACTTTTATGAGATCTCGAGTTGTATCTGTGTTCCATGGCGCAACTGCAGGAAAAATTGGGATGATGGATGCGGACGACGTGGGGAAAAGAATGAAGGGCAAGAAACGACAGATTATTCGTTTTTGTTCAAGAAGTGGACATGACGGGACTGAAACTATGACCTCCGACTCCGACCTCCTCTTGCTAGCTACTCCTAGCTAGAGGAGTAGCTAGCTAGGAGTAGGAGTAGGTACTTTCCAAGCTTTTGACCACAGTGTTTGGATGAAAGTACTTTCCGTATAGTTTCTTCTCAAACTGTCGAAATAAAGAGAGACGACTTCTGTATAGCTCCAAACCAAATCGACGGACCGAATCTCATGTGTAGAATAGAATCAGTCATGGGGCGGCTGCCACTGAGAAAAAAGAATCGTCTTGTTTCCGTGCCAGGTATCTCTCTCTCTCCGATCCGGTATTCCTAGCTATTTCGGGTCGTTGTGCCCAATGCTGATGAGCAAAGCGGTTCTGTCTTCAGCAAGGGGTCTTCGAGTAGGTCCATGGTCCATGGTCCATGGTCCATGGTCCATGGTCCATGGTCCATGGTCCATGGGGTGACTTTATGGACGTGATACTCCTCTCTAAAGAGGAACACTCCTCTCTCTACTTCTACTCCTCTAGTAAAAGTCGACAAGCACGGCGCCACTAGATTGTGCTAGGAGTAGGAGTACTCCTAGCTGCTCCTAGGGGAGTAATGTGTACACATAGCATGCATAGCTCTAGATATCTCTGGTCAGGTCGGTCGCGGAACTGGCCTGCCGCCGCGCATCGCCCAGAAGTGCGATGATGGCGACTCGCGTTGATTTCGAAGCGATTGCACTTTTTGGCTTTTGGAAGGACAACAGAAGCAGCAACAAAGGTATATTCCACCATGGAGAGTGTCCGTCGGTCCAAGCGGGAACGCAAGCAAGTTCATAGCATTTATGAAGATGCGGAAAAGGAAAAAGAATTGAGGGAGGAGAACTCCCCCCGGAAAAAGAGGTAAGCCTGTAGCACTGGAGTAGAGAGACATCATGGCCATTGCTGTTTATGAATTTGCTGCCGAGAGCAGAATGTGGCCTCACACCATATGTACCAAAACCCTGAACTCTACTCTACAGGCGTTCGAATGAGCAAAAAGCAACAGTAGAAAAGGATGATACAGACCAATCGGATCGTGATGATGAAGAAGAAGAGAAGTCTACGGTATCCGAGGTGGAGGAGGAACAAGACGAAAATGACGACCAACCGGATCAAGACGAAGAAGAAGAAGAAGAGGAGGAGGAGGAGAGTGACGACGACGAAGAGGAGGAAGAAGAATACACACCACGCACCGCAGCCAAAATGAAGAGCCGAACCACGGCGTCGGTTTTCACGAAGCGATCCTCTCCTCCAAAGAGAACAAAACAGTTGTCCCCCAGGAATAAGCCATCCCTGCCAAAAAAGAAAGCTCCACGCAGAGCTTTGAATGCTGCATTGACATCTCTGTCCAAGAAATTGCTGCATGAGGATGAATCTCCAACAAATTCCTTGCTGTCGGCGTTGTTGAATTCGTCGAAGCGGGACCCAAACTCGGATTCGGAAGCCGTGAGTGCCCTTCGAAAGATTGTGCGAGGGAAAGAGAGCCCGTACACGGCAAACTTGGTGGCAACAGCCAAGACTCTTTTTGACGAACATCACCAGGACCCCAACGCGGTGCATGTATCCCTCTACAATTTGTTATTCCGATCGGTGGGGGCCAAGTTTGAATCCTTGCTGGATCCAGCAGAGGTAGATTTGGAGAATCTGTCTGATGGTGAATTGTCGGAACATATGCGTATCATTTACAACAGTATGGAAGAGACTCCGGTGGAACATGTCCCTCTTATGGCTGACATTCCTGCTTCATCCAAGGGTCAGTCTGCTTCTCGAGAATACCTCAATATTTACCGTGAATTCTGGTACTTGCTGGGTGTGACATCATTATCGGACACCCTCTCTGGAAACCAGAGATCAAAAAAGGATGAACGGGACAGAGACGAACCTGTCAATGACTCGCAAATGGAACAAGGCTTTCGATTTCAGATTGAAATGATCCGTGAGATTCTCCGACGTATGATTGAAATGACTTGTTTGGTTCAAGTCGATCTTCGATTGGGATCGGTAATATCCGTGTACGAGTTGGCCGTGGCCATCCTGGAGCGGACGGTCGAGCTTCGAGAGAAACTACGAGTGTCTCAGCGACAGCTGAATGTTGCAAGGAAAAATAACATGAAACGCAAGGCAGAGGCTCTTGGAGCTCAAAACGAACTATGGAATCGAATGTGCTCCGAACTCGAGGAGCTCGTATCGGAAACAGTTGTGGGTATCTTTATGAAACGATACAAGGATGTCAACCCAACGATTCGTGCCGAGTCAATGAGGACCATCTCTCGTTTTATCCTGACCAGACCGGATATCTTTATGAAGCAATCATTTCTCAAATACATGGGTTGGATGTTGTCTGACAAGGCTGTAGTAGTTCGCCTCGCAGCTCTGGAAGGGTTATTGGCCCCCTTCAAGGCCAATCGTGAGGCTTCCTCGAGAAACAAGAGAACCTCTTCACAGCAAAAGATTGATACCAGTTGTATGACCGGCATTGCAGTGAGATTTGCTCCTCGATTATCTGAATGTGCATTGGATGTCGATGTTGCCGTACAGGAAAAAGCTTTGGACTGCATGCTGGAGTTCTCGCGACATGGGTACCTGGACGATATTAGTGATCAAGAGATATGGAAACGAATCAACGATCGGGCGTTGGCTAGCGATACCTCACCAACCGTCCGTCATACCGCATTGGTGTTTGTCCTGGAGCAACTGGAAGCCTTTGATTCAGAGGTGATGCACTCGGAGGCCGGTGTCGTAGCACGTATTACTGCTCTTGCAAGTTGGTAAGTCATTGTAGAATGGATTCCATCGTTGCAAACTCAAATTATATCTCACCTTGCTTTGGGTTCAGGATCACACATCGTATTTCTGCGAATAATATCCCGTTTGAGAAGCTCCCTTATGATAGTGTCGGTCATGTAGTGTCTTCACTGCGTTGTATCCCCGAACACGCCTCACTCCTGTTTGAATATTCGGCAATGCTACAATCACTCAAAGCTTGTGGACAAGAGGCTGCTTCCCAAGGCCAACGAAATGTGGATGCAGTGCAACGCCGAGTCCTTCTCGAGATCATTGTTGCTAGTATTGGACAAGAAATGTCTGAGTTTGGCGATGGTACTTTGGAGGTTGTGGTAGACCCTGCACTTTTGGCAGCACATCGCGTAGAAGCGCCATCCTCAAGAGAAATGAAAGCACAACGTCGGAAAGGACTCCAGGAAAAGTTCACCGTGGCCACCCTACAGGCGCTCCCGGAACTTTTTTCTTCGTTCCGCACCGATGCAGGTGTCCTTCGCGGTTTGACAGCCCTCCCAAAATATTTCTGTAAGTTCAGAGGAAGGCATGTCAGTTGCATTTGAGATTGTGTTCCTCATTTGTTTGATTTGCTTTCCTATTAGTGGCAAGTGTTCTCAACACGTCCCAGCAAAAGAAACTGTTCACGAAGTTGCTAAACCAACTCTCGTCACTTTTCCGTACGTCGGAAGACGCACAAGTCTTATTCAACTGCTGTCTGACTCTGACCTTTCTTGCCAAAGGAGACCACACACGAAGTAGCGAGTCCCTCGTTTGCTTGAAAGAACTGACTGTTTCAATTTGTGATCAGCTCATGTCTACGCTGAAAGAAAAATCTGCCATTGACAATCCCATGGAACAGCTCAATGTGCAACTCTCTATTAGCTCGTGTCTGCAACGATTGTCTCTTCTGACAAAACGATGGCCGCTCTCGAAACTTCTTCCCGATGGGATGAATGGTACAGAAAAGCTCTGCTCGGTTGTCAGTGCTTCCCTTGCCTCTGACTTGAAAATCAGGAAACTTGTTTCTGATAGTGAAGACATGCACGGTATTGAGCTAATTCCAGAAATCTGGGAGACTGCGCCGAAGCAGCTCCACGGACATGTAAGGGAATCCGTGTTGGCCGGTCTTTCATTTCTTCTGCAGTCATTAGCCTGGCGTCTACAGGAACAGCTTGATATGGAAGGTGAGGAAAGGCAAAACACTACAGCCTTTGTCGCAATGCGAGATAGCCTGATGCGGCTACTTTGCCACTCGTTCGAGATACACGTTGATGAAGAAAGCGATAGCTACAGCCGCCATCACAAGGACTTTGCTCGATCGGTTCAGTCACACGCAGCTGCCGTCGCTGGTGACCTCCGCTCCTTGCTTCATAGAGAGTGGATGAACTCCAGTGACCCTGTTTTACGGGACTGTGCATTGACAAATGACAGTCATATGATCGGCGGATCAATGCGCTTTCTGCAATGTCAAGAAAGAAAGGTACGTTGCCACTCCACTAGAACTATATGTTTGCTCAAAATCTCAAACTTGTCGTCCCTTGTGCAGCTGAGAGTGGGTGAAGGAAATAACGATGTGGCCAGAGCTTTGCTTCTTCCAACCGCCCGCTGTCTTTGTCGAAATTGGAAACAAGGGAATCGTAGAGAGGCGGGTTTGCTTCTCACTCATATTACTGGTAGTGGCACAGAGGCGTCAACCATCATATCTTCAATGTCGCGCGTCATGAAAAAGGTATGTTCCCCGGTCTGCTTTTTCTTGGATTTTCGTCTCTCTGACCCGATCTTGAATAGGTTGAACCTGTACGCTTCTTGGAAGCTCATATGGCCTGTCTACGACAAGCGTTCGAAGAATGGGCCACAAGTGAGCCCGAAGAACCACAAAGTCAACACGCTTCAGTAGAGGAAATCGAAGAATTCGAACAGGCTGAGAAAGATCACAGGGCCAAGGTACGTTACGCGCGTTCATATGGAGTGGATTGGGAATAACGACTTACTAACTAGCTCGACTTTCATCTCAGTTTGAGTTGCTGGAACAGCAGGCAAAGCGACTTTCATCCTCGTTAGGGGTTGGAAAGTTGAGTGATGCAAGCCTAAAACCAGTCTTGGTGGGATTTGTGCGGGAGGGAGTTCGCTTTGCGTTCTCGACGGATGACCCTCACGGAGGGGAACCGCTCTATCTGGGTGCACGACTGCCATTCTTAGCGGTGTTGAGCAAGTACGTTGAGCTTAATTGTTCTATGTTGTTTGGTTTTCAAGATTTGTTCTGACCCATTGCATTGTTGCCCAGATATCTTTCATGGATCCGAAAAGACAGAAAGGATGTGGAACTTCTCCGCAAGTATTTCAACGAAAAGGAGGTGGAACTTCGGAACCACCCGGACTACTTAGAATTGGGAGAACTTGATAAGAAATCTCTATCAGTTTTCCGGCAAAGTGGAAATCTTGGTACATTCCTTGTTGAGGATGATGACGAGAAGTCAAGGGATGATTCATTAGCGGTCTCCTTGAACCAAAGTTTGAATAGTAGTTCGAGGCGTGGTCGACTCCAAACTCAAAAGAAGCGATTCAAGAAGCTGTCGCCTTTACTTGAAGGAAATGAAGAGGATGATGAGGACGATGGCAATGATGGAAACGGGATGGATTTGTGTTCGACGATTGAAGAGGGTAGTCATGAGGATTCAAAAGGTGGCACGGAGATCAATGAATCACGCAGCCACAACCCGGAACCTTCACCGACCCAGTCAACGTTTGGTGAAGAAAGTTCAGTACACTCAACCTAGGATTTTTCTCTGTTGGTTTGTGCGTATCCTTGTATCATGGATATGATACGTTTGTTGCTGAACTACTACACTCCAATAGTCTTTGGTAATCGCACGTACGATGCTTAGCATAAGAATATTTTTCGCGGGGTAGATGCTTTCATATTTCATACAGGTTCTCTCTCTGTAGCTGCATCTACATGAGATACTACGACTCATCCATACGCACATCATGACGTAACTTCAAGAGTAGACTCTTGTCAATTCTCCAGGAAAAGGTTCGGAACAGGTTTAGCCTCATGTGTTTCCGCACGTTGTTGTGTCCTATAGCTCTTCAAGCGTTGGTTGAAAATGTCTGGTTGTTGTTTGGGTCATTCTCGTTGGACTGGTCTGGAGTAGGAGGAGGTACATGCGACTGGATCAGTACACGGGGCCACTCCATGGGAAACAATGACTGTCCTTGTTCTTGTGGCGATAGTACTGTTCCAGTTTCGATTGCAGGGCTTGGTACAACGCGACATTGGACGATGCTGATTTGGATTCGTCGTGCGTGTCGCAGTATTTGGCATGATTAAGAACGCTTTCCAGTCCTTGCCACCACAAGGTATGGAGATCGCAGCTTGTGGAACGTTGAGTCCCCCATGGTTGCTGCTGCAACAATTGGAGCAATCGTTCCACAAAGACCAACCGGATCGAGTGGTTCTTGTCCATGCTCGTAGGAGAAGTTGGAGGACCATGTGCTTGTGCCATGTGCCACGGAAACTGGGAGGATCGAGTAACCAGCAACCATTGCGTCCACAAGACCATGGCACGAATGTCCCGTGGGAATGGTACTGTTGTCGCCAAGTGGTCGTTGTTGTTCGCAGTATTGTCCGAATCTGGTGGTGGTGGTCCAATGGCCGAGACTACCAGTTGCGAAATGAGCCATGCCATTTGGTCGTCTGGTTCGGAGGTTGTGACTAAAGAACCACGAGTGATACTACTGTGGGGAGTCGAAGAAATGCCACTGTGAGGAATCCATGCACGAAACCAAAGACCTATTGGATCCTGATGCCACACGGCAGACTGAAACGACTGCCCGGTAAACGATGTTGCTGCTGAGAGACTGCCGGTCTGCTGTTGCAGGAGCGGTTGTACCATGTGTGTCCAGGCCTTGGCCAAGAGTTGCTGTCGATTGGGACATGTTTTGCATGAGGCCAAGGAGACAAAGGGAAGGGTACTCCAATAATCAATCCACATGGTCCACCACAAGCGTACCAAGTCGGATAGGATGGTAGTTGCAGTAGTAGGACTGTGAATGTTCGCGACGGTATTATGATTTGTCGGTTCGACTTGGGCAGCGGCAGCTTGAGTAGCCGCCAAGACATGGGCCATGAGGTCCATTCTCCCCCCGAGCGATTGTTGCACGGAGGAGGGTTCTTGTTGCTGCTGCTTGAGTTTGCTATACCATTCTTGATGCAGGTTGAGGGCCAATCCAAATCGTTCTTGTTCTTGTTGTTGTTCTTGTGAGTCATGCTGGTCCGTGACCGACTGGATCAATTGGTTACGAACAAAGGCCGCAATTTCGGTCCAATCCTCAACCAAATCATCCATGAATTGGACCTTGGTCGACAAGGCCCGCAACAAGTAGAGCGACGACCATGAAGAGTTAAATCGAGAATCCTCTCCTGTCGAGGAGGCTGCGGCTTCTGCTTTGGCCTGTGCTGCTTCTTGTTCGACGGACCAGACAAAGAAACTCATGGAGGAGGATCCAAACAAGGACGAGGAGGACAACAAGGACACGGCCGTAGTTGGCTTGTCGGTCGTTAGGTTCTTTGTAATTTTCTTGTTTGCTATTGGGTCCTCTTGCTGTGGTTGGTTTTGCAGGGCGACGACATGGTGAGCTTCCTGAATCACGTCTTGGAGAATGCGGTCCAGAGAGTCGTCGTCGTCGTTGTCGTTGTCCTGCTGTTGCTGCGTTTGGATCCTTGTCCTGTTGTTCCTCCTTGTTTGTACCAACCATTCCTTGCTTTGTTCTTTCCAAATGTCCAGCATCTCGGCCGTGTCACGATCGGTCGTCCAATTCAGCATGCCGGTTGTTGTTGTTCTTGTGTCCTCCGAGGGCGGGCGGATAAAAGAATACAAGATTGTCAAGTGGGAGATCCAGACGGAACGCAATTCCAGTCTCCATGCACCATCCTCCTGTCGTGTTGATTGTGGTTGTTGCTGGGGAGATGCTGAATCCGAGGGACTCATTCGTATTATTCTTTGTTGGATACCCGCAGGTTGGAGTTTCGGTTCTTCTTATTGTTGTTCTTGTTGGGAGAGTATAGTGTCGTGGTGGTGGACGGTGGAGGTCGAGCTTTTGTCGTCGTCGTCATTGTTGTGTAATGGTGCTGGCACAGCACACGGACTGCAACTGGGGTTGTCTTTATTGAATGATTTGTCGGTCGCAGCAACAAAAATCGGGAAGATTCTTTTGTACATTGTACATCCCATCGGTTTCTGTAATAGTGAATGAAAGGGAGTATTTACTTAAAAGAGGATATCATATCCAGTCCCGTAATATCGAGCGGGTGATGAAGCTAAACGATAAGAGACAATTTAATTTCATTGAGACGTCGATTGAACGGAACGGCACGTGGCGAAAGACTAATACATACGAGCAATTGCAAACATGTTGTGTTTTTCTATGGAATAACAGTAGAATGCACCCACACGATGCCATGCCTCCAAATGACGAGGCTGTGGTGGTGGCGGAGGTGGTGGTGGAGGTGAATACTATCCTGCAACATCCAGGAGAACCCAAGGATGCTGCGTGGCTACGACAACACCAGCGACTAGTGTTGCGATCGAGTGATTGGGAATACATGGCGGAAGGTGGTCGTCATGTCTTGTTTTCCTATGCACCATCCTCCTCCGACGACGCGACACCACTGTGGGATCCCAAACGCAAGGACAATCGACACCACCACCACCACCACCAACAACAAGAAGAAGCAATATCCTTGGAACCTCATCCGCATTGGTTGATGCGATGGAACAAGCATGATTTGATGCAAGCTGCATCATTGTTTCAGTCTGGCTCGGTCCTTCTGGAACAAGATGCAAGGACAAGGACAACAAGTTCCAAAAGCAGCCGCAACTCAACGACGAATAGTACGAGTCTCCTGGATCATGTCCGTGATTTGGTCGTCCCCGCCTTGTCCCCCTATGTTGATGTACCGGTCCATTCCTGGACCTGGACACTGGTGGCAGCCACAGAATCATCATCATTACCATCACAGCGGTCCTCTGTAAAACCGTGGTGTGCCTTGGCCCATGCCTTGTATACCCAGGCGGTGACCAGTGGCAAAATTCCGGCTCATCGACAGCGTCCAGGAGAATGGACATTGTTCCAGAAACAAGGACGAGGAAACGAACCATCGAACCAACCAGAACGAACCGTGACGGTGGAGTTGTGGTACGATTATCGGCGTCCGTTGTGGAGTAGTACTAATCTCTGCCACACCACACCCAAAAACTCGTCGTTGTTTACCATGTCGTCATGCTCCACGTTTTGGTCCGTGGAACTCAAACCCAAGGCAGGCTATCGTCCCTATTCGCCCTTGATTCATCCTCACCATCGCATCAAGTATACTGCCTCGCGATTTCAACTCTTGCAACGACAAAAACAGCAACAACAACAACAACCACAACAACCACAAGGCAGTACTAGTACGAGAGCACCCCCGCCAGCCACAACTACTACTACCACAAACGGGAGTCGGTACGATCCGCAAAAGCTCTTTTCCAACAATCGTGCTCAAATTCGACAAGCCCTGGACGATTTGAGGGACTGTCCGGGCAACAATTTACGAATGTGGCGTGGTGGTACACCTACTAATAATACTAGGAGCAACAAGAATCGCGAGAATCATTCCGGAGCGAAGGACACGCCACATGCCCTGCCACTGCCACTTGCTCCTCGAGAGGAGGATGCAACTCCACCACACACTCCAGAGGACGACGACGACCATGTCTCGCGGGTCCTGGCGATTGTGGCCGAGATTTTGGTACGAGAACCATGGTTGTCGAAATTGTTGACCCTTCAAGAATTGGATTGGATTGATGCGGATGGTGCCATTCTCTTGTACCGCCATTTACTATCATTACTAGCAACACCGTCCTTGGATGATTTGTTGGAGGAGGATGTGTCCGCCGCCGTGGAACGTTACGCCCAACAACTGATTAATCAACTGGTTGCCGGTGATCGTAATTCGGATCCTGGGTGGTTCCCCGAAACAACCACCCACACGAGCCATCCCAACGTTGCCCAGTCATTATCATCGTCATCCTTTGTACCGCCGCCCAACGATTCATCGTGTTGGTTGGAACACAATCCTCCCAAACTTGTCAAACACTGCCCTATTCCCTTTCCGCATCACTTGCAACAGCAGCAGCACCGACCACCATTGGATTCCAGTTCCAAGTCCTCCTCGACTACGGAAACGCATGGAACGAGGGCACTCCATGCCCTGCTGTGTTTGATTCAAGACTTATATGACAACGACAAGTCTCGACAACCGTCACAACAACAGCGAGATCCCAAAGTACTCGATCAAGCCTATGCCAAGTGTTTGGAGTGGATTGGACAATTGGGTGTGGCCGAAACCGTCTACCTCTTGCAAGTGTGGTTGTTCTCCTTGGCCATGTGCGATGTCAGTTGTTTTGTCCGTTTGCACATGTTTCCTGCTACAGCAACAGCAGCAGCAGCAACCCATTGCAGTAACGACGACGACGACGACGCCTCTGGGTTTCGGTTGGATGGGCTTCCCGCGCACGAGAGTCTCCAAACCAACGAGAGACCGGGATGGTTGTACTATGCGCCTCCTCCCACAAGAAATGGCAAAGCACCAAACGACCAAAAACCATCAACATCAACAACAAGACACAATGACAACCACCATCAAGGTTGGTGGATTGCCTACTCTATCAAGGCGATTGATTGCGATGCCAAACCGGCACACAAACTAGCGACACGACAGTCCAAAGAAGACTTGTTCAAGGGCCTTGGGTAACAGCAGAACGAAATGGACCATTCCCGTCTCTACTACATAAAAAAATGCCGCGATGTGTGACTTTTGCCCATTTCGTTATGCCATGCCAACCACAGAATCGGTACAACTCTTGTCCGATAGAGGTGGGTGGGTGTCCAGTCGTTGTACTGCTCTTCTGAGTTAGTGTCTCGCGGAAATCAAAAAACTACTCTTACTGTCGAACTACAACAACGTTTTGCACCAAGGATAAGCGTTGTTAATTTTTCCTTTTCGAAACGATCGACCAGTTTGATCACCGGTTATCAACTATCTGGATGTTCCACGAACGGTAGATCGGAATTGCGAATTGCTGCAAACAAGGTTCCAGAACTCTACAATCTCCTCCCTGATTGTCGATCAGAATTGCGAATTGGTGCAAACATGGTTCCAGAACTCTACAGTCTCCTCTGACTGTCGATCGGAATTGCGTCTTGCTGTGCAAAGATAGTTCCAACAGGGACTCTCTATACACTCTGGTGCACTGCATGGAGAAAAAGAAATAAGAATAGACACGATACAAGCACGAAATGAGAAATTTGCAAGCTGGTCGAGGGATCATTTTGTGAGAATAGAATTAAAGCGTTCTCTACCCCAAAGTATAGAGTGCATAGTTCAGAAAACCCGAACGCAATTGTTCGCAGTTCGGAAAGAGTGTTACCGGTATACCAGATGCCTGGGACGTGTCCCATTGGTCCGAACCCTCACGTCCCACGTCAGATCCTTTTGGGACACGTCTCCTCGCAGCTGCTTTTGTTGGTGGTCCAGGTGTCACGCAGGTGCCACCATAGTACACTGTAGTACACTAGTACAAACTTTAGTAAGGAGGTTGGGTGTTCGGCTGTGGTTGGATCAATTTGTGGGGACCAAGACCAATGGCCAAAAGATGGCCCATGTCGTAGAGAAGTGGAACGACGAAGGCACTTCAATCAAACAACAACAGCGAAAGACAACTGAAGCAAGTGCACATGCAGTCTCTGGGATCTTTTGGCTACTGCAGAGAGATCTAGCTTCTCTCGCTATCTTGTCTATTCCTAGAGTACAGATAGAACTATCGAAACATTACAGGAATCATATTCTCACAATCTCTCTAGTGAGAGAGACTCGTCACTGTCCAGCAGCAGCAGTTTATTGATTTGGTTGCCTGTCAAATTCTTTGGGACGACGAAAGAAAACAAAGAAAAGCAGATTTTTGGACCCCGCATCAGCTCCTCTTGTGAAAGAAAATCATCATTGTCATCGTTCAAGAGCAGCACCAACCATGTCATCCCCCGTGACAACTGTCGAAGAAGAATCGTCCGTACCGCTCATTCTCAAGCACCACCATCATCATCACAAGTCGAGACGGCAGCGACAACCATCGGATTTTCGAGGTGGAACTACTCGACGAGGCTACAATAGTGGAACACAGGAAGAAGAAGTGGTGTCCACATCCACCACCACAGCCGGAGGGGGTGGAAGTTTGGATGACGATCGTGACGAGGACGATCAGGAGGACAATGATGATTCACGCGGTGGCGGCGACGAAGCCGAATCGTCGTCGTCGGAAACCAAATCCTCGTCCGTGATTGGTGGTATGAATAACTTCAAACAGGGCAAGGAAGAAGTTCGCCCGTCCAATCACAATGTCACCTACGATCCCACGCATCGATGGTGGGAACCTCCGCTCGGAGCCTGGTTTCCCGAAACAAATCGTGAAATTTTGTATCTGCTGTGGCTGTACAATGCCGCAGTCGTTTTGTTGGCCCGATTTACCAATTTGTGTGGCAGTCCAGCCGATGTGGACGATGCACAATTTTGTTCCGAAGATTTCATGTTGCACGAAGACATGGATTTGCGAGGCTTTTCGCTCGGTTTGTTTTTACTACTCAGTTTTCGAGCCAATCAAGCCTACGATCGCTTTTGGGAAGGACGCAAAGTGTGGGGACGGTAAGACAGCACAGTCGACAACGACGGATCAGATTTGCACAGTCTTGTTGTATGTTCTGATACATTTGTTGTGCACTTGTTTCGTCGTTGTTTTCTTCTTGTTTATGGTCAATTCGGATGGCCCACACAGAATGCGCGAAGTCAGTCGGGACTTTACTCGTTTGGTCTGTGCTCATGTCAAGGTGTTGTGTGAGGACGATGTCTTGGATCGAGCCCGGGCCATTCATTTCGTCACGGCCTTTGCCGTGGCTTGCAAATTGCATTTGCTCAAGGAACATGACATTCGTCGCGATTGTCAAAGTTTGGGATTGCCGCTATGTCATCAAGACATTGCCAATATTCAACATTCCGATCACATGCCCCTCTTTTGTCAAGACGTGCTGTCGCATTATCTCGAACAACAAGCCGAAGCCGGCAAATTGTCGGAATATCAACTCGGTGTCATTAATACCTCTTGTTTGGCGGTCATGAGCGATGCCCTTGGTTCCTGCGAACGCATTGCCAATACACCCTTGCCCTTATCCTATGTGTTGCAATTGCGCTTTTTTATGATTTTGTGGCTCCTCCTGTTTCCCCTGCACGGTGCCAATTATTATGGCTGGTGGGCCATTGTCTTGGCCAATCTCGTGGCCTTTGCGGTCTGGGGTATGGAAAGTATGGTGTGTGAAATTGAAAATCCCTTTGGTCATGAACGCAACGATTTGGATTTGGATTCCATGGTGGCGGGCTTTTACAAGGATACCCAAGCCATTTTGCGACGGTCGGAATCGCGACACAAGGATTTGATTTACAATCGACGACGGATTCAAGAAATTTCCGATCGTCATTTGGCGCATCAATTTTGGACGACCGTCGTACCCCTGTCATCTTCGACCAGCACCTCCAGCAACAACCACAACAACAATAACAACCACCATGCTTCAAATACCGGTGCGGCTGCGCCATTGAGAAGGGGACCCGCACCGCCACCACCCATGGTCTCTCGAACCAGTACGTCATCGTTTGAAGCAACCGACCGCAAGTAACCTCCGCTCTTCTGGATCCTACAGGAGAGCTTGAGACGTGAATGGGACAACACGAACCCATTCCTTTACACATTTCATTTGCACAAAGAATCCATGGACCCATCCTCCAGGCCTTTTTAGATCACAACAACAACAACAACAACGACTCGAGACATCCTCTCTCTCTCTCTCTAGGAACTGCAGCATCTAGTATCATAAGGTTAGATCACTATTCTTGTTAGATCATCTATAAAATTTCCTACTTTCCTGGAGAGCATCGATTCATAATCAAAGGAACGATCTACTGACATGGGGATGATGATTGACCAACGGCAACCGCATCATCGTGATGGCCATTCTCCTCTACCTGCATCATAGAGACCAATGTTGCAATTGCATGGCATGACCCACGACATCATTCCGGATCCTGCTGCTGCTGCAGCATTCGTCGCGTTTCCTGCATTCCTTGTGGTTCTCTGCAAAGGAGGGGTTGTCAAGGAGACGCTTCGCAATCACAGAGCAACATACACCACCCATCCATCAACATCTCGTGGTTCGCAATTACGTTTGTGTTTCCATTGGGGTGCGACATGCTTGGGGGACGACAACTAGGGTGTCACCATTATTATTATATGTCATTCAACGAATGTATGATGTACTCCTACAACAAGATTCCAGGTGTCATTCAACGAATGCTGTTGGCTGTTGGTTGTTGGCTGTTGGCCCCCAACCACAGACACCCTCCTGCTCCTGCTCATCTACGACACAGCTCGGGCCATTCTACACTCTACACATCTGCCGAAACCTCTGTTGGTGGTTTGTGGTTGGCTCCAAGCAAGAGAGAGAGAACAGAGAGAGAAGGCCAGTCAGGGCACACGACGGAGACCATTGTCACGGGTCTGTTGTTCGATGCAGATGGTACTCCTCTCCGTCCCGTTGGACAACAAGAGACAAGAGGCAATCACACGGCAGCTGCCAATTGCCAATTGCCAATGGAACATGCGCATGCAGGTGCCGACTACTGCCAACTGCCAACGTCTGCCAAAAGATCCAGAGATCCTCTGTCCTCTGGGCTTTGGGGCAATGAAAAGTTCACAGAATGAAGTATCCACGTCATGGCGAATCATTCTTCCACGTCATGCCAGGTACTGTTT
The DNA here is from genome assembly GCA_946965045.2 of Epithemia pelagica. NCBI lineage: Eukaryota > Bacillariophyta > Bacillariophyceae > Surirellales > Surirellaceae > Epithemia > Epithemia pelagica. The sequence goes on along the minus strand of OX337235.1, from coordinate 1,262,699 downwards.
TCGTCATATGTCTACATTCGACGTGTCCCCAACTGCGACATTTGTACCGAAACTGGATCTGTCACTCTTCCGTAATGAATCCAGAATCACGACAGTTTCAGGATTCGCAACAGTTCGCATTCCTGGCAACACATCATGGCCGGTCGTCCAACCACACGCGCCGGAACCAAACGGGAAACGGGTGCGAACCAAAGATCGTTGGAGAGGTTGAGAATTTCCCAATCGAGACGACGACGACCAGCCATGAGAGATTGGAGGTGTCGTTGTGAGTTCGGATGCACAGTGTTTGATAATATTAGAATCATTCTCCGTCTCGCCCCGTTGCTTTAAATCTTTGGAAAACCCTCTTGTAGAACGACCAAAACCATCATGAAACGGTCGACGACCACGCAAACTACCAAGATCGTGTCTCCTCGAGAATCTACCACTACTACGAGTCGAACCGCCAGTGTTCCGGCACTGGTATCGTCGTCCTCGAAACAACAACAACAACAACACAGTACAACCATGAAACAACCACCAGCCACCAAACCGGATGCAGGAGCCGACAAAGATGACATTTCCTCCTTGTCCTTGATTGGCAGTGTCGAAACCTTTCAGGCGGGTGCCAAGGAAGTTCGACCGCCCAATCGCAATGTCACGTACGATCCCTCCCACAAATGGTGGGAACCACCGTTGCGGACGTGGTTTCCCGAACATCATCGCGAAATTTTGTACTGCATTTGGCTCTACAATGTCGTGATTGTCAGTTTGACCCGCTTTACCAACTTTTGTGGGAGTCCCAAAGATGTGCAGGGGGCACAATTTTGTTCGGAAGATTTCATGTTGCACGAAGACATGGATTTGCGAGGCTTTTCGTTTGGCTTGTTTTTATTGTTGAGTTTCCGCGCCAATCAAGCCTACAATCGCTTTTGGGAAGGACGCAAGGCATGGGGAGGGTAAGAACAAGAACAGTCCGATCAATCACCAGCCCAATGGACACGTCGATTCTCAAAGAATATTTTGTTTTTGGCATGTTGTCGTTTTTTTTCTCGCTCACAATTTTTACCCTTTCAATTCACAACCAAATGGGACAAACCACCCTGGATGTTTCTACTGCTGCTCCTGCGAATTTTGCTTGTTGTTCTTGTCTCTATACTTTCTAAAGTATCCGCAAGGTATTGGATTTTGCGCGCTTGGTCTGTGCTCATGTCAAGGTTCGCAATTATGACGATGTCTTGGATCGTCGACGAGCCGTCTATTTTGCCGCCGCCTTTGCCGTGGCCTGTAAGGTCCATTTGCGCAAGGAACGTGACATTCGTCGGGATTTGCAAGCCTTGGGCATGACCACTGCGACCGCCAATACTCATGACAGCAGGACCACCACCACCAACAATCCTCATGAGGATCCTCATTCTCATTCTCATTTTTCACCCCCCTTGTGTCATCAAGACATTGCCAACATTCAACATTCGCAACACATGCCCCTCTTTTGTCAAGATGTCATGTCGCAATATTTGGCCCATCAAGCCGAAACGGGCAAATTATCCGACCGGCAACTCGAAGTGATTAATCTCACCTGTTTGTCCGTCATGAGTGACGCCTTGGGAACCTGTGAACGCATTGTCCATACACCCCTGCCCCTTTCCTATGTCTTGTTGCTCCGATTCTTTTTGATTGTCTGGTTTGTCTTGTTTCCCCTGCACGGGGCTGAATATTATGGATGGTGGGCCATTGTCTTGGCCAATCTTGTGGCCTATGCCGTGTGGGGTGTGGAAAGTATGGTGTGTGAAATTGAAAATCCCTTTGGTCATGATCGAAATGGGTTGGATTTGGATACCTTGACGCGCAAATTTTATCACGGCATTCAAGGCATTTGCAAACGGGCCGAATCCAAAGAACGCCACTACTTGTATCAACGACAAGACGTCGAAGCCTTGTCCCGGCAACGAACGGGTCGTCCCAAGAATAGTCGTACGCACCAGAGGAGTCGTCCTCTTCGAACCAGCAGTGGTGGGGTGACTGCCACAACGGTGGATGTTGCTGCAGGTGGACAAGGGACGACGACGACCCTGTAACATGCCACAGAGAGGTATTGTAGATGGAGTGTCCTTGTAAATAGTTCGCGCACGGCAATCATTCGCGGAGATACGGTGCTTTGGTCCAAACGACCGCAATACTTGCAATTGGTTTTGCTGTTGGCGTCATTGCTTGTACTCGTTTTGTCATGATTGATTACAAATAATGACGCGACACTTTGGGAGGAGACATGTGGTGTGGTGGTAGTCAAAAGAGGGCGGAACGTCCGGGCGCTTTGGTTTTGTACAAATGCAGGCCTGCCCCAAGTGGAAAAGCTTGCGAACTAAACTCACACTAGTGTAACGGCTATAGTATATTCTACATGGTTTCGTGGAGGAAAGAGCATCCCATTCTTCCGTTTGTTTCTATTTTTTGTGTTGCAACCACAAGAGGGTAACAAATGGACTATCCGCATTCAAACATTCGTGACGCTGTTTTCGAGAACATGTTTTCTCGTCCGACTGAAAAGTGAAAACGTTTGTTCCAGGCCATGAACGTTGTCGATAGAACAAGACGTTTGGCGGGGAACACAAAATATCCAGAGGTATATCAGTCTTGAAAAATGAATGCTGTATCAAGTAAAAAAGGCCTTTGACTTGCTGTATGAATCTTTTGCAACCAGGGCGCGTTCTTCTCATGTGGTTCCACACAAACGGGACACTGTGTCGGCAAAGACACAGGCACATCCTACGCCATCTTGACAGCAATGAGTGCAACATCCTCCCAAGGGACAATTGATTTCACCATTTTGTGCCAATGGATCACAATCGGAATAAAACTGGTTGCCACCCAGAGTCTGGCATAGTGGAAGTGGGACATTGCCCGTCAAGTCATTGTCATCCACGCGCAGTATCGATACCAGCAAGAGTCCCGATAATTCGGATGGGATGGATCCATTGAGGTAATTGGAATTCAACATAACCTCCATGGCAGTAGCCAGATTGCCAAGCTCGGGTGGAATGTTTCCATTCAATTGGTTGTGCGACAAGTCCAATGTTAGCAACCGCGGGAGAGAGCCAATGGAAGGAGGGATGGGACCAGCAATGACATTGCTTGTCAGGTTGAGAACGAGGAGGGAGCTCATGGATCCCCAGTCGTCAAACAAAGGACCCGTGAGACTATTCTCGGACACCATCAAGCTTTTCAAAATACCAAGGCGACCAATGGAGCTGCTCAAGCCTATAAGCCGGTTCTGAGTCAAATCCAAGGTTTGCAATTGCGTCAGATCCCCAATCGAGTCGGGGACCGACCCAAACAAGTCGTTGTCTCGAAAAAGAATTTCTCTGAGATTGCTGAGCATTCCAATTTCGTCGGGTAACTCCCCGTGCAGCTTATTCAGTTCAAGATGTAAGGAAACAAGGATCCCGTTGTCACAAGCAGAAGCGGAGGAAGAGAACCAGTTGCATTCGTCGTCGTCCGACAACCATCCAGTGTTATTTTCCCATGCTTCTCCATTCGTACTAAAATACAGAGTGGCAAGAACATATCTTTGTATGAGCCTTGAATTTGAAAGACCTGACGTAGTGCTGCTTTCAATCATCCAAAAGTATGCCTGGTTCTGAGGGGAGTTCCTTTTTCGAAGTTGTACTGCACCATCGGGGAATGCCTCTGTGAGTGTCTCCAACAAGTCTTGGTCCGGGAACGTTTGTTCTGTCGTTGGTACTGCCGTGGGTGCATTCGATATTGTTGGTGAAGGAGACGGAGATTGGGAAGGTCCCGTTGCGGTAGGCGAATTTTCGGTTGGAGAAGAAGATGGAGATTCCGAGTCGTCTTTTCTAGCAGCCATAACCAAGCCCGTAACCACAACTGCCACAAAAGAAAAAATAAAACAGACGCACAGTGCCCACATGAGTACCCGCTTTCGTCCTTTCTTACGACCTTTACCCCCTTTTCGTTCTCTCTTCTTGCGTCCGTCTACCGGGATCGCGGCTTCCAGGTCCGCATGTTCATCGGCAAACATTTCGGTTCCATTCGATACTTCTCCATTAAAGGGAATTTCGGCTTGTCGAACCATTGAATTCTCTCTGTCCAATGACGCCTTATTATCGGGAACTACTGACTTGAAAGCGCTGGATTCATCCATAGACTCTTTTGATATTCCTTCAATGGAGTCATCGTCTGATGATGAATCAGACAAAACGTCAAACATTGTATAGAGCCATGAATTGCGACCACTAGGTGTCCTATAAAGTGGTGCCATTGAGCTTGAGTCAGCCCCAGAAACTCCGGAACTTTTCGAATAAATTGATGATTGATCGTCCATGTCGTCATCCGTTGACCCTTGCAAAGCAGCCGTCCTTCTCGCTAATGTCTTCCCCAAATAGGATGAGAGTCGTTCCTCGAGACTTGGTGCAGGTTCTACTTTGATGTGATCAGCGGTTTCTGTTTCGGATGTAAAGAAAGTAGACATTCGTTGCGCAAGGGATTGACGATATTCCAGGTAGCGAGGGGCTCCTGCGGATTTTATTCCTGGCGTTTCCACACGATCAGGACTTTCCACCGGTACCGAAGGCTCACTTGCCGAAGGAGGAGAAAGCGCAGTAGGAGTCTGAGTTGGCTCTTCCATGGAAATCTTTCCAGTCGATAGAGCGTTGACAAGCAAATTTCTGTAGTTCTGGTAACTGGACACACGTGCAGACGAGTCATTACCAGCCTTCGTGGTCAAGCTGACACTATTCCGCTCGGGAACCTCTCCTGGTTCGTCCACAGAGAGTTGCTTCGCGTTGTTTTCGCCCTCATATGCATTCAGTCCTTCCTGATCAGGGATTGCGTCTTTCTGCACATCCTCTCCGCTGGTGGACGTAAAGTTCAGCAATCGAGACAACGGAGAAAGTGCGACGGAACTATGTGCCAGTACGGACCGATATTGGAGATACCGAGATCCTTCCGCTCCTTCATCTCCAGTTGGATCTGTAAGCGAAATTGTACGATTTACGATATCCCTCTTGGCAGCTACCGAGGGGGCGTAAGATTGCAGACCATAACCTTGGGACGGTAAAAGAGGATTCCAGTCTTTCTTTGAATTTGGTCCACGAGCAGCAGCAGGTGATTCGCAAATTGAATTAGAGGAGGCTCCAGCCTCTTCTATGTCTCCTTGAGCGTTGGTCTCTGGAGGGGCAGATTTCGGAAACGAATCATCGGAAGATCCCTCTACATCCAAGTCTTTTGTTTCCTCTGTGTATACAGACACCACAGCTGGAATTGGTTGGTGCATCTTACTATTGACGACTGTGACGTCTTTTGTTTCTTCTTCGTGTAGAGGCACATTGACCACGGACGGAATCGAGGTATGTAATTTGATATTCGATCTTTCAATCTGTGTTGGACCAACTTTCTCGGACGGGCTGTGTTGTACAGATACCAATGCAGGAAACATTTTGTCGTTGCGTACGGAGACCACTGAAGGAACAGAGTTTCTGGATATCCCGGCACTTTCTTTCAGTTTGTTGGAATCAGCTCCTTCCGGTTGTTCTAGTCCTTTTGAGGAGGGAGGTGAACCCAATGTTGAGTACTTAAAAACATCAGTTTCCCCTCCTGCACCCTCAATGGAGATGGAAGGGTCTGTCTTAACGGACACAGTATTTGGTACACTTTTGGATATTGCGATCTTTGACTGCTTCAGTGACGCCTCATTTGTACCAGCTTCCTTTGGGAAAGGTACCCATTCCTTTCTCTCCTTTGCCTCCCTTTGCCCTGTATCAGGCAAAACTCTATCATTTTGATTGTCAGAAGTCTGCAGCTTTCGCAGATCTTTCTCGATTCTCATGTCGGTGGTCGTTTGTACGTTGTTTCGAGGGATCGATCTCAAGGTTTCGTCCGCTTGATCAATATGGTCAGACATTGGTGAATACTGCAAATTGTGTTCAGTTCCTGTCACCCATGAAGAATGGGAACTGGGGGACGTGCACCGTACCAGCTGATTCCCTCGAACAGGGAAATCCCCATTGGCATCAGAGAAAGAGGGCTTGGTTTTCCCAAAACCCTTTAGAAGCGGAGACAATCCTCTGGAGCTCGTCATGTTATTATTCGAAGAAGATGTATTAGAAACGATAGGTGTAGCTATTGCTACAGATGTTTGTGTGGTAGCTGGAGTTTCTGGTGGTTTCTCTTTGTTTAGTGTGGGAGGAGAGGGTGAAAATGGCGTTGATTCTGTTGACAAGAAGCTTGTATCTTCCCTTGTAGGAGTTTCTGGGGACAGTGGGACCGTCGGTAGCGTTGATGTCAAACTCCTATTTTCTTTGTTCGTTGTTTTCGGCGCGGTCACTGGTTGTGAACTGCCATCCATCAACACTGCCTGTGCCAGTTTCATATAGGCTCCGCGTGCGGCTTCTTCTCCATACAATTTTTCGTAGTCCCTCAATGCCTTATTGATTGACATCTTGAGAGTTTCTGTCCTCGTCATCCCCGAACCGCTGGATGAAGAGACTCCAGATGCTGGCAAAGAACCAAGCGACGAACGTCGAGGCTCATCCTTCAAGCCAATTGAAGACCGTCGGTGCTCCAGTGAACCAAGAGAAGAACGCCGAGTTTCTGGTAGCGAGCGCAAATGTGTTCGTTGCGACTCTAGCATTGAACCAAGAGAGGAAGGGCGAGAGTCCGACATCGCCAATGGACTCTGTCTAGAAAGTGACGACGAGGAGGTCAAATCAAGGCCCCTTACTTCCACGATGTGTCTTTCGATGCTACTAGCAACCGAAGATTCACCACTGTTTGATCTCGAACCGACAGTCATATTGTCGCCCAAGGTTGAGTTCGCATCCGAGTGATAAATTTGATGAAAGTCTTTGAGTCCACGACTAGAGAAGCTTGATTCGCGTAAATAGGCTTGTCGAAAGTCTTTCAGCGCCAATGGATTGTTACCAAAAGAACTACTCCTGACAGACATGGTGTCGTCCCCGAGAGTACCCGCACTAAGATTTAGTTTGCGATCGCTATCGTTTCCTTCTAAACTGTCTTGATTTTCGTGCTCGGTTTCTTCTTCGCTTTCGTATTCATTCTCCTCGTCCTCTTCCATCATCATCCTCCACTGTTCTTCCTCCTCCGTCTCGTCTTCTTCGTTTTGTTCTTCGTCTTCTTCGTCTTCGTCACCAGCGCCTTCTTCTTCTTCTTCCTCTATCTTGACAACACCCTTAACACCACTTCTGGTTACAGAATCAATGCTCTCGACTTCGTCTTTGTTTTCATCCGGACTATGATCGCTCGGAAGGTCCAAAAGACTACGACTGCTTGCCTCGCGAGTCATATTAGTTCGGCTCTTTGGTGACGAACCCACACTCATACTGCTAGAGCTTTTTTGCTTCTTCAAATGTTGCTCCAACGATATTCCCGAGGTCGGTGATTGTACTGCGGATGCCGGAATGGCCAGATCCGTGTCGCCAACAGTTCCATAGTCTTGGGCGAAACTTTCTACATTGTCCGAGAATGATGTTCCTCCGATCGATCCTGGATTTCCCGAGTGTTCATTGTCATCGGAGGGAATCGCAAAACTTTCGTCATTATCCGTCTCGGAAGGATTCGTCGCTTGACTCCTTGCAGCAAACGAAGAAGAAACAATAACATCATAGCCAGGAATAGAAGCGTTGCGAAATGGAGACGCGGCAACAGGATCATCTTGGGTTTTCTGTTCATTTGAATGATCATGTCTGTTTGGGTATGGATCATCGCTGCTATCAGTCGCCATAACTTGGTCGTCATCCATTTCATTTCTCTCAGTTTCTGTTTCAGTCTCTTCCAGGTCCATTTCGTTTCCTGTCTCTTCAGTGTCGTCTTCCTCATCGTCTTCGTCGCTTTCGTACTGTACGCTTTGGTCATCGTCGTTACCATTGCTTGTGCTGTCACTTACTTCGTTTCGATTCATTTCTAGTTGCTTCAAAAATTTTGCTGCAGTCGTTATGGGCTTTTTGTTGCTTTTGTCCATGCCGTCATGGGAAGGAACGGATTCGCTATCATCCGTATAGGTTTGATGAACATACATGGATTCATCTGTTTCGGCATCGATATTGTCTTCTCCCACACTTGTACTATGTTCGACCACTCCCAAAACACCGAAGCGGTCCGAATCAGAAGTCTCACCTCCGCCTTGAGAAGGCCCACTGGATACGCTGCCCTTGTCTGCACTTCCAGGATTGTTGGTAGTGCTGTCGTAGCTGTTGGCGTCCGTCTCCCTACTACGTGAACCTTCTTGTTTGACAGTGTCGATTTGCGTCCTTGGACGACTGGAAAGTTTGGTGTTTCTGTTGAAATTCTCCAAAAGACTGCTGTTGCGGGAATTTTGCAGAAAGGATGTCAACTCTTGTTGCTGTTTGGCACGTGCGAAACTCATTGGGTCCGATTCCTGACTGTCGTTCGCCGCACTATCGGTGCTGCTGTTCGTTCCATGAGCTGACCCGTCACGAATATAAATCACGTCCTCTCCTTCTCCGGCTGTACTGGTACTATACTCGACCACTCCCAAAACTTCATAATAATATTCGGAATCGGAGGAAGCGTCCGTGTCATATCCCTGCATATGCCGTCGATTTCGGAGGTGTTGCTGTGGATGCGGCGGTGCGGGTGGAGGTTGTGGCCGTGGATTCGGATGATAGGGCGTTGGTGCACCGTCATTGCTACTCGCACTATCCAATAAGGAGATGGATCCACTATTGTGCACATTGTCATCCGAGGAAAACATGGTCAAGCTTTCAAAGTGCCGTGATCTCCAGGATCCTTCTCGATCCGGTTCATCACTTACCGAAGACTCTTCTTCAATGACGGAATCCAATATCGAATCTTCGTCCTCCTCTTCTTGTGTTTCTAAAATATCAAAGGAATCATCGTCATCTTCTTCGGTCCAAAACTTTTCCACATCAATCATTGTTTCCTTATGTTCTGTGGTGCTATAACTATCTTCGTCAAATTCTCCCATCAGGTTCAATCTTTCTCCTTCTTCGTCATCTTCGACAATCTCCTCAATTGTCTCATCGCAGTCTTCCTCGACAAATTCTTCGTCGTCGGAATTGTGCCACGATTGTGGCTGCAAGACAGAAGAACCAATAGAGGAATGTGGACGAACGGGTGGTCCTGCATGTAACACTTGATCCCGGAGAGTATTGGTGTGATGATAGTTGTTGTTATTGGGAGTCCAATGGGTATTGTTGGGTCGTGTTGGTTTGGCGCGTTGTTGTTGTTGTTGTTGTCGTCGCTGTTGATGTTGTTGCTTTTGCAAAAAGATGGCCAAGGAGTTTGGTGAGGAGGGAGGACTCATGGAGGCTGTTGTTGTTGTTGTTGTTTGAGGTGGAGGTTGTGCAGGTGCATCGTCGGGTACAGGAGGTACAGGATGATCGCTTTGAATACTCGTTTCGGAAAAATCCGTCATTGCACTCATGTCCGACTCGTGAGGCGGCAACAAGGCAGTCGTCGCAGCCGTGGCACTGTTGGTTTCAGGATTGGACCACGAATCGTTGGAGGATGACTTGTGACTGCTGCCGTTAAACAGAGACAAGCCATTGCTTCCGCTGTTGCTACTTATACTGCTTTCGTAGAGTGGATGATGGGGCAAGTACGGATGCACCAAGTCTCCCATTGAACTGGAAGAAGTAGTGGTTGTCCGCATAATGTTGATGGAGCGCACGGGGGAGGTGGCCGTGATACTTTCCGGAATCGTTGGAGGGCGACCCGAAAAATGAGAGCCTCCCATGGAGCCTCGACTGGCACCCGTAGGACTTTGGGGATGAGATTGCAATTGCATGACATCCAAAGATAAGGAACCGACCGAGGAATTGGCCAAATCCGTTCCACCACCAACATCATTCTCAAAAACGCTAGAAGATGATTGATGGTGTGGATTGGACAAAGCCATGGGATCTGTTTCCGTTAAGTTCTCATTATTGTTGTTCTCATCCTCCTTTGTTGGGTCCTTTTGGTTGCTTGCTTTGACAATTTCGACGCACTGCAGTTTCCGGCTTTTTGGGGAGGACCGTTTTTTGGTGCGGGGAGATTTGGCACACTCGACACACACCTCGGCATGTCCACCCGACTCCCAATCCCATTGTCGACATTCTGGACTGCAGTACTGAACATGCGTACAATATGGACACTGGAGCATCCCATCGGGGACATAGCTGCTATCAAACCCACAGGCATTGCACTCTACTTCCACTGGCGACTCGGTGTTGTTGTCGTCGTTGCTATTCGTTGGCCGTTGTTGTTGCACTGGTGTCAAGGGTGCGTCTTGTAGAGAATCCGTTTGTTGTTCGGAAGGTAGAGTTTCATGTTCTGTCACATCATCCTGATCGTTGTTGCTGCTGGTCAGCGGAGACTGCGGCAATGGATCGTCATCTGGTGATGGTTGCTCCTGTTCATGACCCGTAGTATTCGTGTCTTGCATCTGGCGGTCCTCCTCCTCCATTTTGTCATCGTTCGTGTCGTTGTCGTTGTGGTCTTGGTCGTCCATTGTGTTTGACAATCAAAAATGGCTTTTCCAGTCGCAAAAAATAGATGAAAAATCAGCAAGGTCGTTGTCTGCAGAGTCAAAGACAAAAGTTCTCTCTTGTCTCGTTGATTCCGCTTTTGTATATGCGAGTTTGATGAGGATGAAAATGTTTGTATCTCACACCATTGGCCTTGGTTCTGCAATATCCAACGATGTCGGGTCTTTGATCCGGCGACGTCGACAAGCAGACTGGCAACTCAAAAGTCTGTCTTCTTGGTGGTATGTCGCGATACAACAGCACGGCGACAAGAACAACAACAACAACAAATACCCAATAGGGTCTCTCAAGACCACTCTCGTCGGAAACAGTTTGAGTAATAGGGAGGATCTGGGTGAGGGATATGCCCTCTGCGAGCTATAGAGAGGTGATGGGATGGCAGTGGCCAAAAGCGGAACACTACCGCAACAGCACAGCACTGGGATGGTCGCAATCTCTGTTATAAATCCGTGGTGTGGCCTCAGTCCATCCACAAATTGACTGTTTGTCCAAATCAAACCAACACACACACCCTTTTGCTTCGTGCTGTGTCTCGACGACCCCCAAAACATGGGGACCCTCTAAAACCTTACCAAGTTCTCCTTGTATTATCTTGAGACCAACCAACTTGCGTCGATGTCCGGTTATGACCCCAAGACTCAACAATGACTTTGACAAAATTTACTTCAATATTGTTACTTATACAATGTAGGACTAATTGTACGAGACAGTTCGCAAAGTCATTTGTGTTCCCTTGATTCGACGAGTTTATTTGCCCCCAAAAGAGAACATTATTTCGCCCCAACAAACAATCAGGGACCGCCCCAAAGTCCCTCTGCGCGGACACGGACACAGATCTCGGTGCTTGCCCTTGTCACGATAACAACAACCGATACACATGCTCTCATCTATTCCCATATGCTAACAATGTCCAACACTGTTTCAACAAGCAGTTTTCCAATGACCACAGGCTATACAATAGGCAAGAAACGAGTTAGATCAAGTGCTAGTTAGTGGGTGAGGGTAGGTTAATACGAGTATGCTCATGGTTTAACCTCAACATTCCGTCCTCTGTGAGATCTCTGGAAGTCTAGAGATGTAGCTTGGGATAGTGGATAATCTGAAGGTGAAACTTCCGATATCGCGAAATCTCGATTACAACTCACAAGCCGTGAGCAAACAAACGCGCATGGAACATGTTGCATCAAAGAGCAAAGGGCCCTCCTCGTGTCGTCCTGCAAAGGTTAGAAAAGTTGTGTTACAAAGTCTTCCGATACATGCACCTGTATTTATGAGTTCCACGTTTCCTGTTCATTTGTTGTGGTTATTGAATGTGTGGATAGAGTTCGCAGTCCACGCGGTCTCGCGTGCCGAGTATCCGGGGGGAAAGTGGGGGCGTAAAAAAATCTGCTGCGCCTTTGCAGCTTGATTTCCAGTACAATAGGCGAAAGAAGAAAAGTGTCGAGAGTGAGATCGGCGCGCGCACCATCGGAGGGCAGTATTATTTCCGCGTCCGAGCTGTGTCCTCCTCACATTTTGAGGGGTTGGATTTTTTTGTGCGTCGCTACAAGCTCATTCCCTACACGTGTTCCACTTTCCAAAAGTCAATTTTTACTTGCATGGATTCATCATCGTCTCCCCTGTTTCTCTCTATCGCTCTCTGAATCCAGCTTTGGCTCTGTTTTGGATTCTCCATTCGGCATTATCATCATGGCTGGGGGCGCTCTCTTTACCAAGCTCTTTCAGCGCCAACCCAAATCCAAAAAGGAGGTGCAGCAGCAGCAGCAACACCAACGAAAACGACCACCGCCCAAGAATCAACGAGCGTTGCGAGGAACGGGGTTTGTTCATCGAGCAGTGGTCCAGGATCCGCCCTTGTCACCCGTATCCTCTTCGTCCTTGTCCTCATCGAGGGATGATTTGACTCCGACACTACCCGAACAAACAGAATCCTCCAACGCTAGCGTCTCATCCCTTTCCTCGGCTGGGAACCATTCCTTGACTGGTACCTCGGTCGGTGCTGCACCACTGGATTTACTCGAACATCAAGTTCTTCAAGTATTGGAGGAACACGCCAAGAGTAATAATCTGCAGATTGACCATGTAGTTACAGACATTTACAATCTGCTCCCTAACCAAGACAATGTGGATCGAGAACTTGTCATGAATCTGTACATAATGTCTACCGAATCCTGTACTCGTTTGGACGATCAAGCCAAATGTTTGGCCCTCACCTTGCAAGATTTGGGACTGGTCGATGACGACGACGACGACGATCCCAATGAGGATACAGCAGGTCCTGTCACAACATCTTCGGGGGATCCAGCCCATTTGGATCAAATGTTGTCCGAATTGAGTTTTGTCATGGAACCGTCCGAGCAAGAGATCCAAGTGGATCCCATTCATGAGCCCCGTCAACAAGAGGCCCCTCCATCATCGACGCAAAAGCAGATGGAACAAGAACCTATTGACGATAGAACCCAGCAACAGGAGCACCAACAACAACAAGAAGAAAGTAAACAAGAAGAAGAAATTCCACTCCACCTCCTCCTTGCTATGGAACAACATGACGAAAATGCCGTTGCTCCGGAATCCACTCCACACCAAGAGCGGATTGTGGCTTGTCCGGTCTGCATGGATGATTTCCCCGAGAGCCAAACCATGTTCTTTTTCTGTTCCTTGGACACGCAGGTGGAGGGCGGGGAACATTCTCTGTGTTACGAGTGTGCCTTTCGTTATGTTCAAAGCAACATGAACAACACAACCGCCATGACCTGTTATGATCAAAAGTGCCCTCATGAACTCATGCCTCATGAAATTGCCATGATTTTGGGTCATGGAAACATGGATGCTGGATACTATCACCCATTGTACCGTGAAATTGATTTACGACAGCGCGATCAAGCCATTTCGCAAGATCCACAAGCGTACACCACGTGTCCCAACCCGAATTGTCGTTGGACTGCGGCCCGGAGCCGCAAGGGGGCGCAAGAAAAGGTGACTTGTCCCATGTGCTTTGCCAAGTTTTGCTCCAGTTGCAACGACCGGTATCACTACCGTAGTACCTGTCGAGAATGGCAAGAGATTCAACTCGTTTGGCAAGAGTGGAAAGGATATGGTCGACTCGAATATTGGCAACAAAGCAACCAAGAACACGAACGGGCCATGACGCAGGCCGCAGCCATGGAACGGAAGCGAGTCAAGCGAGTGCGAGAAGTGGAACGAGCGGACGAACAATACAAGGCTCGCAATTGCCGTCATTGTCCTCATTGCAATCGATTGGTGGAACGTTTGGAAGGTTGCAGTATCATGTACTGTGGTAGGGATGCGCATGGAGATACCAATTTTCAACGCGGGTGTGGACAAAAGTTTGATTGGACCCGTGCCAAGTCCTATCAACCCGTGCAGGCGGGACGCAATGTCAAGTACGACGTCAATGTCAAAGATCGCAAGGCATTGCACCCAAATGAAATTTGTGATCACTGTGGCTCAACAGAAGTTCGCGGTCTGCTGTTTGAATGCGCCAATTGTCCGTGCTACAAAATATGTGAAAACTGTGAACTGAATGGTGTACTCGACAGTGTTCATGACACCAATCATGTGTTTGTCATTCGTCAACAACGATCATGAACAAAAATATTCGTCATGCCTGCTGTGGGTCAACCATCCCCATTGCACAGGGGAAAGCCCTACTGAGTTTTCCCGTTCTTCTACGATAGGGTTACATACAGTTTAGAGATTAGTTGCATACAATTTAGGAGTAGAGATTTGCGTTCCTAGTTGCTTTCAGGCGGGTCATCATTCTCCGCCCTCCGCCTCTCGAAACACATCAAGGGCCCGTTTTGTTACAACGGACGGTCCGACATACGCGTGTCCATCTCGTAGGATGTGCCTACCGGGTGTTCCTGCTCGTACTTTCTCGTTCGCCGAGAGGGTGGATGTTCTTCTGGTCGTGCACTTCCACCCACTAATTTCTGCCATTATCCCGATCCACAACTTCTACCTAGTCGGATTGTCAGAGTACCACAACATTTAGTAAAAAAATAGGTCCAATTATTTCCTCTCAGAGAACTCGAGGCTAGAGAATGAATTTGTGTCAAACGATACCGCAATGACGAGATTTGATCAATAATCTTTGTTCATTTCATGAAAAAACTAACACGCAAAGGAAATTCTCCCTAGTTTACTTGCTTCTCACCCGTATAGTCGCCATCACCATGTTATGTCACGTGTTTCTTTGCCTGTTTTTTTTTAATCCCAACAAGTCGCTGAAGCCGTTTGCTCCATCAAAGACGTGTTTCACTCAAGATAGCTGGCAACGTACTGCAATGCAAAAGCATTACTCAGTTTACTCAGTTTCTGTTTCTTCATCATCAGTTGAGGTTAAAGTCACCTTTGGAATCTCAAGAGAATTCCAGCCATATTGAACCAATATGACCAAATGTGAACAACCTTCATACGCAACAGCTCCGATGATAAGCAGAACAAGGATGAAGAAGTGATGCGGTCGCTCCATGACAAGGTTTTTGGTTTTATTGAATTCTTGGTCAGAATCAGCAATTGAACCTAGACCCGTGATGTCCAGCACATGTCTTTCCCCCTTTTCGATACCAGCTTCGTTCCCATTCCCATCACTGTTGGTCATTTGGCCCATGAGCAGCTCCGTTTGCTCGGCTTTACATCTGGCTTCTGCCAGGAGTCTTTCGTAATGATCCTTCTGTTCTTTTATCTCTTGTTCAAACTTCTGCGCTTGATGAGTGATTTGCTGAGTATACCGAAGAGAAGAATGTCTGAATTTCTCCTCGAGAGCTTCCATCTGTCTTTCACTGTTTAGTTGAACTTTATATTTTGACTCTAGTTGACGAAGTTGCTCCTTGTGTTCTTGGTCCTTTTGCTTTTGCTTTATGTAGGATTCCTCACAGCTTTGCATTGTTTGACGTACGGCATCTTCCATTTCAGACAGTTGATCTCTATATTTCAACTCCAGCTGTTGAAACTGCTCCTGAAATTCTGTTTCTTGCTCTTTCTTGTGGTATTCTTCGCGATCTTTCAGTGCCTTTGCAACGGCTTGTTCCATTTTGTACATTTGGTCTTTATACTTGGACTCAAGTTGATGCAGTTGCTCTTGATATCCATCATCCTTCTTTTTCTGTTCTACTTGTTGAGATTTTTCATGAGCCTGCATCTCTCGTTCTACGGACAGCTCCATTTCAGACAGTTGGTCCCTGTATTGCGACTCCAACTGACAAAGTTGCTCCTGGTGTTCTTGATCTTTCTTTGCTAGTTCTTCCCTGTGAGACTTTTGATGCCTCTGCATCTCATGTTGTACGACTCGTTCCACCTCAGAAAGCTGGGCCGTGAATTTATTCTCCAGTTCGCGAAGTTGGTCCATGTGTTCCTTGTCTTTCATGCCATGTTCTTCTTTGTACAACTTTTTCATGATCTCCCGATGTACAACACGTTCCACTTCAGAGAGCTGCTTCTCGTATTTTGACTCCATTTGAAGAAGCTGCTCCTGATGCTCCTGGTCTTTCTTTGCTTGTTCCTCTTGATGAGACTTTTCATGACCCTCGATTTGCTGTTTCACGAAGAGTTCCATTGCAGAGAGCTTGGCTTGGTATTGTGAATCCATTTTAGCGATCTTTTCCCTGTTCACCTTTGCCTGCTTCTGAAGTTTTTCTTTGTCGGACTTTGCTTGATGTTTCGTGTCTTGCAATATTTGCTTCATTCCAGAAAGTTGGCCTTTGTAATGATTCACCATTACTATCAGTTTCTTTTGTTGGTCAATCGTCAATGTCTCTTGCTTCTTCTCTTTTTCCTTTTCGGTATAACTGCTCTCTTTTGTTGAGCCGATACTGAGTTGAAGTTTGGACTCTTCTTTTTCTTCACTGTCAATGCCACTGTTGCTGCTGTTGCCCGATGACTCGTTCCTGTTCTTGCTTTTATTCCCAGCTCCGGAAAGTTGCTCCCGAAGTCTTTGCAAATGCATCCGACGTGTCACGATTTCAATTTCTTGCTTTTCGTCGTTATCGGTTAATTCTGAGGCACAGCGGAAATGTTCTGCTTCGAGATATTCCCCGGCATCAGTCATTTCTTCATCGTCAATGGACCTTCCGACAGAAGGATCCGTAACAATACGCATATTGTTTTGGTCGTACTTGATGTCGGATTGCGCATGGCTGGCCCTTTCTTCCTTTGACGACTGAGGAGAAAGGAATGACTGTTGTTGTTGTTGTTGTTGTTGTTGTTGTTGTTGTTGTTGTTGTTGCCTCAAGCTCAACTTTGTTTTTCGTTCCAGAGTGGCACGGTCTATTTCCCCCAGAACAGCAGAACGAATCGAGGATGGTCCTGACGTCGCAGGTTTTTGCAGGATTGGTTTCGATTGACTCTCAGGGCTTCGCGTAGCATTGAAGGCCTTGATTTGTTTTTGACGGACGGGGGCACGACTTGGGCATTTCTTGGGGGAGGGTACCATGATGAAGGGTGGAAGAACAGTGCTGCTTTTCTTACTGAGATCCGGACTGTGCAATAGAGAAGTTTCGATTCCCTCAAACCTGTTTCGATCTCCACCTACTGAAGGCTCAGGACTTTGTAATGGTGAGGAATTCAACGCATCTGCCATGGTGCGATCCCCACGTTGCAGTAGTGTGTTCAAGTCCTTGGGAATTGTGAGAGGACCGAGGTCTGGACTCACAGGTGCAGCAGTTTTGTTTGGGACTTTCAGAATGGCAATATTGTTACTTTTTGGCGTTGGTGACTGGGTCGTGGACACATCGGACGCGTTACAATCTCGCACTAGGCTGTTGAAGTCATGTGTTAACCTGAGCATACCAGATGTCGATGATGAAACACTGGGAGCTTCGGAAGGATCCTCCGAACGTATCGACCGACTGGACAAGATATTCATGGAAAATGGCTTTGATGTTGTCGTTGAGAATCGTTGCGTCGCACGGCGGAGGTCTCTTTCAACAGCAATAGAGACAAGTAGCTCGTTAATACGATATGGTGTACAAGATGAATGATGTGAAAAGATTCCTTGTGCCGTCAAACAGCGACGGACGGTGGCGACATTCGTCCAAGGATGAGTGGCTATTTGGCGAAATGGGACCAATCTTTGTGGGGCTCGTTATGAGTGTTTTAGCTGCGTGACACCACCCGGTGCACTTTACGTAGTATTAATACTTCCCGGTGTCGAGTCCTTTCAAGGAGGGACCGCCCGGCGCGGAGGGTAGAATGACGAGGAGGGCAATGGTCGAGGAGGGCGCACGCCCGACAAGACAATTGCCCGTCGAGTCATTCTCCTGACAAGCCGGGCGCGCCCGACGCGAGAGGACGGCCAGACACAGGGAAGTAGTAAACTTACTCCCTATCAAGCTGTGTAGGTAGTGAGAAATTCCTGGAAGCCATGTCACAAAGTGTCACACAAGTGTCACACAAGTGTCACACACGAGAGGGAAACCGCGCGACTCGCACGAAACTACTTCCCGGTCGTACAAAAAATTCCTACTGTAGTATAAAAATGTGAGACGAACTACCTACACAGTGTGGTATGGAGTTAGTATTGCCCTCCCCCATTTCTGCGCGGACTTTTTCTCGCCTCTTGTCCGCTAAATAGCGAAACATGATGCACAAAACCGCGTGCCCGTTTCGTGACGCCGGATGGTTGTTCGACATGCGCGTATCCATCTCGAAGGACGTGCCTGCGTGACGCGGTCGCGCGTTGTGTTTGTCGGAACGATGTTCGCCGTGACCGACAATGGACCACACTGAACGGCACTGCAAATAGAGCCTTTGCCTCCCTTTGCATTCCATACTTTGGAATAAGACGAAGAAGTGTACAGCAGATATGAAACGACACGGCGACGTGCCAAACAACAACAACAACAACAAGGCCCGTCGCCGTCGTCACGGGTCAGATCGTGTGGTGTTGTTGTTGGATTTGGATTGTTTTTATGCGCAATGTGAATGTTTGCGATTGGGATGGGATGCCTCCACGACGGCATTGGCCTTATTGCAGTGGAATTCGGTCTTGGCGGTCACGTATCCAGCACGAACACAGTTTGGTGTCAAACGGGGAGATTCCTGGCAAGCGATTCGACAAAAAGTGGCAACCGCCACAGCCGCTGCGAACGCAAACACGACGAAACAAAACGAGCACCTGCAACAGGAGGCGCACCCCGAAACGACCAAGGCCATTCCCACCACCTGTCACGCCATTCATGTACCACTCTTGACGACCAAGGAACTTTCCACAACCTCCACGTCCTTGCAAGAGGACAACAAGCCCTCGACCGACCATGGTGCACCATCCGAAGCATCACTCCATTCGAGAAACTCCTCTTCTTCACCCGTTGCCACTCAAACTGCATTGCCAACCTTGGAACAAGAATACCAATCCATTTTTGAATTGTCTCTGGAAGAACAACGTGCCTGTCGGGAACGAGAATTGGGTGTCCGACGGCTCAGTCATGAAGGCAAGGCCTCCATTGAACGCTATCGGATTGCTTCGGCCCGTATTTTCCAAGTCGTGCAAGAATTCATGGCCGGATCCTCCTCCAGTATTGTGTTGGAACGAGCCTCGATTGATGAATTTTATCTCGATGTCACACGGGCCGTCCAACAACAAGACCCAATACCAAACCACAACAGTGTGTGGGATGCGGCCTTGGTGGAAGCCGCCCAACAAGAAACCAAACAAGTTGGAAACAAAGCAACATCCAGCGCTATGCGCACCGAAAACGATGCAATCGATCTTGACGAAACCAATGAGAATGAGGAAGATGTCGCCTTTCCACACGAACAGGACGATAGGAATGACACGAATTATGAACTATTGTTATGGCGTGGTGCGGCTATTGCCTTGGCCATTCGACGACACGTGTATCAGGCCTTGGGCTTTACCTTGACGGCTGGGATTGGGATCAACAAAACCCTGGCCAAATTGTCCGCCTCCTATGGAAAACCCAATGGACAAGCCATTACACTGCCGCACCAAATTCCCCAATTACTCCAAGACACACCTATCCGCAAGTGTCGTAATTTGGGAGGAAAACTGGGACAACAAGTCCTGGACCAACTAGAATCAACCGTGGGGGCACCGGTCAACAAGGACGACGCTTCCTTTTCCGTTGCCTGCATTGCCCGACATTTGTCGGTACCCGCCTTACGACGTGCCTTGAAAAGTGCCGAAACGGCACAATGGTTGTTTGACCTGTCGGCCTATGGCATGGATGCAGAACCGGTCCTATCCAAACAACAACAATCCGACCATGAATCTTCGTCCAGCAGTATGGCGGCAACCAAATCTTTGACCGCCTTTAAATCCTTACCCAACAGTCGGTCCGGTGTGGGACATTCCATCGACGAAGCGCGTCCTTGGATTCACTTGCTGGCCACCGATCTTGTCACCCGCGTGGTACGAGATTCGAGTCGGAATGGACGATTCCCGAAAACGTGTACCTTGCACTACACCAAACTTTTAGGAAATAATCAACAAGGGCACCCAACGGTTTCTCGTGCACGGGCATCCAATACCCAAACCAAAAGTGCCCGAGTACCCTTTCCCTCCATGACACCACCGCCGTCGTCATCGACAGGGCATGCTTCCTCCTCCTCCTCCTCCAATCGAATACAAGAAGCCGTTCAAAACTTGTCTCGGTTAGTAGCTCATACTTTGCGACAGCGAGAAGGATCTACCATCCAACTGACACGATTGGGATTCAGTGCCACGGATTTTGTACCACAACCAGGCACCAAGGGCACGCACAGTCTGATGGATCAGTATTTTACGGCCCACAGCACGACGGATGCGGAGCTTCTCAACAGGCAAAAGAAGAAAATGGCGCAAACCATTGCGTCCAAAGAGGAAGAAGTGGTGGTCATTTCGGAGGACGCTGTGCACCGAAAAAACAATAAAAGAGCGCTACCAAGTGAGGGACAAGTATTGCAATCCCATGTACAAGCTGCCGACTTGAACAATCGACCCTGCGTTACCACTGTTACGACTGGTGTTTCCATGGACACAACAAACAATGAAGACGGAGACTTGGCATTGGCCAAGAAGTTGCAAGCTCAGTATGATCGAGAAGATTGGGCGTGGCATCGATTGGGAAACGGTCAACAACGAAAAAAGAAACGACATACCATTGATTCCTTCTTTTCAGTTCAAAAATGACGTTGGAACATGTCATGATGTTCTGAAGAAACCGTGAGAGTTACATACAATTCCAAGGTATGGATGGACTGATTCAAGATTGACCGGACGTCCCTGAGCTTTGAGTGGTTACAGGACCAGCCTCATCAAGTGACTACAATTCCTCTTTATCTTAGACCGTGACCATTACTGCTTCTCCAACTATACTTCTGGCCATGGCCCATGTATCCTGACTGGCTAGTTGAACAACACTTCGAATCGTGGATTAGTCGTTTATGAATCGCGTTTTCATGACGTCGATGCGTTGGGATGATCCACTCATCATTTTCTTGGTAACGATGACGAGGGAGGTCTTTCTCCTTGACGACATTATCAGTAGACAAGGGATCCTACCATGAGATTACCCTTTACAAACGCTTTCGTCAAATACATGTGGGTTACGGTGCTATGGATCGTTGTTTCCTTCAATTCATTGAACCTATGCACCGCTTTTGCCAATCCAACTCGAACACAAACAAAAGCATCGTTCCTTCCGAATCGATTCAGCCCCAAACGAGACAAAGTCGTAAAGAATAGACCGTCACCCTTGCTTTTGTCTTACAATGACAATAACGACCGAGAGGATTACAAGGCATACGATTTGACCAAACCGACCTTTGACGTGTATACCCTACGAGGTGTTCGAGGAGATGCATTGGCCAAGTACAATAGCTTGAATCAAAGTGAACCCTTGCGGATCAACTTGAGTTTATTGGCAGCATTCTTTTCCTTTTCCTATCCGTCGATTGTGAGCTCATCTTCCTCATCCCTTCCCATGATGCAAGACAGTGGTGGAAGTGCGACGCTGTCCACATTCAGCGGGGGTGAACCAATGACAACAACTGCTCTTTGCATTGGTGCTGGTCTTGCTTTTGCAGCGAATTTTGTGCGGGAGTGCCGACGCCGAAATCGTCAACTGACGCGACTTGAAAAGGAACTTCAGGCATTGGAGCTTCCCATTCGAATGCCCGCCAAATCAGTTTTGTCCGATTCCATGTACGAATCCTCTACCCAGACGATTCGACAACTCCAAGGATCTCGAACACTACGTGTGCTGGCCCTCTTTGGCACCAAAGATTCACTCAAACAAGCCCTGGAACAGCTGTTTGTACTCTCCCGACGACTGGTACAATCCGAGACTGTCGTTGTTCCCATTCCGTCTGACGATTCCACACCTGTGGACTGGGGTTTAGATGCGTCAACCCTTCGAAGCAGGGGACAACAACCATGGTTGGCAGCTCCAGGCAATGCTGCTGAGTGGAAGTCTTATTTCAGCGAGCTATCGTCCACATCCACGACATCAAACGACGGATCTCCCGAGAGTGATGACAGCACTTTGGGAAACTTCAAGTGGTTTGGTCTCTCAGCACTCGGAAGATCGTTTGGTTCTGGACAGGGAAGTATCCCATCGTGGATTCAACTCATGGGACAACACATGAGACCAACGATTGTCTTAGACGAGGACGACAGCCCTCTTTTATCTAAGAGCAGCGCGTCTGAGTCATCCTCGGAGAACGAGATAAATGAAAAGGAAGGTTTAGTTTACGACAGGCTAAAGCAGTTCTACAGCGCGTTGACAGAAGGAGACGAAACCGCCATGTGTTCCGGAATCTTTCCGAACAATTCAAGTGACAATGCTTCATTGTCACCACCAGTGACAGACATTATGAATGAAGGAGGACGGTTGGATCCCTGGGCACTGTGTTTGAAGGAAGGCAACCGACCATCAGGCATGAGAGTTGCAGATGCCGACGTGGTTATGTTCGAAGATCGCGCTTATTCCACGGTGGTGGAATTTCCTGACGTCGGTATGGATGTCATTGATGCTTCTCTTTTAGCGCAACAAAACTGGATCAAAGATGGGGAAGGCGAATGGAAGTTACTGCAGCATCAAACGATTCCCTGGTCCAATGCCGCACGCGCTGGCGGAACTCTGGTCTGCGACAAACGAGGATGTGTATCTTTGGTTCGTGGTCGCTAAGTCTCTCGTTTCATGTTGCGGGAGACAGATGACATGGAGGTGAGAGCTCCTAAGGTTGTGTTAAAGTTTTAAAAAGAGCGGCTTCCATGGAATGAATGTCAGATGTGGGCGACACTTTAAGGCGATCGGTTGCGAACATCGCGTTTTGTCGTTCAGCTCTATTGAATTAAAATCGAAGGACGCGAAATCCGATTTGAATGTCTCCCTGGAAAGTAGAGTGTTCAAGGGGTTTCTTTTGTCCATGAGCGTAGGTAGGCATTCGAACATTCGAACGACAATCTTCCCTTCCTTTACGTTGAGCGCTGCCACCGCAATTCGAACTCTGACATTTTGAAGGATGTCCCTGGTTCATGAACATTTCTCGGAGGAGCGTTCGATTCGAAGCACGTTTACGCAAATAATATCAATAAGTTGTCGTCATTTCTATTCGCTCACCGACAGTTCTCGTTGGGGCTGGTCATTGCTGACCAACAAGTAAAATGAGAATACCGAGTTTGGAGTTTCCAGTGTTTCAGACCGGACTTTTCATCCTAAAATGACTCTAGCAAACCGCAAGTTACAAGCAACAGGTTCGGATCGGTGGTGATGTATCCAACGTGTATTCGTATAGGTTAGAGGTACTTATTTAGATCTTAGATCATCGTTAAGACCGTTTGGCTGGTCACGGGGTGCTTCGGATTTCGACTTTCGACTTTTTCAGTTGTCACTGGTCACATCAAAGACACTCGAACTCGAATGAACGATCCTCTGCCGTCTCACAATGTGTGTTTGGAAGACATGAACATGAATTGTGAACAGAAAACAACACACGCCCATAAATTTTTATTCAATTATAGAATCTGGTCGTCGGTGGCACAAGAGACCATGGAAAGATCGACAGTAGCAATATGCCGCTGTCCCAAGAAGGTCATGGGATTTGATATATTAGCTAGTACATGTTTAAACAGTTCCGTAAAACAAATCAAAGCCAACATGAACCTTCTTCTTCTCCTTCTCCTTTGTCTTTTCATTCCTTGTTTTCCTTGACATTCCGAGCGACCGAGCTAGGTACCGACTTTGACAATCTTCTAGATTGATTTGAATACCCAAAAGACAAGTTCGTGAAGATAGAACAAATTCCTGCTGCAACATTATTCCACGTAACACGAAGTATCAAGTGATTATGACTGTCGGTCAAACTTTGTCCACGGCAAGAAACTCCTGGAGAAGAGACAGCGCTGAAGAAAGGGACCTGGAAGGGCTCATAAACGACACCTACTCCCAAATCCTAATCGGATCCAGAAATGGCGTGGATATTCAGGTCCCTATCTCTGCACGAATTTTAATCTTCATTATTTCCATTAGCAGACGGCAGTGGACTCATTGTTGTGGAAAATTATACCAAGAGAGAAGAAGAAATGAGACATGGTTGATCATTGATCAGATTTTATGGGGGAAATTGGGGGATCTTTCGAAGATTTCGAAACATTCCCAATTCCCAACCGCACATCTCTCAGACACAGATTTTTCCGTGAATCGAATGTATGACGTCAGTTAAAAAGAAATCGATATCCACACCTCCTCGCCAATCCGAGACATCATAGCTATAAGTGATGATTAAAGAACTGGGATCAACCGCTCAGGAGACGGAAATTGTCCAAAGTCCAAAAGGAAGCAAAAACAACAAGAAAAAGAAACAAAGTTTGCACCACATCTATGCTATCTGTTTTCTGTTTCTGTGAACTAACATACTCGACTCGTACGAGGAAATGAGAAAGAGAATGCGAATTGCAACCAGAGACTTGACTGAGACTTGGAGACAGGCGAACGGAAAGTAGAAGGGAAAACTTCGTAGAAGTAGGAATATTGTTTGATTGTGGACTTTGGTAATTGGTAACTCGGTGGGAGAGAGGTGATTTGAGCGTCGGGAGTCGGGAGAGAAAACATCAGTGCATTGCGATATGCGGCTTGTCCTCCAGTTGGAATCTCAGCTTCTTTCCACTTCCATCCGTCAGACGACAAAGATGTCATGTCAACTTTTGGCAAGTCTCAACAAAAGTGGGTCGACCTTCCACAGTCTCA
The DNA here is from genome assembly GCA_946965045.2 of Epithemia pelagica. Taxonomy (NCBI): domain Eukaryota; phylum Bacillariophyta; class Bacillariophyceae; order Surirellales; family Surirellaceae; genus Epithemia; species Epithemia pelagica. Next base: position 1,237,960 of record OX337235.1, on the reverse strand, counting down.
TAATTTCTTTGGTTGAACAATTGCGACGACCACCAGTCCAACAACCTCGATTCAAAGTATTCTGAAACACTTCTTCACATCATGGCGGACCAGAACAACATTGAAGACCACACCAAGGCCACGAAAAAGACCGAAGATCAAACGGTGGTGACATCGGTTGAAAAGTACACAGGTCCTGTGGCAAACGCGGACTTGGTCGAAGGAGCCGGCCAGGTCCACATGGACGAGGCCCAGGGATGGGGTACGGGTATTATTAACGATTTCAAGCGAACCGTGGGAACTCATTGGGTCAAGGAGGTTACCAACTTCAACCAGAAAACCATTGCTGTTACCTTGCTCATGTTCATTTCCGTCATTGCACCCACTCTCACCTTTGGAGCCGTGTACGGCAAGGAGACGGACAATCGAATTGGTGCCGTCGAAACAATTTTGGCCACCACATGGGTCGGCATCGCGTACAGTATGATTGGCGGTATGCCCATGGTACGTTCGAGAGCATGAAAGCACCGAAAATACCTTCTTTGGCCCGCTTTTCATATCTCACACTATTGTTTCGTCAATGCAGTGCATCATTGGTTCTACAGGACCTGTGCTTGCCTTTACCAAGGCTGTCATTCGCATTGCCGACAGCATCGATGTCCCATATTTGACCTTCAATGCCTGGACTTCGTGCTGGCTCTTGTTCTACTGTGTCTTGGCTGGATTTTTTGACTTGACCCGCGTCGTTCGTCTGGCCACTCGATTCACGGATGAAATCTTTGCCCTCTTGATTGTCAGTATCTTTGTGTTGGATGCCGTCGGTGATCCCTTTTCTCAAGTTGGTATTTTGCGATACTTTGACCCTAACCACAAGTCTCATGAAGACTACGTCGACGATGAAGATTACAGTTACCTGGAAGTTGCCTTGTTGAGCACTCTTCTTGGTTTCGGTACGACCGCGCTCATCTTCTTTTTCCGAAGCTTCAAGACGTCATCCTTCTTCTGTAACCAAGGGGTCCGTACCTCGATCCATGACTTCGCCGTGACCCTCTCAGTCTTGATTACCACCATGATCAAAGAATTCTTGTTCCCCAGTATCGAGACAGAACAACTCAATGTACCCGATCGCTTTGAGCCGACATACCAATGCTGTGACAGCACTTGTCTCACATTCTTTCCAGACGATTGTCCGGATCAAGCCGAAGCTGCTGGTGCTCGTTCGTGGTTTGTGGATTTCTCGGATTTGAATGGCAAGGGATGGGTTCCAATTGTCACTGCCGCTCCTGCTCTGGGAGCGTTTTTGTTGTGCTTCTTGGACAATGGTATCACGTGGCATTTGATCAACCACAAGAGTCATAACTTGCAACATGGAGAAGCCTACAACTACGATTTGTGCCTCAGTGGTCTCTTCAACTTTATCAACGGATGTCTCGGACTTCCCTGGTTGGTTGCCACCACGGTACCTTGTATTATCCACCTCAACAGTTTGGCTGAAAAGGACAAGGATGGCAACATCATTTCCGTCCAAGAAACTCGATTGACCATGTTCTTTTCCCATTTAATGGTTGGTTTGTCTCTTTTGGTCCTCAAGGTCTTGCAACTCTTGCCCATGCCTGTCTTGTACGGTGTCTTTTTGTTCATGGGTCTTTCTGCTCTGCCCGCCATGCAATTCTGGAACCGTATCTTGCTGTGGTTGCAACAACCCAGCAAGTACCCCGACACGGTCTTTAACCGATACATGGACAAACCCAAGGTACACCTGTACACGATCTTGCAATTGGTCTTTTTCGGACTCGTCTTTTTTGTCCAAAACATGTCGGCCATTTCCATTGTCTTCCCCTTTATGACCTTGCTGTGCATTCCCGGGCGTCTCTACTGGTTGCCTCGATTCTTGGAGGGATGGGAACTGCTCTTGTTAGACGGTGATGATGAAGATATTGGAGTATGGGTGACCAAGAAGCGACGAGCCATGAATTCCTTGCGATTTGCCGACCTTGAGTCGAACAACAAGATGGAGATTAGTGAAGAAGAATCTGGATCGGACCGCCTTACCGATGAATAAGACAGAGCAACATCCTGATGAAACAGAGTGATCCTCAATAGCTGGGACAGTAGTTAGCCACAAGAATTCATATGTAAAAAGAAACCAATAGCCATATATTTGTCAATCCACCGGCAACAATCTGCTTCACATGGTGTAGGCACTGGATAGATCCATGATGATGTTGGATTGTTGCATTGCACCACCTCTAGGTAGACTTATGATGCACAAGTAGGTTCTTGGTTCCAACAAGCAGGAAGTCGAGGAGAGCGGCGTTTGTCGTGGAGAAACGAGAAATCCTAGGTAGGCAGTAACCAAGAAACAATCTATCAGCTGCCATGGGAGTTGTAAGGTAGCAAGAACCCAAATGATGATTCCCAACAATTGTTCGCCTAGTTTTCCAAAGACTTCGCTGGAAGCTTTGAAATTCGCTTTGCAGTCTTCGTGTTTCGTTTTCAGTCAATGGTGAGGTTGGAAAGACGATGTATCAGAGTTCTTCACTTGGTGAGAAGCATCTCATTGTTCGTAGTGTTGGAGACGTTGGGACTCCAAACACCGCGCTGGGTGAGCGAGTGATGAAGTGGTTTTCCCAAGTCCGGATGGCCGATTCGTGACTTGTCCACCCTTTACAAAGTGAACCCCCTTCTGCACATTGATATATTATCGTGTTCCCCATCGTCGAACCGGTCCCTCTTGTTCCGCTATTGACATTTTGGATTGATATGCTACGGACTACCGATCGATCGCAGCAGGTAGGGTAGGTAGCAGGGCGTAGTACGCATGCTGAAATGGACAGTTATCCAACGGTTGCGGAATGGGGGAGTAATGGGTCAGTCCCTGGCATCTCTTTCTCGAGGATATCTCCTCGTGAGTATGTCAGCCTATACATAGGAGTACGTGTTTTCACGCCTGCCAGTCTCGGAGTACACTCGATCGGGAGATTTCAAATCCATTGGTTTTAAGGAATCGTGCAACGGTGTAGAAACACTTAAGAATCACGCCAGCCAGCCGTATTTGTTTCATTCGCGGTCGCATTCATTTTTTAACTATGCGGCACGCAAGCGGTTTGATCGGCGAGAACCGAGTGAACTTTTGCTCCCCACTTTTCTGGAGCCGGGGAACTGTAGACTAAAGAGTACATTGGCAGAATTCGAGACAGGATCCACGAACGAGTGGGAAACGGCCGCAAACGGAATGTCTCGTGATAGTCGAATCGAATGAGGGCGAACCTACGACAGATTGTGTGCAAACATCAGAATCAACCTCATTCTCACTCGTCTTGGTGTGTCATTGCGAAAGGTTACTCGATTGACCGACTCGTAAACGAACCGTTTCCATCCAAGCCAAGACAGCCTCATTATCTTTCTCATCTAATCCTTTCTCCTATCCTTGTTGCATTGCTTGGCTGTCACACATACATTGATTGTCGCATCCTCTCACAGTTACTCTGGACCGAATTCAAAACCTCGCGCCATTTTTCGCCTTTGATAGAGTCACCCTTCTGAAATTGTGTGAAGAGCATGTCGGCAGCGGTTGCTACAACATCATCATCCACAACATCCATTCTTCCTACCGACGAGAGTTTTCCAGCACCCCTCGAAGCTTCCACCAGCCCAGTCACACGAGCAGCAGAAGAAACGGCCGCGGCACAAGACGATAGTGCTGCAGAATCATCGTCGGTTGCTCCCAGTACATCCTCCTCGATTCTCGTGGGTCCTCCTCTAAACGGCGTACCAGAATCTGCCTCGCAACAGGCACCACGACCCGTCGTGTTGCGAAAGAAGGCGAAATCCTTGGTTTCGCGATTGATTGCCAGACCTTCCCGAAGCAGCTCGTTTCGTGTTTCCAACGAACCCATGAACAGCAGTCGATCCAGTCGTCAACCCTTGCAGCGGTCGAGATCGGCGACCCTTTCGAATCGATTGATTCCGTTTGCACCGTCCGTGCCGGGCTCTCGCATTGCACCTCTATCCAAACCAGGCATGGCGGAGGCGGCCGACGCCAAACTTCCCTGGAATCGCTTTCGGCGCCAATCGACCATGTCCACCCTCTTTTCGCAGTCTCGCATGGACATGACGGAAAATTCGGACGATGACGACGAAGTCATTTTGTTTCAAATGTCGTCGAGTGGCTTCAAGACGAAACAACCCTACGAAAAGTTGAATGTTTTACAGTGGTTGACCGTGGCTTGTCCGACCGATGTTCTCCCTCATGTTTTGGCCTTTTGCGGACCTCAATTGACCCAGCAGTTGCAAGGGGTGAATCGGTTCTGGTTCAAAACAATTGGAAATGAGGCTACTTGGAGAATTATGTGTCAAGATCTCTACAAGGTAAATTGGAATGAGAGCAATTTCGAGCCTTGTAACTGCCCTTCCTATCTGACAATAATTCGCTTGTTTGGTTTTCTTGTTTAGTGGACTCCTGGAAATGAAGAGCCTGCTTCCTGGAAGGTAAGAAATCAGCGCTAAATTGATCTTTTTCGTCTATTTCGAAAAAAGCTTGCAATTTCTCACCTAGACTTGTTTCTCAGCAATATTACCGTGAAAATCCCTGTGTACCAGTAGATTACAAGACCGTTCACAGAGCACTGGATGCCAACACTGGCGAAAATGTTCGAGTTTGGTTGCGACCAGGAAAATATGTGATCAAAGAACCAATTCAAGTGGATCGAACTCCCCAACACAAAGTTACCGTTGCCTCCATGATGCTACCCGATAATATCTATCAACCGCCTCCTGAACTCATTAGCAGCGATGCTGGTTCAGCTTGCACCGTCGAACGCAAAACCAAGAAACGCAGAGGGAAAGCACTATTGAAGTTGATTTTGTGCACCGGAACGTCATACAATGACGCGGCTATGGAGGAAGACGAGGAATCCGTAGTTTCGGAACCGGAGTGTACGACGATGCAACTGCCACCTGTACCAACGCGTGCGACCATTGTCATGAGAAGTAGTCGGCTCAATCAACCAGCCATTCGCGTCCAGAGGGGACACTTTGCGGCAGAAAACCTGGACATTGAACACTCCTCGAATGGTCTCGATATTTGGAATGGCAATGCCGCAATCCAGATTCAACCGCCACAACCAGAACAAAGAGGTCCACCGCCTGTTTTGCCACGAGAAGAGCTGCCTGTGGCGAATTTGAGTGGATTGCGTGTGACCAGTAAAAGTGGCCGAGGTGTCGTTACCATTGACGGCGGCCAGTTGACTTTGAAAGACTCAAGCGTTTACGATTGCGCGGCCACGGGAGTCTACATTGGCGGACGAGGTACACAAGCCTCGCTTTCCACCAGTGACGTTCTTCGCAATGGTCTGGGATCTCGAGGCCGAGCCCGTCGAAATGGTGGTATTGCGCGCAACCATTCTGGAATCTACCTGGAACAAGGGGTTGCCGAAATTCTCGATTGCAATGTCAGTAACAACACATTAACGGGGATTACGGCCGTTTCGACCGACAATGCTACTTTGTTGCTGCGTGACTCGGACTTGCAGGGCAATGGTTCTTTTCAATTGGAAATTCCCTCGAGGAATGCCCGGGGAATCACCATGCAACAAAACCGACTGGAATCCTCTGGAACGGGACGCATTCGGGCCATTCTGGATAATTAGAGGATTTCCCACCACACACTTGTGGTCTTTCTTTTGGTTTGATTTTGGAGCATTTCCAAATTGTCCTTTGGAACGCTTTCCTGCCACACACTTGTTCTTACGGTGTGGAATTTTGGTTCGTCACGGAACAGCCGCACGCACTGTCACCATGAATGGTTGTTAGAGTTTGCGATCATAGAAACGCGTATAAAGAACTTTTTCTAAGGCTTGTCATTTCTGTGGGTTACGCGCTCTCTCGAGATTTATGGAACGTGGCACAAGAGGCGAAGTGATATAGGGTGGAAACGGCAACTGAACTCTATCAATGGCTTCGATGCGCACCGAAGTGGTATCATGCATGTGGTGTCTGTTGGGAAGGGATGTGCTGTAGATCCGTATTTTGCCTTATGCGGCGCTGGTCGTGGATGCACTCCTCATATGTGAAAGAACCTGCATCGTCGACCCTCGCTAATTGTACCGTGATGAAAGAACTGTCTATCATCGAAGTTCTCGGCTAGATCGAGAGAGAGGGGACAATAGGCTTTCATTTGCTCATGTGGTCATTAGCAATCGCGTTGCCGGTTACCGGACAGACGAATGCATCGCGCAGGGTGACGCGTGAAAGCTTGCACCCATCCCCACTAATCCATGTCTCAAATCTCGATGTCGTGTAAGGAACCACTTGGATCAAGATTCCTACCAATACCAATGGGTATTCTTGTGCTTGGTACATTTTGTGCGTGAACCATGATTTGGTATGGATTGGTCGTTTCTCTTCTGCTCTCCCAAAACGGGAAGAGCACCTGCAGGACAAGATCCTTTCTGGGAAACGGCACATTGAGCGTCGTCCAGAATACTCAAGATACCATCCACAACGCTGCCAAGCGATTTCAAAAATGTTTGTTTGGTCGAAAGGAAGACAATGCTAACCTCCGAATTGGAAAGGTTGTCGATTTAAGATCAATGGCAATCGTCGCAGCACTCTTGTTTGCATTGAACAATGACCCTGCTGCCGCCATGTCGCCGTGCAGTGATCACCACCAAGACATTGACGCCATTGTGATTGAAGGACCATCCAACGCCGAAATGTTGGACATTACGCTGCCACCAGGAGGAAAAGTGATTTGTGACATTCGGACAATCCTGTACATGACAGATGGAGTGGAATCCTCGATCGAGACACGGGGAGGAAGTACCTTTCGACGTGCGGTACAAGGCGTCAAACCCTATGTCACTGTTTATACCAACACCTTGTCCTCCACAAGTGCTCATGTCGGTGTGGCACCGGAATTTCCCAGTCGCATTGTGCCCATTCGTCTCCAAGACTATGGAGGTGCCATTGTTGGCAATACCGGCAGCTTTTTGGCGGCTCCCAATGACGTGGCATTGGACTTTGAACGCACTCGACTCAAGGGGTTGGCTCTCTCGTTCCTTAAAATGGAGCGCATTACGAGAGCACAAGGGACAGTGTATTTGGCCGGGTCTGGCAACATTATAGCCAAGGAAATCAAACAAGGTGAAACCCTTCGAATCTTTCCAGGAGCGTGGGTTGCCATGACAGACCAGATGGAGTTGGAGGCTGTGCAATCACGACAAATCAGCAAGGTTGCATTTGTGAGGCAACAAAGACTTGTCCTCATTCGTGGTCCAGGAACTGTGTGGATTGATACGGCACCTATTTCGAGGATTGTCGATGAGCTGGAACGTCGCCTTCCAAAGTCATCCTGATAACGCTAGTACTTTCATTCAACGCACCTAGTAGAGAAAGAGATCGTAACACATTGAGTGAGTGTCTAAAACCTTTTAAAATCCTTGACGTGCCGAAAGGGAAGCAAAGGGATCGGCAGCGGCCGCCGGAGCCTTGTTGGGTTGGGCACCGGTGGTGGGTCTGGCAGCGGCTGCTGGCATGCCACCCATTGGTTGCGGTGTCGGAATTTGCAAATTGGGAAAGGGCATGTTAGTGTTGCCACCACCCATGGGATTCATGCCTCCGTTCATACTATTGTTATTATTATTGCCGTGCATCATCATCATGACACCCACATTTTGTTGCCGTTGCATTTGTTGTAATCGCATCATGTGTTGTTGATACATCATGGCTTGCTGTTGCATAGAGTTGGGAGACATGGCCGTGTTGGCAGCCGCCATACTATTCGCAGCGTTGTTGTTGTTGTTGTTTTGAATGCTCATTTGTTGCATCATGGTGGACATATTGCCCATGCTATTGTTCAAAGCACTATTGTTCATGGCAGCCATGCCACCATTGGCACCAAATCCTTGTGCATTGCCAGGGTTGGTATTGTAGAGAGACATGATACTTTGCGCGGAATCGCTCGATGTATTTTTTGCCTTGTTGGTTGAAGAAGTAGTGTTCGCCGCCGCTGCTGCTTTAGGAGCGGTTGCTTTCGGGGCGGTTGCTTTCGGTGCCGTTTTGGCCGCTGCTGCTGGTGCCGAAGCAAAATCACCAAAATCTCCACTGGATGAATTGCTGGCCGCCGATGCAAAATCGGCAAACTCATCTTGACCTTTGGACTTGCCACTGGCCTTTTTTCGTGAGCTGGTTTTGTTGGTACCACTACTGGCTTGCGACATGCAATCGTCGGGGAATCCCATGAGATCAGTGCTGGGAGCTTTCTTTTGTTTGGACTTTGGTTTGCCAAACGAATCGGAAGAAGCATTAAAGTCAATCAAATCTCCTACCGGTTGTGATTTCGGTTGCGCTGCCACCGATTTGGAGCGAGTCTTTGGGGCCGCTGAAGACGCCGGTCCGCTCACACGGCCTCGAGCCGCCGTTGACGATGTACTTTCCACACCACTCGATTTCCGCGATTCCAATCTCTTTTTCGCAGCAGCAGACGGTGCTCCCATATTGCCAAATGCCTGATTGGCTTGGTGTGCCGAACTGAGGGGTGGCATGTCCATGTCCGCCGCGGATGACTGTCTTGCTGCTGGGGGCGGTTGTGCTTTCGTGGTGAATTGTGCCGCCAGTTTGGTAAACGCGGCAGGGTCATAAAACTTGCGGCGTTCATACTTGTCCCGAATAAAACGTTCGCGTGTTTGCAAATCAGCTTGATTGGATGGTTTTGGCACGTTCAAACGGGCTTCAAAAATCGCATTCACTTTGGTGTTTCCTCCATTCTCCATGGCCAAAACTTCCTTTTCCTTCCCTACAATTCGCACAAAACAAAAGTAAAATACACACATACACAAGTAGAGAGACAGGCAGAGAGATATAAAATGAGAACAAACACACACAGACACAACCCTCCAGTATACTTGCGATTGCGCCACACTCACAGGAATCGAGATTGATGGACCGGACAAAGGAAATGTGGACACCGAGTCGTCGATGGGAACCGGAACATTCGAGGCAACAAAAGGCTCCAATGGGTAAGGACCCTGGGGGTGCTCCAGGAGGCGGTACAATGAGAGAAGCCCATCGAGGTTGTCGTTCCGGACAATCACTGCAGACTTGATTTTCCGGACGATTCATGAGCACCTTGAGGCGCTTTTTCATTTCTTTTTGATCGTCGCCCATGGTTGCAGTTTTTCTCTCTCAAGCAATGCTCCAAGTTCAACCAAAACACGCAAAGAGATAGTAGTCCTTTGGTGCCACCAAGTCAAGGATGCCAACCACTGTTCCAAGGACTCCGTGATCCAATCAGATGCAAGGAGTCTTCACTTTCCACAACAACGATTGCAATGGTCTTTTTCTTCCAGAGTTAATCTCCTGGAACACAAGGATGATGGTGGACAGTATAACAACAACAACCAAGACAACTACACACAGAGAGGGAGAGAGACACAACACAAGACACCCAATACACCGCCAAAAAGGTTTCCAACGAGAACAAAGACTCCTCTCCGTTGAAGCCTCGATCGTCGTTGGGTTTTCCGTGTAGGGCACGAGGCGGTCATTGGTCGTGTGGTTCGGGGTTTGGAGTGTGGAATGACCCAGTGTCAATGCGACACAACTAGGCGTCCGGATGAACCCATCTATAGTTTTGACATTAGAATTATATACATCGTCGACGCTTGGAAGTGTCTTTTGAGAGGCGCGGGCAGTGCATCGTCGAGCCGACTCTCTCTTCAGGAAACGATTGGGGTAGCCGCCATAGAGATCGAGGAACTAACTTCTCCATAGCTTTCTCGGTATACGATCCTTGTTTGCTTTACTATGGCCGGGAACAAAGAGATTGCCTCCATTGCACAAAGCAAGACAATCCATGACTAGTTGTTGTGAACAGAAGGGAAGCAAGCCACACTCCATCACTGAGAATAGTTCGGCCCTTTGTCGTGGACAAAGAATAGGCAAGTTTCTCCAATCCACTTGGGCTCTGGGATTGGACATGAAACGAGCATCAATCAATATATGGAAACAAACTCCTCCTATTCTCCAGTCCACAGAACCTTTTATGCTCAACACAGCAGCGCATCATCATGTACGAACGAACCTACGACGTCGTTCTAGAAACTACAATCCAGGCGCCAACCATACGAAACGACTGACAATACACACACTTCTGCCCAGAATCCACAAACAATCCTGACCATAGCCATTCACAATGGTCGATCAAGAAACATTTCACAAAGCCGAAACAATTCTCCATACTGGTTCTCGCTCATCCGCAAGTCAATAGACTAGCAGAGGATGGAGTCCAGCATTACAAAAATGCGTATTCTCAAAACGTCCCGAAAAACATATGAAAATGAAAGCGCCATCTCCAATTTCACTGGGTTGTTTTGCATTCAACATGTCATGTTGTGTTGTAGATTTTTCCTTAAGTAATTTGCCCGTGGCGATTGACACAAAGCAACAATACTGCCGTGCTCCTTCGTTGTTCCATTCGATTTTACCGCAGCCGACGAGCCTCACGTTCCCATTCCAATAAACAGAGAATATCTCCTTCTCTCACGGGTCCCTTGACATTTCGGACAATGCTTCGGCCCGTCGTGTTGCCACCTTCCATAAATTCCACACGGACTTGTGTCACATTTCCCGTGTTTCCGGTGCGACCCAACACTTTGCTCACTTTGGCCAATTTGACAGGTTGATCCTGTTAGACATTAGTAGTGTGTTTGTTTCGTATTCGTTCATGGATGGCGCCCCATTCATCGGATCCAACATCGTCCAAGACAAAAATAGTAACACGGTAAGCGGTAAGAATGGGAGAGAGCGAACAAAGGACACGACAAACCAATTTCGACTCATCCCTCCATTTCCAACGGATTATGATGGAGGATACTCATACGACTTCACTGACACATAAACAGAATCTCCATCCTTTGCCGTCCGATTTCACGTACCATTGTGAATGTCAATTACTTGCTCTGTTGCCACAAACAGTTTGTGGAGCTAACAATCGAAACAAGGTCCAAGACCGTCTGGCCTCCAGTCCGTCAAAATATGGATATGGCCTACCTATGCTACCGCTTCATACATTGTCCACCAGCTCCCAACACGAACTTACTCCTACTACTGAAGGAGAACATATAAATGGTCTATCATTACCACATCCATTCCTTCTAACCGACAATATGTCTTCGTTGAGCCTGGCACCTGTGTTTGGCTACCGTCTGTACTGTTCCTTACCTACGAAATGTCTTCGGTCTATATTTGCAGAAGTCAGGCCGTGTCCCATTGGATGTTGTCGATACTGTGCAAGGGGAGCTAGTTCAGACGCAGATCAATGTTTCAGTCGTACACGGGTTCCCGCCTTGTAATTCGCATAAACAGGGCGTTTTTTGACAACGGGTATTTGGCACTTGTCCGTACCCACCAGGCGGCTGTAAAAGTAGGGGACGTGACGGTCCTTGTCGTGAACCACAAAGTTACAACCAATGCCCTCGGCTGGATCTTGCCGTGCAAGAGCAGGGTACAAGACGGATGATGATGGTTCATTGTGAACGTCATGCAAATACGACTCTTGGAGCATCTGTATAGTTTCGGACGATTGAGGAGATTCTGTTGTTGACACAACATTGAAATAGGCCTCTGTGAGTGTCCGAGGTCCCAGAATTCTATTGATTCTTCTCATTTGCCATGCAGACAAGACACCTTGCATCCAATCTCTCGAATGACTGGAATATCCCTGTTCCAAATCTCGAATGGATTCTGTTTCATTGAGATACCACTCGTCATTTTCTGTCGGAAACACATGACCGATTGGCGGATTCCTTCGTTCTGTTTGGACCAGTTGGAGAAATGTCCTGATGGGATCAGAAGACTTCAGGACCAGGGCACGTTCTCCTTCGCATCGTTGATAGTGAGAAAGCATGAGTGCCATGGATTCCTTTAGAATCGGATTTAATGGTTCGGAAAACAGAATGGATTGAAAAAACAGTTGATTCACTTCCGACAGGGCCGTCACAAAAGATATGTGTGGTGGTACAGGTACTGGTTCAATGACTTGCATGTCAATATCAAAATAATATCCACCACGAAGGTACAAGGCTGCCACTCGACAAATGTCGCCCTTGAAATCCCCTCGTTCCTCTTGCTGAAAATAGGGAACCAAACGAGGTTCCACTTTACCGACGACTCGGAGGCATTCTTCGTTATCCAAGAACCAGACCGGATCCGCAACATCGGTTGCATTCTTGGATGATGCCGACGAATTGTTGTTCCAAAACTCGCGGTACAAACGAATTGTTCGATCAATATTGTCATGTAAGATCGTCGGACGTTTCGTGATCAAGATATTTTCGCCATGGGTAAAAATCAGCCGATGAGGTATTTGGGGAGAAATATGGACTTGACTGCTGATTGGTTTTCTTAGAAGGAGGGACATTGGATGTGTGTTAATGTCAATGGTTTGATGGTAGGGAGACTCCTGGTTGACTGCAAGTTCCTCATGAATAGGCTCGGATTGTCGAGTTTGCAAAGTATCAAGAGGCCTCGTTTCCCATTGACTTGGGAGTTGCTCTATAGAAGTGGTCTCGAGAAGGGTCAATGTCGAAACTACCGCTGCAATGCAGACCGTCGCCAAAAGGGAAACCGAGACAAAGACAAGAACCCTTTGGCGGATTGGAGAAGGGTTTCTGCGTCGTCGAGCTCTGTGCATTTTCCGAGCAGTACTTTGTCCGAGAGAAACAGTCTTCAGTTTGAAATTATACACTGATGCGACAACAGGGTAGTACGACGGGGAATCAATCGAGATGGATTCGAGCATGTGATGAGAACGAGGGGAAAGCGAGCGATCCTCCGAGGAAGATTTCGTTGATGAGATCCGAAAGTTAGGATCACCCGGCGATACGAAGCCATTACAATTGTACAATATACAATACAATAGAATAAGAGTAAATTCTCTTGTACTATATCTTGATAACGTCTACTAACCGTTTTGGAGCAGTATCTGCGCCCCCGCCCCCGCACCCCGCACTGAAAAATCTCAACCCAAAGAAAAAGATTCCTCCCCCATTTGTTTCACCCTTTCACACAAGCAGATGGTTCACGACAATTTGACAAGCTGCCATAAGACAATGAAGAAAAGGTCAGTGAGAGAACAGAGCCGGAAACAGATACACTTAGTACACTAGAACATTAGCCAAACAAAACAGATGATAATGATATCGGATACCGACGGAAAACGAGACTATCGTTATTGTTGCTGAACAACAACGCCAAGAGTCCATTGTAAGCATGTTTCGAGGAGGTGCCGTGCAGAATCTGCAACGACGGGCCTTGGATTCATGGTGTCGTGCGCAGTCTGCGTCACAGTTGTTTCATGGTCGACGATGGGCTTCGACAAAGTCGCTGTTGCCACAAGACAGTGCTACTGAAAAGTCGCCCATTCCGCCTGTTCGTATCATTTTGGTGCGACATGGACAAAGCATGGGCAATGTCAGTGAAGAAACCTATGCCAAAACACCAGATTGGAAAATTGAGCTAACCGAAAAGGGTATTGAGCAGGCACAAGAGGCTGGGAAGGAATTGGCCAAGCTCTTGGAACCATCGTCGCCCAAAGGCAACGAGCCACCCGCGAAGCCTTCGGTGGTGACCTATTGCAGTCCGTATCGTCGAACCTTGCAAACATGGGAGGAAATTCAAAGTCAATTGAACGAAGAGGAGCAGGTCATTGGGATGAGTCAAGAACCGCGCTTGGCCGAACAGCAGTTTGGAAATTTCCAAAATCCAACCAAAGTATTGGCGAGCAAGGAAGAACGAAACTTGTTTGGACGCTTCTTTTATCGATTCCCCAATGGAGAAAGTGGAATGGATGTGTACAGTCGGGTGACGTCCTTTATGGGATCGCTCAATCGCGACATTGGTCAGATGCAAAATCGCATGGGTTTGGATACAGAGCATGTGAATATCTTGTGTGTCACGCACGGTCTCACCTTGCGACTCTTTGTCATGCGGTACTTTCAATTGCCAGTCGAGCAATTTGAAGAAACCTTTAATCCGCCCAATGGACGACTTATTTTTTTGGACCGACAACAATGTCCCGAAACCCGGCACTATTACTACCGTCTCGCGGAAGAATCCAAAGAAATATTGAATCTCAAGGGAGATATTTCTACCGAGAAACCAGTGTTTTGGAGAAACAAATAATTTGCAGGATAAAAACCATGCAACATTGATCGGTTGGCAGTTGTGGCAAGTTGAGCTATTAGTTCTTGAGAGAAGAAGAAGAATGAAATAATTCCTTTGAACCACCAAGTGTCTTCTTACCACTCCTAGATTTAGGGAAAAGAGCGCTGATAGATAGCCATGATCTTTTTTTAAGGTTCTCGAACTCGGAGATGATAGATGATGGCATAGGAGTATTGTAAGATGGAGGAGGATGAGAAGCGTTAGTCCATAGATATGCCATAGAAATAATAGAATAGCTATGTGCTCGTAACAACCCGGATACTAGCAGTTTTGTAGTGACAATGACTCCAGATGTTGTATCATTATTGCGATGTGTATAATCAGTCTGGCAAAGAATAAGAGAAGCATTAGCCTCAAGAAGTCAACGAGAGCTTGTCCATGCGAACACAGAACAGAACGGCTGGCAGAATCAGCGGCACTAGCAAACGAAGAAAACAAAGGGGTACCTTTAGTTTCTCCTGGAAAAATCGACCTCTCGAATCGATCTTTGCCATCTTGATTGTGATTTCCTTGGTTTTGGTGCTAGTCTCGTACCATTATTTATTTCATTTCTCATCCTCTGATGCATCGACTGATTCCAACAATGACAAAGGTTCAAACGCCGCCAAGCAACCCAACATGCCTCAGCATCACGACAACAAACCAAAACAAAGAAAGAGTACCTCTATCGATTCGAAGACTACAACGTTACAAAATTATGAGTATTGGCGCGATGTGGCAGTTCAATTAGCACAACTTTCGGCCCCGGATCTATTGCGAGAATTGGAGAACCGTGATCCGTTTCAAGTACGTTCCTTTGAGCGTCAGCTCCTGGACGAAGAAACCAAACAAGGCCGTATCCTCCCATTGGAGGAGGTTCGCAAATTATTTCCTTGTCCAACCAACCTGGCGGACACCAATTCTCACCGAATCACGATACCGGACCAACGAAATATGACACGTTCCGATGAATTTCGAGACGGCAAGGACTTTTTGTTTTTCCAGCATTTGCGCAAGGCGGGTGGAACCAACTTTTGTACCCTGGCCGAACACAATTTACCTCGCGACACGTTGCCGAGGTATTATTGTATGCCTGACATGCATTGGCCCAAGACACCCGGAGCTGGATATCTGCATTCCTGGAGCAATGCCGAGATTATTCAACATTTTGAAGAGGAACATTTCCGAGTGGCTGGCAATGAATGGGATGCCTTTGATCCTTCGCGCCATTGGGAATTACCGGCCGTCTTTGCCACCAGTTTTCGCCGTCCTCTGGATCGTGCCCTGTCGCAATTTCGGTTTGAATGCTTGGAAAATCGAGGATGCAAGATGCGCAATGTCACACTTTGGTGGCAACGCCGACGTGATTTGGCCAATGTCTATGTTCGAACCTTTGCCGATCCTCCTACATTGGCTGGTCTGGTGCAACACACGTATCGGGGAACGACGGCATCCGACAGCCGGAAACGAGGAGAACTGGTGGGCAAAGCGTTGGATACAGTCGCCAAGTTTCATTTGGTAACAGTCATGGAATGGCTGGCCTATGCCGGCCCCTTGGTCACTCAAGTGTTGGGATTTCAAGACACGTCCTACCTCACGGAACGAGTAAGACCTCATATTCAACAGGCTCCACGACACGACGGACCCAATGCCAATGTCTTGGGCGCCCGTGGTGTCATTCAACAAACAAGCAACAATAAACAACAAGATGGCAAGGACAAGACGAGCAACAATTGGAAATCCAAGGAAATGCTCGTTCCAGAACTACATGTAGAAATGAGTCAAGATTTGGCGCTGGATGAGATTCTGACGGATGCTGCTCGTCGCATCTTTTTGGAACACCTTGTATGTGGGGAAACAAAATGACAAGTCAATATTGACAGACTTAAGCTTTCGGTTTTGTCAAGGGGAAGAATTCTTTTGGCTTTGTCGTTGAAGACATGGTGACCTTGCTCTGATCTTGAATTTCTCATCACCTTACCAAAACAAAAAGTGCAGCGGACTTGGTCACTGCCATACAATCAACAATGGAACTTACTCAATGGGACTGCATGCTTTTACCCGAAACAGCTTTGGGAGCGGGAGCGGACACTGCAGATATTCCAACATCAAGTTCCGATCATTCAAAGCTATTGAAGGAGAAGGTCCAAACCATCTTGTGGGTTACAGCGATTTTCACCATTCAAATGTCGCTGTATGTGTGTATTCGAGTCGCTATATGTGAAACGTGAAGAGAAAGCATTCCAATCATCCTGTTAATGAGGTTTTTGAGGTTTTTGGTCTGTGTGGTAGATTCGTATATTCAAAGGGGATGAGGGAGGAGCTTTATAACGTCCCGACATGCACTCATGGAGGTTGCCATGGACAGTGGTGGCGCTGCTTATTGGTTGGTCCAGAAGGTGCGAAAGGACGTAGCACTTGCCTGACGATTCCACACATGGCGACAAGAACAGGGTGGATTGTCCTCGTTTGTGTTTGCCAACGGTAGGAATCCTTCATTCAATAATGGGTTGCAAAAACGCGCGCCGATTGGCTCCGCACGGCGAATCCATGGAACGAGTGTGTGCCATTTGAAGCCTCACCACAAAAGTCATGTCTCACTGTGCATTTTGTGGAACCAACGAAAACCGTCCAAGAAGTTGCCGTCGAGAGACAATTTGGAGAGCACACAGAGGAAGCAACATCCCTTTTGATCAGACCTTGAAGCATATCATTTAATGATTGATAGGTTCTTGTTCCGCCTCACATTGTTCGGTTCGTCGCCTTGGTCCCTTGTTCTTTCTTAGTGATGATGTTCCTTGGGTTGTTCTTTTGCTTTTTGTGCACGTTTGCTGATGGAATGCTTTTGATTGTGAGTGAATTCCTATTGCTTGTAGAAGAGCTAAAAGTTCGGAAGGAATGACGTTTCCCATGGGGAAGATTCGGCTCCGTGCATGAGAATAGGGACCGTCTTTTTCTGGTGGTCGACTTTGAGGGTGTGGTTCCTCGTTCGAACACCGACCGCCATTCTCAGAATTCTGATGGGATTGTTCTCGACTGGCGTGTTCACGCGAGCACTGCCCGCGGCGGGGGGAATTGGGGGAATGGCCTTTCTGTGTCATGTAGACTGGTATGGGAGAGACTCATTTCTTTGTACAGCGCGGAACCACACACCGGATTCCGACAAGAAAGTGACGAATGAAACAATCCCACGGTCACGCAAGGGAAGGTGTCAGCCCCACACACCGCCTCGCGATTCCACAAAACTGCGAGAGAGCAGTAAGATTTTCCCCTTTTGTTGGCAGCCATCATCGCGAATCTGTACTTGCATCCACCCCTCTTGATTTGCAATTGCGATCAAGAAAAAAGATTGTTGGCAAGGAATCTTCGTCCCATCGGCATCCCATCTCCCATCGTCATCTGAAGAATCCATCAATCGTCGTCGACGTACTTGAGAGCCACTCGTGTGTAGTAGAGAGCGAGAAGAGAAAACTCACAAATAGAATTCTTTTTCGTCTTGTCATCATCCTTTGTTGACAATCCAATTCAAAGAACAACAACAACTACCTAGATCTCTTGTTGAATCCTTCCAAGTAACACAAAACAAACAACATGTTTCGTCCTATCGCTTTCAACGCTGGAAAGAATCTTGGTGGATGGAGCCGTCGTGTCATGGCCTCGTCGTCGTCGTCTGCTCGTTTTGCTTCGACCAAATCGGCCGACGAAATTCAGCAACTCTGGCAAGAGGCCGAAGCTGTCTGTTTTGATGTCGATTGTACGATTACCACCAAGGATGGTTTGGATTCCTTGGCGGCCTTTTTGGGCAAGGGACAGGCCGTCCAAGATTTGACCAACGCGGCCATGAATGGAACCTTGGGCTTGGAAGAAGCCTTGCAGCAACGTTTGGAAATTATGGAACCCACGGTGGAGAAAATGATGGCCTGGATGGATGCCCATCCGGCCGAAAGTCGCTTGGCACCGGGAGTTATTGACTTATTGGAAGGATTGCGATCGCGTGACAAGACGGTGTATTTGATTAGTGGTGGATTCCGAGAACTCATTTTGCCCGTCTCGGATTACCTCAATGTGCCACGAGAGAATATCTATGCCAATCGTTTCATTTACATTTCTTCCGAAGACGATCATTCCTCCTTTTATCCACAAATTAAGGTCAAGACGTTTGATTTGGAGGAACCCACGAGCCGTGATGGCGGCAAGCCCGAAGCCATTCGTCAGATTCGTGCGGCCACTGGTGTCCAGAAGGTGGTCATGGTAGGTGATGGAATTACCGATTTGGAAGCCATTCAGGAAGAGGGGGGTGCCGATTTGTTTGTCGGATACGGTGGTGTCGTGGTGCGTGATATCATTAAGGAAAATGCCGATTGGTTTGTCATGGATTACGACGACTTGACCAAGGCTCTCCCCTAAACAACACGCCGACAACAACAAAGGAATCAAGCGAAAAGAAAAAGAAAACACGGTAAACTGAAAAACAAAGGTGGTTGCATTGACAAATGGCTTGGATGAAAATTAAAAGAGGGTGTCGACTTGTGTGTTCGATGGTCGACACCCAACCAAAAATTACACTCTTGTGGCAACAAGTGAATGCCCTCCTCAACAGAAGAAGAAACTCCATAATCAAAACTCAAAACCAAACCCTTGTCGTCGTCTTTGTGCTGTTGTTGTTGTTCCGTCGCATCTGTTGGGTTCTTTGACGTGGCAGTCGGTTTCCACGCACTCAATCAGCGGCCGTCTCTTGCATCGTTTTGGTTGGTTCCGTGTTTGTTGGACTGTGAATGCTTCCACGACATGGTTCTGGTCTTTACCAGCGTGACAGCTTCTCCATGAATTGTGTTCCATTGTCGACATGTGTGTGTGCCATTGAAATTGGGTTTCCTGCAAGTGTGTATGTAGTACTCTAGAGGGCGAAAATATCATGTTGCCAACCATTGGACATGAATCGTTTCTAGGATTGCCATGAAGTTCGCGGTCGGTTCAGGTACCAAGTATATACCCTGACTTTTCCATAGATCTCGTCCATGTTCAAACCTACTAGTCGGTCCTCCCTTGTGACAACGATTCGTTCGCGAAAAAGAGGCCCAGCACAAGCATGAAAAGGATCTAGAAATTATCCATGAAAAAGAAACTACCAAAGCTAGACGGGTTCTGATACGAACCAAAAGGATGTTCATCCTTCTTTTACACCAGTGTAAACTGCGTGTTCTCAGTTGTTTCTTCTGTTTGGCAAGGATCCCCCGTCACAGCAATCGTGGTACGCCACTGATAGGTTCCTGCTTCGATAAAGGTTCGATAAATCACATGGACTCCGTTGGTCCCCAAGGCTGGGTCGACCGTGAAACTTTCCAACGGTTCCCATTCAGTGCTTGCTGTCCCAAGCTTTTCAATGTCCACTCCAATGCTTTCAATCTGTTCCGTAGCCCATTGAGTATCAATCACAAACGCGACAGCTCCCACTCCCAGAACGGTGCTCGAAACGGGAGAAACCAGAGTGGTCAGTTGCTGGTCATCTCCACAAGGAGTTGGACTCGCAGTAGGAGAGGGACAATCGGACACGACAATCCCTCGAATGCCCGAATTATAACCGCCTGAGATTGAAATGTCGTAGAGAGTCACAAGACCACTGGCCGGATCGGACGGATTTCCTTCGTACAATCGCGTATACTCCGAACCGAAAACACCCATGTACAAACGCCCCATGTGATATTCCAAAGTACGGACTTTGTCTTGTTCATGGTAGTAGTAGTAATCGTCATGTGTACTGTTATTGTCACGGAATGCCGAATTGGAGAAGAGAAGTTGGGGCTGTGGAGAAGTGCCATCCAGAGCAGCCTTGTAGACGTTGATATTGTCGGTAAAGTACAAAATGTCGTTTGCTGCATCCACAGCAATATCTCGTGGTTGTGCCTTGTTTCGAAAGTATTCGGGAGTGTACAATTCACGAGACGGTTTGTCGTACGGAGGTCGCAACTCCCGGACAAAGTACTTTTCTCGGTTTTCTACTTCACTGTATTCACGTCCTCCATAGTACAGATATCCTGTTGCGGGGTCCAAAGTGAGAGCGGGGATATCTTTGGACTCCTGCTCCAAAACAGTAGCATAGGTAGATGATCCATCGAGTTCTGCCATGTACAATCCGCCATTGGCACCAATGAATAGTTTCCCTTGCGCTTCGTTAATGGCAATGCCAAGCACTCCATAGATTGTCGTAAAGTATTCGCCCCGGGCGTCCAAATACGAGTAGAGGACATTAGCCGAATCCATTGGCTGGTCAAGACTTGCGTACTTGACCGCGTTGTTGGCCTGATCCACCCAGTAGAGCTTGCGATCATTGCTGCAAGATGTCACCGTGAGTCCAATCGGGGTGCTTTCGCCAGAAAACATGAGACTTGGTGGACCACCCATTCCCTCGGTGTTGGCGGCATACACACCCGTAATGTTCTGCAATTGCCAGTCTTGGTTGGCCAATGTAAAGTACAAGTTGGATGGGTACGGTTTATAAGAGGGCGCTGATGACACCGAAGGACTCGAGGAGGGGGATTGCGTAGGAAAGATCTGGCAATCACAGAGGGTATTCGCTTCTTCAACGCAGATAGGATCCCATTGTTTGATGCAACAGTAGGCATCGATTTCGCACACCTTGCAGGCGCATCGGCTGCAGCTGCATCCTGGATCTCCTGCACCCCGACTGGTCTTGCAAGTTCCACAGGACCCATCATCGCATGCCGAGGGTTCTTGGCAGTTCCCAAAAAACTCTGGATCAGGCAACAGGGTGGGAACCAAAGTCTCGGTGGGAACAGGGCTCTCAGAGGGAGCCGAGTTCTCATTGAGAACAGGGCTCTCAGACGGCACAGAGGTCTCATTGGGAACAGAGGTATCAGATGGAACAGAACTACCAGAGGGAGCAGAACTGCCAGAGGGAACAGAGCTCTCAGAAGGGGTTTCAGAGGGTGATCCGGAGGGAACCTCGGCATGCACCGAAACCAGACCAAACAGAAGAATGGCGAGGATCACCATGTAAGCAATAGAGTAGAAGCGCATAATCAACATGTCTCTGGTCGGCAATGTTTGCCTTGCAACAAAGCTTCTGGAACAAACTATGATATCAAGGATATCTGAGTGAAGTAGATATTGTGTGGGTATGGAATCTTGAGCCTGTCTCGAAAGAAAATTATTTGGCCCTCAATAGATATCCAATTCGGAAGTAAAAGACGAGATGGCGCGTGGCTGTCTGAAAATTTCAAAGTCCTTCTATTTAACAGAAGATGTTGGTTGGGCACATACAGTGCGAATTGTGTGATCCTTAGCATTAGCACGGTTGATCATGATGAAAGTGTAAAAGGTATAAGGTATCATGTTTCACAGTGTCTGTTGGCGGATGTACATGGTGAGACACTGAAGCACGTTGCACGACGGAACCCTTTGGGCTCCAAGTAGAGAAACTAGCCATGTCTACGTAGTTCTCCATGCAAGGAGAATCTCGTGGTCATTGGTCGTGCGAAATTGTCTTTCAGAGAAGGAGTTCCATTTCGTACTCTCGTATTCAAAAAGTAGATCGAGCGGCAACTTCCGTTTGGGATGTGGGAATTGCTGGGGTGGTTCTTTGGAATGCTGGAGTATTTCAGTAGCGTATGAAATACTCCCTGAAGCATAGCTTTCTGGTTTCGAGGCTCTATACATAAGCCATTCGTATCATAGATTCTTCGTCCTGCTCACCACCTGTTCAAAGAGCCCGCATATATTTGATCCCATGCCTCTAGCTCATGTTTCACATAAGTCGGCCTCGCGGATCCGTCCGTCACTCCGACATTCATTTACGCCAATAACAAGCGACCTCGTCCGAAAATTCTCGTCCACAAGGGTTGTGCACTTGATAGCACTGCGGAATCACTCATGGTTAAGTGTCATGCCATGTTCGAGCTCCATGACACAAAATGATTAGAACTACACAGAACCATAGGTGTCCACCGTGGTTGGAGGACCGAGTAAGCGCTCGCTGGCTTGCGCGTCGTGTTCTCCATGGTCGTCCGAGGACCGTGTATCCGTTTTAGGATTGGATCCGTCCTTGTCCCCCACTGTCGTCGTTGTCATTGGTGGTGGTGGCGTTCCGCCAGGACCATTGGGAGGAGGCTGCCATCTGGTTTCGGGCAAGACCCAGGCCATGTACAGCGAGGAGAGGGCCGAAAGGGCGGCAATGAGCCAAAAGGCGGGTTGCATGCCACCCCACCACGCATGGGTCTGTTGGGCCACGAGGCCACTGACGAGGGGGCCCAGCAAAATGCCCAAATCGGACACGATACGAAAACTGGACAAAAACAAGGCCCGATGGTGACGCGGTGCCATGTCACTGCCCACACTGTTGACGACTCCGCCCGACAAGCCATTGCCAATGCCACCCACAATGGAAATGGCCGTGAGGGACCAAAACTCGCATCCCACCACGGGTGCCAACAGGTACGAAAGCGCCATGAGCAGGCCGGCCGGAACACCACAATATTTGCGGCCATAGGTATCCGTCAGGTATCCCGACAGCGGAACGAGAGCTGTATCGACGACAAAGGTAAGGCTCGTCATGAGGCCAATCGCATGTGGACCATACCCCAAATTCATGGCCCACAGAGGAAACAAAAAGGTTCGTGTTTCACGCGCAATGGGAAACAAAATGGCCCACACGGCAATTTGTTGCAAATCCTTGCCATGATTGGACAGAACCTTGTGCATATTGCGACCAAAGTCGTGCACCGATTCCGTGTTGTCGTCCGTAGAATCTTGTCGTCGATGCGACGGGTGCTTGGTTGATGTAGCCTTGTCCGCGTCTGGAGTGTCGTCATTTGTTGTAACACGTTCCATTTGATCGACTCCCGTTTCGACCGTGCTGGTTGTAACTGTGCCACGTTCTGTTGTAGTGGATAGTGTTGTTGTGGTTGCATTGGTGCGTTGCGAACATCCCCCGACATGAAAGAGATAAAACAAGAGTAGTCCATTGGCAACCATGCACAGCGCCTTGACGACAAAGGGGACCGTCAATCCATAGTGGGTGGCCAGCCATCCTCCCAGGGTCGGTCCGACGACGGCCGCAAAGCGTTCCAATCCACCCACCGTGGCTTGAATTTTGCCCCGTCCGTGATGAATGGAAATTTGTTCCGTCACCAAGGTTTGACGGGCCACTTGCCACAGGGCCAATCCGACGCCTTCGAGATAGGATGCCACCAAGAGGGATGGTACCGAGGTGGCCACGGCGGCACCGAGCCAGGCCAGGGCCAAGAGGGCACAGGCACATTGCAACCCCAAGGGCGATCCCCCCACAGCCACCAATTGACCACTGGGTAAATTGCCCAACAACTTGCCCAAACCGACACTGGCCAGGACGAGGCCAATTTGAGAATCGGTCCCATCCAAGTTGGAACGAATCAAGACGGGTAAGACGGGAATGGTGGCCCGTTGACACGATTTGAAAATCAAGGTGGGAAGAAAAATGTACAAGGAAACCCACTTCCACACTGAAGGCATTGGTGGCTTGGAAGGAGGGTCGTGGTCATGGGTGTCATCGTCCTGAGTACGCGTTGGATTCTGTGTTGTGCTGGATGGTGGTGACGACGACGACGACGACGACGACGACGACGGAGAAGACAAGAGCAACGAGTTCTCGGTCGTGGTATCCTCAGGATCCAGTTTCGTAGTCATGGCTTGATGAATGAAAAGATTGAAGAGTGCAACTTGGATCCACAATGAACAAACTGGAGTCTGTTCGAGCAAACTGGCTTCTGTTCGACAGTGTCCGACTTTTTGCTTCGTTCCTTTGTTGTTTTTCCGAGCACTCTGGACGTCTTCAATGGCAGGTGTCTTGTGGTTATCGACGAGAAGAAATGGGCAATGCCAAGTTCTGGTAGAGAGCGCAATGTTCGGTGGTTGTCTTTGGTTGTTCTGTTGCCCCCCTCTCTGGTCGAAATTGTGTTGTGAATTCTGGAGGAGCAAAAAATAATAATACTCTCGACATGTGTGTGTGTGTCGGTGTCGTTGCCGTTCGGTTGTTCGCCTATGTCGAGACACGGAGGCCTTGTCAGAGTCCACGAGTGGTCCTGATTCCTGATGGGGTGATGATGGAACAACAGCCGGGAACAGATCGATCCGTCAGTGTGGTTGAGAACCACGTCCCTCCACGGAATGGACCAATCACAATGCTTCTATGCTATCGTTCGAGTGAAGTTTGGATGACGTGGACGACATTCGTATCCACCGGTATGGTCGTGGTCGTGATTGGACATGCTCTCAGGTCGCGTTTGTAAAGTAGATGCGTCGTGGATAGGAGCACCTGGTGGATGCGAACCCAAATCTCTCCCTTCCCAAATCCGAATGATGCAATACGCTCTATCGTTACAGGAAGTAATTCTCATAATTTGATTCACTTGTGTTTTTTTTGGAGTAGCTCGGAAGTGTTGCTGATTCGGGGAATCTTTTGGGGACCGGGGAACAGATGTTGGTATCTATCGTTTGATGGATGGAAAAGATCCAATCGAACCCTCGTCGAATCGGATCGATTGGTGTGGACCATCCCCACCTGCTGCTGCTGTGGTTACCATTTCGACACAGTGTGTGCGACATGTTCCATGTGTCTTGTTTTGTTGGATCGGATTTTGAAGGCATACACACAAACGAAAAAGACAACAAATCACTATATATCTTCGTGTGTCAATCTCAAGAAGCCATCCTATCATTATCCCGACGTACGATTCGCAATCGTAGAGGCAGAGAGAGAGTGTGTCTCGAACCAGACGAACCTGCCACATTGGTACGGAGGAACTCTTGATCCTCTTGTTGACAACGTGTCGTGAAACAAAGAGTCCATCCATCCATTGATTGCTGCCAAGGTACGTATGCGGTTCGTTTGGTGGAACCATTGCCATCTCTGTAGGATCATCACTCAACCAAACCACATATTGTCTTGTGTGTGTGTGCTGACTATCACAGACTTGTTCCAGTGTGGAGGACAAGCAGAACCTCCGTTGCTCGGTGGTCTCCATTCGTTGCACGTGTTGGATTGCATCGTCTAGCTGTTTACCTAGTCTACCATTCGTTGGAGGATTGGAACGACCATGATTCACTGTGAAAATCTCCAAGTCGTGCCGTTTCCGGGTGTGGGTGCCGAATTGATTGGATTGGAACTTTCGGGATACAATGATGTGGTTCCAGTGCTGGATGGAGCAGAGACTCTTCCCTACTGGCTTGCCGCCACACCATCCTCTTCCTCTTCTTCCTTGTCATCATCATCATCCCCGTCTCCTTTTCAAGAACCAGATGCCCACTGTATGGCGCAATTTCGTGCCTTGTGGAATCAACATGCCGTCTTGTTGGTTCGGAACCAGTCCTTGACGGAACATTCCTTGTTGCACTTGGCGCAACGGCTCGGTGATCCCAAACCGGCTGGATCGCGAGGTTACTATATGCGTGCCGGTCATCCGCACGGATCGGGTCGAACCTCGACTTTGCCTCACGTGTCGGTCATGAGCAATCTCAATGAACAGGGCGAGCCCGTTTCGGTCACGTCCGGTCATGGATCGCAATGGGTCGATTGGCATCAAGACGATTCCTATACCAACACGCCCGCCCAAGGGGCCCTCTTGTACAATACGCATCACCCGGTCAATGGTGGGGGCAATACCAGTTTTTGCAACTTGTATACCGCCTACGAAACCTTGCCTCCGACCATTCAAGCCTTGATTGAACCTTGGCATTTGGTCCATGACATTTCGCGCAATTCGGCCGGTCATGTCCGACCCGGCTTGACCTTGCCCCAAACCTGGGAGGATGTGCAAGGACCGGCGCATCCCTTGGTCATTGTCCATCCGCAAACGGGTCGTAAGGCGTTGCATTTGGGACGCAAACAACCGGCACCGACCAGTTATATTTACGAATTGCCCACCGTCGAAGGTCATGCCCTGTTGGAGTATTTGTGGCATCATGCCATTACCACCGCGGTATGGACCCATGATTCGTGGCGTCCCGGAGATTTGGTTATTTGGGATAATTTGGCCACTATGCATCAACGATCGTCCGTCGATCCCACGCAACGACGAGAAATGTTGCGTGTCTTGTTGCGAGGACAGGGATTGGAGGGAGTTTCTCCCGGGGTTCATACAATTGTCACGACGGCCAATGATCAAGCCGATCAAGAAGCACGGCTCAAGGATGGTACCGCCATGCCGCCACCATCATCTGCAACATCCAAGGACGAGGACTGTATCACCAATCACACAAGTGTTACTACCGCGACTCAAGACAACAACAACACAACTGCGGCGAGTTGCATCCCAGCCAGCACCGACACGTCGTCGTCGTCGTCATCATCTTGGTTGGTTTCTTCGTCGACTACCACCACGAATCCAGTGGTATTGCCCACAAGTACGGGAGGAGCTAGTACGCTGTTTGGCTCGTCTACCACAACCACGGGAATCTTGGCTGGCCTTGTCACCCTGTTGTGGACCATTGTGTCTCGAGTTGTTTCGCGTCGACGACGTCGTCGTCATGGACGTATCAGTGCCAACGAAACCGACACTCCTTCCACTACTACTCCAAACCAAACAAATGTCGCTGTCGAATCCACGACCGGCCCTGTCCACACACAAACGACGCCAGCAACACCCTCGTCCTCCTGGTCGCCTTCGCAACAGTACTTGTCGGAACCACGCATCCACGTATTTTGGTCTACCTTCTTGGCCATTTATCTTTGCTTTCAATCCTTTTCGTGTGGTCGTGCCGATCGATTGTGGCGCATTTCCCATGTCTATCAAGCTGCACCGGCCGTCTTGTTGAAACCCTATGGAATCTCCTTTGTCTGGTATGAAGCACTTGCCCCCTACATGGCCATGGTCGAAACCGTGGTTCTGCTTGCCATGATTTTGTTGACGGTCCAACCATTTTTGGTGGGAACCACAACCACCGTGGAACCAGGGTCACAAGCGACCGTGTGGTGGCGTCATGCTTTGGTGGCGTCACGACGGTGGCTCGCCTTGCTGTGTGGATGTGGTTGGTTGTATTTGCATGCCTACGAACATAGTTTGACGGGTGGGAGTCACACGCATCTCATGCCCGCCATATGCATGATGGCCCTCGCCTTACCACCGACTGTTTCGTTGGCCATTATTCGACAATGGAATGTCTTTTTGCTCTTTTCCGCCGGCCTGTCCAAATTGTTTAACGGGAGTCACCATGCCTGGTGGGCCTGGATGGATGGACAAAGTATGCAATTTTATTTTGACAATTCTCGTCAGGCCGTACCCGAACCCTTTTACACGTGGACCATGCCCCCCAATGTGTGGTTTGCGGCAGCACAATGTACCTTGAGTGCGATTTTTGAATTGTCCACCTTTTTGGTGTTGGTATCCCGATCCTATCGCATCGTCTTTCCCTTTTTGGGAGCCGTCTTTCACGGCATGATTTGGTACACGCTCGGTGTGAATTATCTTACCTCGGTGGTCATTCAATTCACCTTGGTACTGGATCAAAACGATTGGAAGTATCTCGTTTCCCATCTCCAGCGACTTTATCATGTCCTCGTTGTACCAGCCAATCCGAAACTAATACAGGAGGACCCTGCCGACTCGCAGGAAGAGTCTCCTCGTGGTGGCAGCAATGGTACTCGAATGCATTCTCCGGAACCTGCAGACAGCAGCAAAGAGACCTTGGCAGACAGAGACACACCGCCAACAGTTCCTACGTCGACAGTGTCGTCCAAGATGCTGGCAGCGTTGCCGATTGTAAATGCCATGGTCTTGGTGTTGGTCATGGTGCAACAACTTGAATTTTGGCCTCTGTCCAACATTCCCATGTATTCGGGATACCGGCCTCACATTGGTTACAATGTAACTCACATTGCGAACCGCACATATTTGGATCATTTGGTTTTGGAAAGCGCACCCCATGTTTGGTCACGTCATTGGACCGATGTCATGGTCACGGAGCATGACACGGGACGGCGTTCGAAAATGACCTTTTGTGCTCGCAGTAAACAAGAACGATTGGCCAAACGAGGCGTCAAGGACCTTTGTTTGATTCCCGAAGGCAACATGTTTGATACCGAACGACACACGCAGGCCAATCATGGGGGAGACTTTCGCGTGGAACCTCCTCTGGATAAGGACACGGGTCTACCAGTTCCTCATTCCATGCGACCCGGCGGCTGGAATCGACAAAAACCGATTGTGGTCATGGCCGAGCTTCCAGGACGGTATCACGTCTATTGTCGTCATTCGACCCTTTCTCCAGCGCAAGATTGGTTGCATCGAAACTGCGCGTTTCTCCAATCCATGGGCATTGACAATGTCCAAACCGAATTGGTGGTCCGTCTGGGAACCGGAGACTTGACCTTGGCCAGTGTCAACTGTGTCGATATCTCCGAGTCCAACTATGCAGTCAATCGTGTTCCTTCATGCATCCAAAGCCCCTGGGAGAGTTTGTAGAAATGTAAAAGGATCCTTGTCTCCCATCCATACACCACCCTGAATAGCTAAGACGAATGACGCGAAGCCAGAGGCACGGCTATGCCACATAAAACCAAGTAAGCTATTAGCCCGACCTACAGACAAATTCCTCGAAAACCTCGCAAGCCTTTCAATAGAGCCATCCACTCCGTTTGCGTCCACATCATGCATTTCGTAGCCAGCGTGGGAAATAAGTATAATGTTCGGTAGAAATGCGGAAAAATTAGTTGCTTCTAGGTAGTCTATTTCCATAGTCTCTAGTCTAGCTACCGTAGAGTCAACCAATTCCTTATTTGTTCAATCACGTTTTGACTCTTTTTGACTCCGTCTGTCTGTCGTCCCCCTCCGACCCGCCCGATAGCAAATAATACAGCAGCAGAACCGAGCAACTTCCAACTTTCAACTTTGGGACCGTATTATT
The DNA here is from genome assembly GCA_946965045.2 of Epithemia pelagica. NCBI lineage: Eukaryota > Bacillariophyta > Bacillariophyceae > Surirellales > Surirellaceae > Epithemia > Epithemia pelagica. Next base: position 1,208,881 of record OX337235.1, on the reverse strand, counting down.
AGTTCGAGAACAGAACAACGAGCTCCCCCATGGATATCCAGGAAGAGAAAAAGGAGTGGGAAGGAGGGAAAACGGATTGCGAGGACACAGCAGAAGACCGCTTGATCGACCCTAAGGAGGACTCGGAAACCGCTCTGTTCGAGGGCCCTGACGACGACGACGACGACGACGACTCTGAGGACGGAGAACTGGTGGACCTGCCAAAAGAACTGAGACGGCTGAAGGACAAGACGTTTGAGTATCTGGACGAGCTCGAAGCAGAACTGGTGAAGCGTGGCTTTCCAGACCTCCCTGTGGTGATTGATCCAAAATCCCGGACGGCTCGTTTGCGAATAACCTCGGGTGCACACGACAAGGTAACCGATCGGTACACTCGATTGTTCAACAAAGAGTGGGGCGACGATGTATGGGGGGTTGCGGTAGATGGAAGCACGAATGTTTTCATCCAAGCTTTACCGAACCACAAAGAAACGCGACGCCAGCCAGACATTGCATTTTGGGGGAGAGACAAGTGCGTGCATGTGAAAGGATTGTTGGAACCAAAGGACTTAGCAAATCCACCAAAAATCCATGCAACTAGAGAGCAGACAGAGCGCGTCAACCCAGATGTTGTGTTTCAATTTAGCTGGGGAAATGCCAAGGGCTACGAGATAGATGCGATCGACGACATGATGAACAATGCCGTTGTTAGCTATACGCCTCTTCAGCCCAACAACGAAGCGCCCACACTTGGCTTTCTTCTCGAAGTACGTTTCAAAGGGAAGAAGCGTGACCGTAATGGCCGGAAGATTTTGCGATGTTTGGATGTATACAGAATCCCTCATGGTACCACGTACGAAGATGCGAAGGCGAACCGCAAAGGGGCCAGTCATTCTGTGTACGCCCCTGGGGGTCAAGATGTTGTGATGGAAATCACGGCACAGGATCTCCGCCTCGGAAACTATTCGGGGGCACCCGGGAACCCTTACAAGATTTCCGCAAAAGCGATCTTTGATTCATTGTCGTAGTGAGGATACCAATTGTTGACGTTGGCACGTGTAAACGATGTAGCGAAACCAATGGCGTATGCTGGACCATCCCGCGGTAGCATACTGGCCGCAGGCTTAGGATTATACATATATAAGTGAATTCTTAGTTTTAAAGACTATCCGGTAGCATACTGGCCGCAGGCTTAGGATTCATTTTTCAATGCACGGTTGACGGACTCGGCCTACTTTGTTGGATCTTTCCGATGACAGCAAGTGGAACAACTGGTGGACGCTGTGTGACTTGTTTTTGCAGCAACGGACGAGAAGAAGCAATCAATCCCGAGCTGAAGGGGATGTAATCTTTGTCTAAAGGTTGACGTTGTAAGTAGCCTGTTTGATATCCAAAACCATTGCGTGGGTCGCGATTGAATTCGCTTTCCGGTGGTGAGGAGGCGCTAGCACAACAATCAACCCGCCTCCTCTACGAGTATGCATATAAACAGCTGCTAGTTCAGAACATCTACCTAGCTTTGTAAATGCGTCTATGTGTCGTAGGTCGTAGGCAATCGTTTCGGTGTTGAGTATGGTGCTGTTGCCGTGCCGTGGTCGCCGATTGTTATGCCGTTTGACCGAAACGATCAGTTGATTGTTGAGTATGTCATTGTTGTCGTCGGATGTCGTTGTCGCCGCTTGCTGTCTCGTCGCATATTGTTGTCGTCGCTGGTCGTTGTCGCCGCTTGCTGTCGTACTCCTACAGGGAAATTCTGACCATCACAAGAGTAGGAGAATCATTTCGACTATTGACCGGCTCGACGCTTAAATGTGTTGCGATAGTAGGTGTTTGTCGTTAGTCGTTACACCACTTGTTCCGTCATTCGCTCCATGACCCAGGAAACTGACATGAACTCTGAATTTCCGATGTCCTTAATCAACTCTACATTATCTCTCTCGACGAGCAAGGCTCCAAAAACTTTTGTGGTTGGATGAAATTGAGCGTCTACTTTATCCATTTATTGTTTCTATTGTTCCTGTTTTTCTTGATAAGTCTCAAGTTCAATTCATTTAGAATTGAACAGGGAGAGTGGAGGGGTCAAAACGGTCTTGAGCCAAACCCAAGTTGACAAAAATCTCCTTGCCGTTCACCAATTCTTGGGCGACAATACCAGCAGCGCCAAGCATGGCAAGACGACCATTTTGCAATTCCTTGGTGTGCAAGGCGAGGAACTCCTCCTCGTCTTCAGGCCGCAAGCCAAGAGGATCAAAACCAACATCACCAGGGAAGTAGTCGTCGTTCAACACTTGCTTCTTGACTTCCGTAGGACGGATCCAGCCAACCAAGGCACGGTTCAATTCCAAAGTTCCAATCACAACAGCCAACAACTCAAAGAAAATAGGAGCAACGGCACGCACTTCGTCCAAATGACGGATCGCAGGGCCAATGTCCTTGTTGGCGGCCTCAAAGAGAGGGTGGAACTCAATCGGTTCTTCGGTGACAAGGAAACCAATCACGGCCAACATGGCAACACGGCCGTGTTGGAGCTCGGCTTCACGGTATTGCTTCACCTTGTCCAAATCGGCATCAGCGGCAAAACCCAAGGGGTCGAATTCAGGGACAGGGTCCAAAGATCCTGGGAGACCGTAGGCGAACTTGGTGGCATCAGGAGTCCAGCCGTTCAAGGAAGCAGCTTCCAAGGAGGTCTTGGCGGCAGGGGCCTTGCCGAAGTTGAAGGCAGAGGCACCAGTGGCGAAGAAGGCAAGAGTGGCGGCGGAGAGCTTCATTGTAATGTTGTCAGGGTTTTTGGCTTGATGATCTTCTTGTCGATCGATTTGTGAGAAGGAAGTGGAAGTCTTTCGACAAGCAATGGTCATGTAACAGCGCAGTAAGGGGATCTGATGTCTGAAGTGTAGTTGCGCGATAGGGATAACTTACTGACGGGATGTTGAGTCAAGGTGCCATATCAGACGATGGCGAAAGAACATATTATGTGAGACATATTTTTTTTCATAGAAATCTGCAATCTGAAACGCGGAGCGACAGCGACATACTAAGTATGACGTTTATTCGAAGTCAGAGACGCTTGCTGACAAAAGATGAAGGACTCCGGTCGTTACGACACAACAATCAAAGATACAACAAAGCGTTAGACAATTCAAGGCACCAACCACGTAGCCAATCCCCCACGGGTCAAGGAAAAGGCCAACAACTACTAGAAGAGTAGGTAGGACACAAAGAGATGTGATGATGATGCTTTTTAGAATTGTGAGTGTTATCGTCTATGTTAGTGCTCGTTGTTGTTGTTCCCCCTTTTCCATCCATTTGTACTAGGTACGTAGTAGTTCTACATCTGCTCCGAGGAGTGAGACGAGGAGGGAGGCACGACGAGGGTGCCTAACTCCGAGAAGGGCAATAGGTCCGAGGAGTGTACTGCCCCGACAAATCCGCTATAAGCGGATTTGGGGCAGTACACGACGAGGACCTATTGCCCGCCGAGGAGTTAGGCCCCCGAGAAGTGCCCCCGACGAGAATCACGACGAGGAGCAGATGTCGTGCGCTTCCGTTGTGTCCGAGGAGGGGACTAAGTAATCGTAGTACTTAGACATTCCACATGCCGACAACAATCCGATAAAAAAGACCTACTTAGCCGTAAGATTCTGATACTTAGGCACTTTCCTAATCACTTAGGCAGAGTTACTTAAGAAGATGGTTGCTAATTAGACTGATCGTGTCTACCCCAACCGACCGTCAGTCATTGCTTATGACTTGTGACCGGGTCATGTGTCACGCACGTCTGAATTCAAATCTTCCTCTAGCGCGCGAGCATTCCCTGGTCGCATTTGTTATGTACTGCTTCTACGTGTGGCCTACGGGCCACACTGTACTGTGGCAGGTTTCTCATTCCTCTCTCGGTCTCATTTTTCCTCGTTCGATCAAATTTAGTGTGGAATGTTGGAATGACCATGGAAGCAACAAAACATCAACCCATCAATCAAAGTAAGTCCTATTTGTTTCTTCTCTTGTCTTCTCTTCAATCTGTTTACTTACATTGTTGTTCTCTATCTGTTTTAGCACCCTGGATGAGAGTCGTGGCTTCTCTTTTGGTCCGTCTTCCTTGTCTTCCTTTCCTTCAAGGTATGTGTCATTCTTTGAGTTCTCCTTCATGTTTGATTGTTTCTTTCCTCTCAAGCATGTCTCACCATGTCTCTCTCTCTCTCTTCATTTGGTTGTTGTGATTGGTTGGGTGCTGTTTCCTTGCTTTGGTTGGTTGTTGTTTTGTTTTGGTGCTTCGGTGTTGTTCTTTTGGTTGGTTCCTGTCTTGCTTTGATGGCTGTCTCTCTTTGGTGGTTGGTTCCTTTTGCCTGGATTGCTGTCTCATTGATTGTTGTGTTGGATGGGTTGCTGTGTTGCCTCGTGGGCTTTTGGTTGGTTGTTGTTTCCCTGTGGTTGTTGTTTCACCTATTGTGGTCTACCTATTGTGGTCTCTCTTTGTTTGCTGTGTTGTCTCTTGTGCTTTTTGGTTGGTTATTGCATCTTCTGCTTGTTGTCCCTGTGCTTCTGCTTGTTGTGACTCTTTGGCCTTCGGTTGCAAAATCTGTCTCTGTGCTTTGGGTTGGTTGTTGTTTCATTTTGGTTGCTGTTTCTGTGGTTGCTGGTTGTGGTTGTTGCTTCCCTTTGGTTGCTGTGTTGTCTCTTGTGTTCTGGTTGGTTGTTGCTTCCCTTTGGTCGCTGTCTCTTGGGGATGGTTTGGTTGCTGTTGGTTTGGTATGGGCTGCTTCGTACTCTCTATTCGATGTGGCGTTTCGTTTCTTCCGCTCACTTTTTGGTTTTTGGCCCATCGCTTTGATACAATCTTACTTACATACACTAACTAAAAAAATGAGCTACAGTAAAAATTGGGCTATAGTAAATAGGTACGTGCAGGGATCCTACATCCCCTCCGAGGACCAATGGTAGAAATCTACACGCAGCATTGCTGGTTCGTGTGCATCTGACATCTAGATCGCATTCAATCGTCCCAAGATATCGCACATGTTCATGGATGATGTCTAGCTCATGTCCAAGGCCATTGAAAGCGCCTCCTATCGTATTCCCTTTCTCCCCATTGTCTAAACTACGATCTACATGTGCTAGGTGTTTGTATATTATGACGTCACAGCCAGATGAAACCACTAGGTATTGATCGTGACTCATCGTACGATCAGTCACGGTCATCTACCTTGTGCGACTCCCCTTTCGTCTGTCTGTCTTGTTTTGGTTCATTGATCTTATCGTTCAAAGCACTAACATCACCTCGCCAGAATAGCAGAGGTTTAAGGAGTGGCCATCCCGTGACAAAATCCCAATTTTTAGTCAACACGTCAGCGGGATTGGTCTTGCCATCCTTCCAGTAAAACTTGATAGCCTTCGATGCCATACACTCACGTACACGGTTGTAGCTCAGAAAATGATGGCGTTTGCTAAGGATTGAATGTGGTACCGTACTATTGGTTACCACTGACTTGTTATCTCCGAATAGGTAGCTAGAATCTCGTAGTGGTACTCCTAGGTAACGAAGAAAAATGCGTAGTTCCATGATTTGATCACATGCAATCCGTGCAGAGACAAATTCAGAGCCAAAGGTTGCAGTCTCAACCGTTGCCTGTCGCTTGGAGTACCAGTCCATGGGAGTTCCATTGACTAGGTGTAGAATCCCAGATGCTGATCTCCCCGTAATCATGTCGTGCTTTAGGTTAGCATCGACAAAGGTAGTTGTAACAACGGGTAGACCCTTAGGTTCCGGTGCATCTTTTGGAACTTCCTCTCGTGCTCCATCGTAAACGCGGAACCAGTCATAGTTTTGGTCTGGCAGATTGGAGTAGTCTGGTTCATGTAGTCTAAAACGGATTGCTCCATGATACATGCCTGCTAGGTATCCAACAACTCGTTTTGCACGTTCCAAATGGCCAATTCGTGGAGCGGCACGGAATCTAGCCAATGTCATGACGGAAGTGAAGATGTCAAAACGACCTATAGTCACCACCCATTGCAGTTGCCCTATAATGGATTGATAGATGGCAATGTCCTTTTCTTCACATAGCTCGCTATCATCTAGTTCAGGATGATCTTGCCGGTCTAATGGAGTCTTGTACTTTTTCGGTTTGTTCCCGAATAAGATTTCGTATCCTTCGAGTATCTTCTCAACGTATCGTCTGGGGTCCCCAACCAATGTTCCATCTGGTTCTCTCTTGTATGTACACCCTAGGTGATATGCTATTGGGCCCACACCTTTGAGTTTGAATTTAAATTTTTCAGTGAAAGTATCACAAATTTCTTTCGGATTCTTTGCAGCAATTGCTAGGTCGTCTACGTAAACTGCTATGTACTCGTAGACACCGTGCTCTTCGTTTAGCTTAAACCAGATGTCAGGTTCAATCTTGCATGGTTTAAATCCCATTTCTTGTAAAACGTCGTAGAGTTTATCATGCCATCGTGCTCCACTGGTCACAAGCCCGTAAAGTGCCTTATCAAAAATCAAGATTTTTCCTTCCAAATCTCCAAATTCAGGACCAGCTATGATGAATAGCTTCTCCTTTGTTTGTGCTTCTAGGTAAGCATTTCCAATGTCAGCTGCCCAGATCTCCAGCTTGTTCAGTTCACTGAGGAAGATAACTAGACGTAGGCCACGTATTGATACCACTCCTGAGTAGCTTGACATAGACGGGTCTCGTATAGTCAAATGCCCATCAGCTACAAGTCTAGCTTTTCGACGTCCATCATGTTTGACATCGAAAACTAGGTGAACTCTCAACCGTTGGTATCCTTCAGGAGCATTCATAAGCTTCCCATTTTGAAAAATAGCCTTATCCCGAACTAGGAATGTCTTATATTGATGAATGACTTGATCTAGCTCGAGTTCAGTTGCTTTTGACCATAAGTTATTCTTGTTCTGAACATCTAGCAGGATAGCTTCATCATAATCCCGTGGGACTTGCACGCCAAAACGGTACTTGATTTGCGCGCGAGAGTTACGCCGGATCATCTTTTTCTTGGCTTGCTGCAAATGTCGACGGAGTGTCTTGATGAGTCGTTTTTCAGTCTTGACGTATTTAGCTAGGTGCTTCCAGCCATCTAAGTCGAGTAGTCCATTATTCTTGGCATAGATAGCGCATAGCAAAGGATCATCACTAGCTATAAAAGAAAGAGGCTCATAGCTAGTCTCCCCATTTTCCCATTCGACAAGAACGTTGTAGCTAGATCCCTTGTAATGAGCATCAGTAGGTTTGAGAGGACCTTGATGAGCAGTGATTTGCCGCATGCGATACTCTTGCTCAGAGAAAACAACGTCGTCAGGATCATGATCTAGATGATTGAGAAGTTCGTTGTAAGTGACAATCTCACGAAGGCGACCTTCATCATATTCCACTTCAAAACTGAGGTCTTCAAAACGTTTTCGGTCACGATAAGCTTGATCTTGGACCATAGCAACAACTAACCCACGGAAACGCTCCCCAGTTTCCAGTTTAGGGCCAAGAAATTTACGGCCAAGTAGATCATGTGGATCTATAGTAGGCATAGAAGGTGTAGATCCAGAAGAACTATCTTCATGACGACCTCTGACATGAACTATCTCCCCTTTTTCTGGATCTAGACGTCGGTTAGGTAAAGAAGAGGTAGCACTACGAATAGTAGATCGAAACAAAATCGTAGAGGTCTCATCAGTAAGGATCTTCCATGTTAATGGATCCCCAACCCCAGTACCAAAACCTACCCAACGACCTTTAGATTCATTACCAGTAGAAGGGTAAGAAGATCGATCAGGATCATAAGAAAAATAAATTGGTTCCCAGAAATAATGAGCAAGTAAGAAACTAACATCAGGAGTGGAGCCCGTCAGGCGCTCAATGGGGGTGCGACCGTTAAGCGCCGGCGAAGCAAGGTGGTTAAGCACGGTCGACGCATAGTCTAGAGCAAGTAACCAGCAGCTAGGTGGACAACCAGAGGTATTGAGAATAAGATTAGTCCAGCGCTTAAGAGTAGAGTACCGATTTTCAGCAAAATTCTGATGCTGATGATGAGGTTCAGATGTGTACTGAGAAATAAACAAAGACCGTAGGATGTCTTGTACTTTCTTAGAAACTAAAGCCTGAGCACGATCACTGATTAAAACGTCCATAGCTCCCCGTAGTCGGATATTATCCTCAAGGGTATTGACGAATTGAGCATCAGATTTGACTCCATACACATCGCAAACAAGGGTATCTCTTCCAACAAAAATCTGAGCAGCCTTAGAACCATTATCAATAGCAGGTGTATCAGCAAAGACTGTATCAGTGGCAACCCCTTCACGACGACGACCGATATTGAGCACAGGGTTACGAGTGCGAAAGTGCTTCTTGAGATAATCATGAGGGGAAAATCCCACATAGCGTGTAGAAACCTTAAAGGTATTAGCTATGCTATCAGCCGATGCCCAAGCAAAATAAGGACGTAGGGCTTCAAAATCTTCAGATTTCAGAGATTGTTGATGATAACGACTGTGCTGAAAGTCGACGGCACCAGCTAGGTTTGTCTGTTGATGAAGGGTAAGAATCTGGGAAACTAGGTTGACGCGATGAACATAGTCTCCAGTCGCAGAAAAATCACGATCAATAGGGTCTGGGTTGACAAGATCCATCCAATCAGAATGTGTATCAGGATTGGACGAATGAGAATGATCCATGACGTCAGGATTCCATTCATCGGGTGACGTAAAGACGACATGAGGATAAGTAGCTAGGTCATTATCAGTAGGAATGCCTAGACTATCCAAATAGACAAGTCCACCCTTAAAGATCAAAGGTAAGGCATAACCGTCTAGAGTCTCAATACGCTGTCGACCACCGACAAGAACTGACTTGTCATCAACAAGAGTCTTGAAATATTCCATTTGTGGCGGAGAGTGAATCGAACGACCTTTGCCAAGGTAAGCATACTCATGGAAAATACCAACGATTGTACCTAGCTGTGTAGAATAAAGACCTGCAGCGGTAACAATGTCCAAACCAGTTACCTCGTGATTATCAATGCCAATAATGTTAATCTTTCGACCAGTTTTGTGGATAATCTTCAAATCACTCCCAGCTAAACCACCATTGGCCCCTCTATCAATCAACTGAAAGGTAGGATTAAGGTTAGCCTTGGAGAAGCGATAGGTAGCATTGATAGAGAAACTAACACCCTTAGATTTAGCCTTGTTGGCAGAAAGGACGCGCTGAATATCAGATTCAGGATAATCAGTTTGCTCATGTAACATTGTGAGAAGCTGATCAGGACTAGGATCAGACTCAGTAGCAACAGCAGCTTCTTGGCAAGCTTCTTCAGTATTATCAGTAGCTGTTGGATTTTCATCAGCAGATGATTCACTAACCTCATGTAGGTTCGTTTGACGAGGTTTAGAATTAGGTGAGTTAGCCAAGATACGTTTATTGTGTGCTTTTAGCATCTCTTTAACTTCATCTGAAGTAGCATCCCAAATATCCTTAGGGAGAAAAATACGCTGAGTACGAGTATCAATGCGATTACGAGTCCGATTAGCTTGAAAAATAGATACAAGATCCTCTTGAATGAAATCATCATGAGAACTAGAATGATCAGAGTCAAAAATATCGTGATCACACTGTTGGGAAGCATAAGCTCGTCGTTTAGATCCATTCTTGCTAGCTAAGTGCTGATCAAATTGAAAAGCAGCATTAGTCAACACACGATAGTAGTCATCATAGGACATCTTTGCATGAGTCCCAGATTGGGATTTAAGAAAATCATCGAAAATCTTGACACGTCGAAGATCTTCATTACCATCCACAGCTTGCATGAGAAAAGTAGTACGTGAAAAATCAGGTAGCTTTTGGCTAGAATCACATAGACTATCTAAAAGACGTAGTTGTTCATTGAAATGAAGCAAGAACTGGGATGTAGTGCCTCTCCATGCTGAATCAAGACGAATGTTTGTAAGATAGGCAGTGAGACGCATGATTTCCTTGCGTGACAACTCGGAGTCCGTATGATGAGTGCGTAACTCATCTAGGACGGCTGTAGCATCCATGTCCGTAGTATGGGCACGAATGATAGCACGACCTTTATCAGTTTGTAAACAACGAACTAAAACTGAATATAGAAAGATCTGTTGTTCTCGGTAAAGAGCAGAGGCAGCAGGATCTGTGGAATCCACAACAAAAGAAGGATCCAAAACATTGCCTAATCCTTGAGCAAGTGCAGTAGCACGAAAACTACGCATAAAGGGGTCATAGTTTTTCTCTTCCTTGAGTACTTCATATGCCGTTGAGTCGCGTTTAATGCCTTTACGAAAGGTAGTCAAATCTTGCTGGGACTGAGACGAGTTAGACATAGTAGACTTCCCCCCCGGAGTGCCAAGAGATGGAGTACCTGGAGTAGACGGCACGTTTAAGGCCCGAGACTGAGAAGAAGTAGGGAAATAAGTCCCGATGCGAAACCGACCATAATCCTCGCGAGTAAGGGCTAACCAGTCATCAGCACCAAAGAAACGCTGGGCGAGAGAGTGAAGATGATTAGCCCAAAGAAGGAAAGCACGAATTTGCTTAGCGAAGGTAGGATGTAATTTCTGGGTCTTAGGCTGTCGCTTAGTTTTAAATTCAAGGTCATCCGCAAGGGTTTCAGGTTCGAAGACATACAACTCAAGAAACTCAGAGAAGTCTAAAAACTTGTGATGAGTAAACCAGTCTTGGAAATCAGTAAGGCGATCTGGGGGTTGATTCAAGATCGTAGTAAAGATGTGCTGAAAAACTGGATCCTGGGAAAGATCTACTGCATTCTCAGTCGGTTCCGTCATGATATCAGTAAACTAGGTAGAACTAGGTGAAAAACTTGAATATCTTGAGCGGAGATAGGATGAAGTTACTACTGAAGAGCCCTCTGAATCAAATTCACCAGGTAGTAGCCTACTTGTATCCGTCTCCAAAAACTTGAAAAACTTGAAAATAAAACCAAATAAAACACTTGAAATCAAACTGATTGAAAATAAAACTCCAAGCAGAGGTGCTATTCAGAACCGGGAGCAATGTCACGGGGCTCGCTGAGCGAAGCTAATTAGAATGTGACGCGCTTCCACTGCAGTCTTTAGGCTAGGTTGCTACCCGAGGGTAACGAAGAACTAGCAAGATCTGACGGTGTCTGTTCTTGACTCCACACACCGGGATTGCCAATCCCTAGCCCAAACTCCACGTGTAGGAAGGAAAAAGAAGCGATCAAAAGGCGGGAAAAACCAAGAACAATCGCGCACCAGGAAGGTAACGTCTGGCGGTTAAGCAATCTGTCCACAGCGCAAAGATAGAGAGCCTGATCGCTTGGCGGGCGACAGCAACAGATGCGTTGTTAGTAACGAACACGTGTGCCGGAGCACGCGAAGTAGTACCTGTTGAGTACCTTAACTTCGCCCCCTGACGGTATCCAGCCGGTCTGGCAAGGATCGCCCTCTTTTCGGCCTTGCGGCTTACTTGTACGTAAAGTACGGGATGGGGATACGACAGTCTCGCGGGGACTGGGAGTTGGGTTGCCCGTGGGATTGGTTACCTCGGATAGTTCCCCCAACTCTGTTTTCCGACACAGACAAGAAACGACGAAAAACAAAATTCGATGCCGACAATGAAGATTTTTCGACAACAATAAGACGACAACCAACCGACCCAACAACCAACCAAATGGATGAATCGATCGAATATGACGAGACGGAGAGGACGGGATATGAGAATCAATCCCTCCGAACGAATTTTACCTTCGGAAGTAAGAGCGAACCCAACAAACACAAACAACGCAAGAGATCGGTCAAAGACAACAATCAACCAAACGATTCGGAAAGGAAACGAGAACAACAATCAACAGGCGTGCTGTTGAGACTGTTAATCTGACAAAAGATGAAGGACTCCGGTCGTTACGACACAACAATCAAAGATACAACAAAGCGTTAGACAATTCAAGGCACCAACCACGTAGCCAATCCCCCACGGGTCAAGGAAAAGGCCAACAACTACTAGAAGAGTAGGTAGGACACAAAGAGATGTGATGATGATGCTTTTTAGAATTGTGAGTGTTATCGTCTATGTTAGTGCTCGTTGTTGTTGTTCCCCCTTTTCCATCCATTTGTACTAGGTACGTAGAAATCTACACGCAGCATTGCTGGTTCGTGTGCATCTGACATCTAGATCGCATTCAATCGTCCCAAGATATCGCACATGTTCATGGATGATGTCTAGCTCATGTCCAAGGCCATTGAAAGCGCCTCCTATCGTATTCCCTTTCTCCCCATTGTCTAAACTACGATCTACATGTGCTAGGTGTTTGTATATTATGACGTCACAGCCAGATGAAACCACTAGGTATTGATCGTGACTCATCGTACGATCAGTCACGGTCATCTACCTTGTGCGACTTGCTGGCGGACGCTTCAAATACTCCCTGACGAGTGCGTCCGCTGAATCATCCAGTCGCCTTTGCGACCACACCCATCCTCTGAACAATTTTCGACCATAATTCTCTGGTCGAGCAAAACAGAAAGACTCTAATTTTCTGTTGTGTAAGAGAATCAGGCCCAATCAGTACTCTTAGTACCGGCCCTACCGTAGCCCTCCTTGTGACCGAAAGAGTGGCTGTCCACCATGGCGGAAAGCTCTCCGAACGGCATGTCTATCGACGATGCCAGTACTTCTACTCCGAACACGAAGAACCAATTCATCTCTTACGAAGGTGAAGAGAAAGAATTTGTGGTTAAGTTCCTTTTTCGCCCCTCTCCTAAAGAGAATATTAACGTCGCCAAGTCTCACTACGATACCCTCCATGTGATCATGAAAGTCTTCCCAGAAATTGAGATCTTCAATAATTATGGACAGTCGAAGAAGGCCTTTAAACGATTGATGTCTTACAACGATTACCTGCGTAACTTTAAGTTGCATTACTCCAAAGGAAACGAAACGAAGAACCGAATTCCCATCTACGTGGCTATCCACCGCTTTCGCTCTCGCATCACCTTGAGTGAAATTCGACGTCATACCGATGTTTCCGATCAACTTCTACTCACTAAAGGACGCATGACCATCCACCCTTGGTCTGAGGACGACCTCAATGTATCAAATCTGGGATTTTTCGTGGGTACTGATGCTTCAAACGTAATCAATGAAGAAATGATCAAATCCGTTCAAGACGACATCGTGAAAGCAAACATTCCTTTGGGAAAGGTCCCCGAGTTCAAGTGTAACTTCTCGTCTCCGTTTACCTACACCGATGGCAACAATCGACTCTCCACCAAAGCTTACGATTTACAATGCCGACAAGCGGACGCCAAAGCAATGATTAGTATCTTGATGAAGACCTACGCAAAGAACCCTCGATTCATTTTCCACAAGATGAGACACATGAAAGAAGGAGCAGATACTTACAAGAAATCTATCATCCGTCAGAACCTGTTCCTCAGTTGAAGTCGAATTGTACCAGTTGAAGGAGTGCATCCCCAAGCAATGTTCTACGTCGAATTGAAACTACGCCAAATTCCAGGAGTCGGAATCGTTGCAAAACACAAAAAATGGGCTACCAGAGGACGCTACAGTATCCACACGACCAAACGCAATTTCGATGAAGTGGTTCGAATCATTCGTACGAATTTAGCTGCTTGGACCGAAGAGATTGTACAGCGTGAAAAGATTGACGTGACAGAAATACAAGTCTCCAATCCACGACTTTGCTTCCGTAGTGACATCCCCATGCTTGGACCTGATGAAGAACATGAAAATAGTGAAGCAAGATCCTTTCAGTCGTATGTAACAGCTTGTTCTACACTTTACACTCACAACTCTACCTCAGGAATCAATGGGACTTACGATCTTCCGCCTGCAACCTCTACACCCGTGATGCAAGCCTGGTCAACGGCTCGAGTCCAAATCCCATCTGTTGTCGAAACCAAAACAGTTGTAACCAACGATACAGGCAGTCAAAGCCAGATTACACAGGAAGACTACGACAAACTTCGCACACGTAATGAACGTTTGGAAAATGAATTGATCAGTTTGAAGGACAAATTTGAACAACTCATGTCAAGGCAATCTAGTGAAGACGATCGTATCGCTCTGATTGTACGACAGGCAATCTGCGCCGAGAAGAACGAACCACAAGCCGCAACTAAACATGCATCCAGCAACGACGATACAACAGCTACGAACAAGCGTCCACATAACGACGGGAGCATTACAGCGCGTAAAACTTCAAAGGAAGGTGACGCTGGTGACTCCAAGATTACAGCTCCACGGGTTTCTACTGATGAGAGCATGGTCCATGAACAAACATCCAGCGAGACTTCGGATGTTAGCATGACCGCCGATGCAAGCTTTACCACCAATGGTTAGTCATCATAGCGACAATCATTTCACTGATTACTTAGACGAATCCATTACAACCTACACTGATACTTCACCAGCACACGAATTTTTCAACGCACTCGATGATACAGCACACCATAACTACGCACACAACGAACTCATTGGCACCGCTCCACCCACCAAAACACCCAATATATACAGAATATTTTGCAAAAACCCCAACGGTTTAACCATCGATAGCCAAGGAGGCGATTTCGCTGAGCTATGCGAAGAGATACACGACTTAGAAGCAGACTCATGGGGAATCAACGAGACCAAACTAGATACTACGAACACAAAATGTAAAGAGATACTTTTCAAGACAGTACAGCAACATTTCGAGCAATCGCGCATGGTACTCAGCAGCAGTGTGATACCTTCTCCACGTCGGTCATTCTACAAACCAGGAGGAACCCTTTTAGCAACCAGAGGACACATGTCAGGAAGAGTGGTATGCCAAGGCAATGATAAACTTGGGAGATGGAGCTATCAGATCTTATCCGGAAGAGGGCAGAAGTCTGTTACAATAATCACAGCGTACCAAGTATGCTCTCAGCCTCTGATTGACTCGACAACTAACAGAATCAGGAGTTTCACAGCATCAGCCCAACAAATTAGCTTACTGCGACAAGCCGGTCGGGATATTACACCGAGAGTAGCATTCATTGAAGATTTGAACAAGTTTAAAGAGGCCCGTCAGTCACAACAATCAGAAGTGATACTCATGGGAGATTTCAATGAAGCGCTGGGCGACTCAATGACAGGAATGTTGAAACTACAGTCAGACAGAGGACTAGTGGATCTCATGTACCAACTCACAGGATCGTCTACCTTTGGAACACACGTCTCAGGGCACGAGAGGATAGACTATATATTATGTACGCCAAACGCCGCACAAGCTGCACTAACTGGGTGTTACGAACCCTTCCAGAAACGAGGACGAGGCGACCACCGTAACATGGTTGTGGACTTTGACGTGGTAGAATTATTTGGCAATGAAACACCTGCTCTTGGACCTATGTCAGCCCGTGGATTCACCAGCAAGGACCGAGCTACGAATCGCCAGTATATTGAGTCGAAACATGAGTTTCTGATACGCCATAACTTTGGACCGCGACTTCAACAACTGAGAGAGACTTGGGACCCAAACCTAGCAGAGCGACTCGATAAAGACTTTCAAAGAGCTGGGAGCTACGCCGCAAAAAGATGTACTAAGAAACCAAGATCCATCCCGTTTTCCCGCGAACTTGCAGAATTGAGAGTTCAAAAGAACACGCTCCTGAAAGTAATATCCTCTATTCGCCTCAATCGGAACTTTGACGCAGGTTTACAACATACCACCCGTCATGGCCACTCCTTTCTTGTTCCGGATTCCCTGGAAGAATGTCAAACACAACTTCGTTCAGTACAAAGACAAATCTCTGAAATTACCAAAACAGCCGTTTTTCGAAGGCAGAATGAACTAAAACTGGCGCTTGACGAAGCAACAAAAACAGGTGACACCAAAACGTCTAAAGCAATCAAACATAGAATGGCTGCTGAAAGAACAAAAGCCATGTACGATAAACTCCGCAAGTGCAGAGGCTCTACCAAAAACGGTATTACCCGGTTAGATGTTCCAAGAGACGAAAACGACATGGATTACGCGACTTGCCGAGACTGGATTACGATTGATACACCGTCAGAAATTGAAACTCGGTTGCTACAACGTAACCGCCGCCACTTTGGCCAGGCAGAAAACACCTATCCAACGATACCCCCTTTTTCGGAGTGGGTGGACTGGGGAGCTTCTAGTCTTACCGCCGAGCTCATTTTAGAAGGCAATTGGGAACCACCCGACATCGATGAACTTTCTCAGAGCATGATATCACACATGAAAGCGCGAGTTGAACTCGATAGTGTCCAAGGCGGTCTCACGAAAGAAGAATGGATTGGAAAGATCAAAGCATGGCCCGAGTCGACTACCACGTCTCCGTCGGGATTTCATCTTGGACATAGTAAAGTTCTTATTGCTCCGACTGACCTCGACCCACAATCACAATCAACCGAGTACGAAGCTCTGGAACACAAACGAGAGGACTTGATTGATTGGCAACTTGGACTTCTGAATACAGCCTTGTTGAACAGCTACTGTTACGAACGATGGAAGCATATTGTGCACGTAATGATCCTTAAACAACCAGGCAATCTAAAAATTCATCGACTAAGGGTTATCCACTTATACGAGCAAGACTATAATCTTGTCTTGGCCACCAAGTGGAAGAAAATGATCTCGCATTGCTCTAATCAACAGGTTCTCAATCCTTTGCAGTTTGGTGGAGTACCCGGCAAAGACGCAGTAATCCCTACTTTCATCGAAGAAATGCAATATGAGATATCGCGAGCAAGTAAACGTCCCTTAGTCCATATGGACTATGACGCCACTGCTTGTTATGACCGTATCGTGATGAATTTCGGCAGTCTTGCTTCTCGCGCCTTTGGACAGCATCGTTCTATTACCTTTATCAATGCAAAGAATTTGGCTGAAGCGAAATATTATTTAAAAACTAAACTCGGTGTCTCAGAAAGATTCTACAAACATTGTCAGATCTTTCCGATCTACGGATCAGGACAAGGCGCGGGAAACTCACCAGCGATCTGGTGTGTGATCAGCTGTGTGCTCTTTGACGTATACGAAGAGAAAGCTCACGGGGCAACATTCGAATCTCCTTGCGGCAAGTACAAAACGAAGATCTACATGATCGGCTTTGTTGACGATACAAGTGGGAGTACAAATGAATTTGCTTTACCTACTCAAGCCCCACTCGACTCATACATTTCCAAGGCCACCCACGACGCTCAACGTTGGAATGACACGCTAAGTCTCTCTGGCGGTGCTCTCAACCTCGAAAAATGCACCTATCACTTCATGCATTACACGTTCAGCATAGACGGATTACCCAATTTACAAGTTGGCAGGTGTGGACCAGATGTTACAATTCGCTTAGATGGCACAGACCAACCTCAAAAGCTTCGACAGCTCTCCTCGTATGCGTGCCACAAAACCCTTGGCGTACAAAAATCACCCAAATGCACCGACAACGAACTCTATGCAGCACTTGAAAAGAAGAACAAAGTTCATACTCGAACTATGGCTAACAGTCCCTTCAATCGCGTAGACTCTTGGGCTTACTACCACTCGATCTACTTGCCCAGTATGACTTATCCTCTTCCCTCTTCTACTCTGTCGGATTCGAACTGTCGGTCATTACAATGTTCTTTCAAGCAAGTGTTCCTACCCAAGTACGGATTTAACCGCAACACTCCCAACGCTGTGGTATACGGTCCTGCGGAATATGGAGGTTTGGCATTACGAGATTTATCCGTGGAAAAGAGCGTCAGCCAGATCTATCTCTTTCTCGCTTGTGTACGATCTCAAGGAGTTGCTTCGAAATTAGCTCTAATCGCAGTGTCATGGGGACAATTCTTGGCAGGTATTAGCAAGCCGATACTCCAGCATGTCGATATTCGCTTGCCCCACATGGAACCTTGTTAGAATTCTCACCGTCTAGGGTGGTTAGATTCTACATCTCATCGATTCCCCATGTCACATAGCCTCGTGCTATCGCATCATGCCATCTAGCTTCAAGCTATGTTCCCTAGCTTCGCGCTATATCGACCTATATTTCTTCGCAAATCATGAAAAGTGAGAATAGATTGACGAACTCACTCTCAAGACTAAACTGGGTCGTGCGGTATTACAACGGACGTAAATTTGGCCGTTGCTCGGACATTATACTAACGCCCTAAGCGCACGCGCCCGAAATCATCGAGCGCACCCAAGCGACATCCGAGCGCTGTCGGCATCTATCCGACCCAACGGTCTAAGTATCCCAAGCACGACACACGATCACGCGAGACCATATTTCCATTCCCACAATCTCCAAATTGTCAACAAGCTGCGCGCCATGAAAACAACTATGCCAACCCAAAGCAAGAGCTGTTGACCCTGTATATGTTATCCGCCCACATATACATGTCATATACATCACATGAATCGACTCCAACTATTCCAAACCTGTTGCCGCCAAGAACCTATGATACATGACCCTTGGCAGGACCGAACATTTCACGTAGACCTATCGTAGTAATCAACACACAATCTAACAATATCACCATTTATCACATCTTCTTTTGTGTCCCGACTATCCTTCTGATAGACTTCGACTTGCTTGCTTCTCTGACCCTGAGAAGCTTGTATCGGTTGGTGACCTACCTGATTGTCTGCTCTACCGAGCATCAATGTCCCTACGATTCAGAAAGAATTGTAACAGATTAACAGTCTCAAAGCTTATTTCCTTGTGGTTTCATGGATACTAACGAGCTTATCACTCCTGTACGACAGATCTATCGAGCCAAACTGCATCCCGGGCAGCCCGATACCCTGGTGCAGCAGGAACTGGTGCCGACGCCGAAGGCAGCCAACACATCGGTCAACATCTCCGTCGACAGTTCCAACAGCAACCCATTCGAGACTCCAACCCAGCCTCACGCTCCGATCCCTGCGCCGTTGCTTCGGCCCCCGAGTCCGCCTCGTCGGCTCGTCCCTTCTCGATCCCGTCGTACCACCCGGTTGATTGCTGATCATATCAAGTACTTCCGTCAACCAACTTGTTCGACCTTCGATCCCGAGATCATCCGTGGGGAGACCCAGATCGAACGCCAGTTCCAATCGGTGACCCACATCGTCGACCAAGAAGACATTGACCGTCTGAACGACCAACTTCATCGTTTTCCGAGGCGTCGCCTCATCCTGGCCGCCCTCTCGGGCAACCCCATCCGTACTGTCCACCTCTGCTTCCTAACCTTCGAGCGCCCAACTGGATACTACAATACCATCCACGTCGTGAACGCGACGACTTGCCCTCTGCCTCCTAACGTTGTACGCCTAGATAACTACGTTGCCTACATCCACGAGGTCCATACCATCGAGGACCATCGTGCAACTATCTTCCCTTTGCGTACCGAGGTCGAGAACCACCTGGCTGAAGGTGATACCCCTTCTTCTGTTGCTTGTGCTGCCCCATCTGAGCCTGGAAACGACTCTGATTATTCGGAAGAGAGTGGGGATTCGGAGACCGAAGCTTAATTACTCATAGTTAACTCCCGTCCTCTCAAAACCTTTCCAAGACTTAAACTCAACGCACATCCGGGTACCCTTGGTCGCACAACACGCCACACATTCCCGTCAAATCGCGAAAATTCGGCGAAAATTTGTTGAAACTCGGCGAAAATTTGTCGGAATCAACGGAAATTTCCAGGAGTCGCACATCACAACACACATCCGGGTATCACATACGTGGTACATACGTGGCACACGTGGTACATCCGGGTTCACATCACATCACACATTAAATAAACCACATCACACCGCACATTAAATAAACATCGAACCAACCAAATAACACCATGGATCCTCAATCACCCAAGACACCTACGACTCCTAAGGGAGAAGATAACCAAGACAATGTCTCGAACACAGACCTATTCGACCACATCATATTTACTGTCTGCCAATTCTTTACCAAGGAAAGGGCCGACTACTTAATGAAGTGGATGAAATACCATGGTTTTGAGAACATTACCCATGTTATCTCGTATATGCAAACTAATACCGAGGAATCCATGAAGGAACTGACACAATACAAGGTCAACAAACAGACACATGATCTACAAGGCCCCACAAGACAGCAGATCAAGCTCTTGGCTTATTGGGCCATATACAAGACCAATGAAATTCAAGACGAGCTATCCAATAGCGACTGGATGAACCTAACGAGGAAAGAGTTCAACACTTGGAGGATCAACACAGATTTCTCTAAGGGACCACCTAGCCAAGTCCCAGTCTCGCCAATGAAGTCACCGTCATTTGTGAAATCTGTCAGCACAGTTACTGCCGCATCCCAATCTCAACAAGACCTTACAGCATTCAGAAAGGGAACTAAACGCGACGCAACTGCATATGAGGTATTCAAGGATGAACGATACTACGATTCATTCTGGCGTGTATTCAAGACTACAGCTAAGGCTCAAGGCCTATCCAACGTTCTGAATTTCAAATACACACGACCCCATGATGATGAGTATGCCGAAGAACTTTTTCAAGAGCAACAAGTATTTCTTTACTCTGTTCTTGTCCGTATCATTCAGACTGACCAAGGTCGAGCCTATGTACGTGAACATGAACATGATGAAGATGTGCGTGCCGTATTGCAGAAGTTACACTCTTTGCATACCGAATCCGACCTAGCAAAGCGAGAAGTCCTCCGTTTAACCAACTACATTTCCAATCTACGTCTTGACGACACATGGCGCGGAACAACACGTCAATTTCTTCTACACTTTCAAGAGCAGCTACGTTTGCTAGACAATCTAGTGACATTGTCTGATCACATCCCTGATCATACCAGGATGACCTTCCTCATGCAAGCTGTAGAAAAGGTACCTGATCTCCGCCGAGTCAAGATCTTGGATAATGTGGTGAACACCAAATCCGGTGCAAAATCCCTTTGCTATCAATCATACTTCCGTCTCCTTCTAGACGCAGCTTATGACCATGATCAAGCAACCCAGTCATCTGTTCATAGTTGCCGTCGACATGTCAAACAACATGAATCACTATATGGCCAAGATACAGATGCTGACATAACCTCACAAGATGATATGGAGTATCATGTCCACAACACCAGAGCGACATCTGAATCTCCATCCTCTTCGTCCAAGGTTAGTCTACCGCGTGACCTATGGTTCAAACTTTCTGAAGAAGATCGCAAGTTGATCATTGAGTATAACAAGATGATTCGAGCACCTTCATCAACAACACCGAGGAAAGTGCAAACACATGCCCTCGACATTGATCCGGAACCTGATCCTGACCCCAACCAAGTTGCATCTGATGACGACTCACCTGGCGTAGTCCCTGAGCATCCAGATGATTCAGATCCGGTTACACAATTTATCAACCAAGCCATGACGACTGATATCAATCACCCGGCAACTGACCTGACTAGTGTTCTTTCTAACGCCAAGTCCAAGACGAGCAAGAAGGTTACTTTCAAAGCCAACATGCATAAACAAGCAGGACATGTTCCACGCTATTTGTTTTCCAGGAAATCTACTTTACCAGGAAATCAATTGATTGACCGTGGTGCTAATGGAGGACTTGCTGGTTCTGACATGCGCATCCTTTCTAAGACTGGCCGCCATATCACTATTGTGGGTATTGATAACCATGAACTTACTGGACTTCCTGTCGTCACATGTGCCGCAAAGTTTGAGACCAATGATGGACCTATTGTCGGCATCTTCAATGAATATGCTTATTATGGAAAGGGCTTATCTATCCATGCTCCTGGTCAATTCGAGCATTTCGGACTTGCTGTTGATGAACGATCTGTTAAAGTTGATGGTAAACAACGCATCACTACACTTGATGGTCGTGCTATACCTCTTCACATCAAGGATGGGTTAGCCTACATCCACTCCTTGGGTATCCCCAGCGACGATGACATGGATACCTTACCTCAGATCATCTTCACGTCACCCGACACATGGGATCCTGGTGTTCTGGACCATTCGTATTCTCCCACACCCTCTGACAATGATCCTGATTGGAAACACGTCAAGACTGATGGTAGTATGTCGAACCATCCATATGACAACTATGGGGAGTACACTGATCGTGTTGTTTGTAACCTCAATCTCCTTTTGGATCTCCCATACGATCATGGACCTGACGACGCACCCTTCTTTTCTATCTATGCTGACGCAGAAGGTAATGATCCTACACTTCATGCCTCTGTCCACCGTCGTTACCAGGAAGCGTATGACTGGAAGAAGTTCCGTCCATTCTTTGGTTGGCAATCTGAAGATGTTATTGCCGATACGTTCAAGCACACTACACGTAATGGTAGCATTACTTTTGACCACGACACCCTCAAGAAACATTTCAAGGCTCGCAATCCGGTCCTTAATATACCTCGACGCCATGAACCCGTTGCTACTGACTCGGTTTTCTCCGACACCCCTGCTGTTGACCATGGCGGTAAAGTCGCACAAATCTTTGTTGGTCGAGATACTCTGGTTACTGATATCTATGGGATCAAGTCAACCAAACAGTTTGTCAATACTCTTCAGGACAACATCCGGTTTCGTGGTGCCATGGAGACTCTTATCAATGATGGTGGTTCATCTCTCATCTCTCAAAAGGTCAAAGACATTCTTCGCACTTTGCTTATTGGGGAGTATCGATCTGAACCTTATCATCAACACCAGAATAAGGCTGAAAACCGTTACCAGACCGTTAAACGTATGACCAACGCTCTCATGAATGCCACTGGTTGCCCTGCCAACACCTGGCTTCTTTGCCTTGAGTATGTCTGTGACTTATTGAACCATACGTCATCACCCACCCATTCCGGTCGCACTCCTCTTGAGGCTCTCTCCGGACGCCCACCCGACATTACTCATCTCTTGTTCTTT
The DNA here is from genome assembly GCA_946965045.2 of Epithemia pelagica. Lineage (NCBI taxonomy): Eukaryota > Bacillariophyta > Bacillariophyceae > Surirellales > Surirellaceae > Epithemia > Epithemia pelagica. The sequence continues at coordinate 1,185,998 of OX337235.1, read as the reverse complement.
CCTTTCTGGGATGAGGTTTACTACCGTGTCGACCCCGCTGAACCCAATTCTGGTTCATATCCATCTTCTTCTGATGAGAAACTTGGCCACTGGGTTGGTTTTGCTCACAACGTTGGTGATTCTTTTACTTGGAAGATTCTCACCCAGGATAACCAGATAATCTACCGTTCTGCCGTTCGCCGTGTTGAATCCACTACACCTAACCTACGTGTGGATCGACCTTCAGGGGAGGATTTGTCTGAGAAGGATGACAATGATAAGCAAGCTGACACTGTCTTCATTCGCAGTGATAGTGAAGATCCATCCAAACCAATGCCCACGATCGATTTTGACGACATGATAGGACGCACATTCCTATGCGACACAGAAGAAAATGGGGAGCGACACCGTGCACGTGTCATCAAACGAGTCATTGATCTTAATGAAGAAGCAACGAAACAGGAAGAACGTGTCAAGTACATCTACCGAAAGACAAATTCTGATGTTGATGAGATGATATCCTATAATCAACTCATGGAGTATATCGAACGAGATAACCAAGCTCAAACCTCTGGAGATAATCTTTTCAGGTTCAGGGACGTCATTGCCCATCAAGGCCCACTGAACACAACTGATCCAGATTACAAGGGGAGCAAATATAATTTGCTTGTTGATTGGGAAACTGGGGAGACTACCTATGAACCTTTATCACTTATCGCCAATGATGATCCGATCACTGTAGCAATTTATGGAAAGAAACATGGTTTACTCAACGAACCTGGATGGAAGCATTTGAAACGCTATGTCAAAACAAGCAAACGTCTCATTCGAGCAGCCAAACAGTCAAGGATTAAACAAGTTCACCATTCCGTCAAGTATAAGTTTGGATTCCAAGTACCACGCAACTATGAGGAAGCTGTCGCTCTTGATAAACAACATGGCAACACAAAGTGGCAGGATGCAACAGAATTAGAATTGTCACAGATCCAGTCCTACAAGACATTCAAGGATTTTGGGAAAGCCATCTTCATTAAAGGGAAAGTATCCAATGCACCTGAAGGATATCATAAGATACGTGTACATCTTGTCTTTGACGTAAAACATGATGGACGACATAAAGCAAGACTTGTCGCAGATGGACATCTCACAAAAGAACCTGTTGAGACAATCTATTCAGGTGTTGTTTCCATTCGCAACCTCCGCATTGCCTTATTCCTGGGTACTTTGAATGACTTAGAAATATGGGGAGCAGATATTGGAAACGCATATCTGGAAGCCTTGACAGGGGAGAAAATTTTCATTGTCGCAGGACCTGAATTCAAGGAATTAGAAGGTCACATCCTGATTATATACAAGGCACTTTATGGATTGAAGTCATCAGGCACACGCTGGCATGATGTCTTATTCGATGTTTTGACAGACATGGGATTTTCACCAAGCAAAGCAGATCCGGATATCTGGATGAGGAAAGCACCTGGAGAAGACTGTTACGAATACATTGCCGTATACGTTGATGACTTAGCCATTATTTCTACTGATCCTGGGAATATCTGCAAGATCCTGAAGGAGAAATACAACTTCAAACTCAAAGGAGATGGACCTATTGATTTCCACTTGGGATGTTGTTACACCAAGGATTCTGATGGAACATTAGTAGCAGATCCAAGACGCTACATTGGTAAGATGATGGACACTTTCGAACGAATCTTCAAGGAGAAACCCAAGAAAGCCAAAACACCTCTTATTGGTGGAGACCATCCTGAATTGGATGATTCTGAGCTCCTTGATGAAGAAGGTACTAGCCATTTCCAAACTCTGATTGGACAACTCCAATGGGTGATCACTATTGGTCGTTTCGACGTCTTCACCGCTACAATGACGCTATCACGCTTTCGTGCTGCTCCGAGGAAAGGACATCTTGATAGAGCCAAGCGTATCTATGGATACCTTGCACATCTCCCAGAAGGCGCAATCAGATTTAGGATTGGAGAGCCTGATTATTCAAGTCTTCCTACCCAAGAATTTGATTGGACTCGCACTGTCTATTCGAATGCAAGTGAACGTATTCCTGAAGACTGCCCAACACCTCTTGGCCGCTATGTTACCACAACTCATTATGTTGATGCCAATCTCATGCATGACATAGTCACTGGTAAATCCGTCACTGCTGTTCTACATTTGTTGAACGGAACACCTATTGACTGGTACAGCAAGAGACAGAGCACGGTGGAAACTGCTACCTATGGATCCAAGTTTGTGGCTGCAAGGACAGCAATAGATCAGATTACAGAATTACGACATTCTCTCCGCTACCTTGGAGTACCTATCCGAGAGCGAAGTTACATGTACGGAGATAACAGATCTGTTGTGCTCAATGCAACCGTTCCTCATTCCATACTATCCAAGAGACACCATCTTCTGTCATACCACCGAGTTCGTGAAGCCATCGCAGCAAAGTATGTTGCATTCTACTGGAAAGATGGAAAGACCAACCCTGCCGATATCCTTAGCAAACATTGGGATTTCGTATCTATTTGGCCTATGCTCAAGCCATTGTTGTTTTGGAAAGGAGAAGTTCAAGACCTCAACAAATCCAATGATGACAAGGCTGAAACGACGAGTTGTGGGGAGTGTTAGAATTCTCACCGTCTAGGGTGGTTAGATTCTACATCTCATCGATTCCCCATGTCACATAGCCTCGTGCTATCGCATCATGCCATCTAGCTTCGAGCTATGTTCCCTAGCTTCGCGCTATATCGACCTATATTTCTTCGCAAATCATGAAAAGTGAGAATAGATTGACGAACTCACTCTCAAGACTAAACTGGGTCGTGCGGTATTACAACGGACGTAAATTTGGCCGTTGCTCGGACATTATACTAACGCCCTAAGCGTACGCGCCCGAAATCATCGAGCGCACCCAAGCGACATCCGAGCGCTGTCGGCATCTATCCGACCCAACGGTCTAAGTATCCCAAGCACGACACACGATCACGCGAGACCATATTTCCATTCCCACAATCTCCAAATTGTCAACAAGCTGCGCGCCATGAAAACAACTATGCCAACCCAAAGCAAGAGCTGTTGACCCTGTATATGTTATCCGCCCACATATACATGTCATATACATCACATGAATCGACTCCAACTATTCCAAACCTGTTGCCGCCAAGAACCTATGATACATGACCCTTGGCAGGACCGAACATTTCACGTAGACCTATCGTAGTAATCAACACACAATCTAACAATATCACCATTTATCACATCTTCTTTTGTGTCCCGACTATCCTTCTGATAGACTTTGACTTGCTTGCTTCTCTGACCCTGAGAAGCTTGTATCGGTTGGTGACCTACCTGATTGTCTGCTCTACCGAGCATCAATGTCCCTACGATTCAGAAAGAATTGTAACAAACCTATGGTCTGGGTACCACAAGTCCGAAACTTTTTGTCATCTGTCAAATGTACTGTTGAGTTGGCAACTACTTTTGTCCCACCTCTCCAGCGTCACGGAGATAGCTTTCTTATGGATCACGCGATTTCACAGAACTTCACTGACACCGAGCTGTGTCTCGTTAATGCATGTCGACTCTACTTGGGTGTCACTCTCATGAGTGATATTGTGACTGCTGATGGAAGATATCTATCCTTGTTTGCTGTTGATTGTTCTCGGGATACACACTCACGAGCCAAAGGACTACTACCTTACCAAACCAATCCAAGTCGGAAAGCTTGGGTGTTATGGAAAAGACTGATGCTGACTTTTACTGCCCCCGGTTCCTTGAAACGTCTGCTTAACCCACTTGGTGCATGGCTGGTGACTGGCTACAACACATACCGCCACTGGAACGAGTATTTAGACCCATCAACATACTCTCTCTACGTACAGGTCGAGGACCGGTTTGAAAGATTTACCTACCAACGTCCCTACTTCTTTCCCACCACATCGTTGGTTTCTATGCTACCATCGCAATGCCTTCCAGCGCAGAGCGTACACCACAATGGCCGACGAACTCTCCTACCTGTCTCTCCAGCGATGATAACCCCACCTGTGGCCAATTCACCCAATCTGTCTAGCCATATCTCGGAACTGGACGACTGGGAATCCCAACTGCTCACTGGACATGATATTCTTTGTTCTCTCGAAATTCTGCATCAGGAGCTGTTTCATACCAATCTACAACTTCTCCTATGTAGCGACGGATCCGCTGCGCAATTTCGTGGCACATTCGGTTGCGTTGGGTGTTCACTTCAAGGTGTCAGGCTTTTTCGTCTCAGTGGTCCTGCTCCCGGTTATCGAACTTCGTCTTTTCGGTCGGAAAGCTACGGTTGTCTCAGTATTCTTCGCTTTCTATTTCGTCTGTTTGAATTTTATGCCCAACCTTTACCTGAGGCTGTCACAGTGTACACCGATTCTAAGAGTCTCATCCAAACAATACACAAGCGGCTCGAATGGTCGTACGACTTTACTTATTCTACAATGAATCCCGACTGGGATATTCAACAAGCAATTTCCTCTACTGTTCGACAATTGCCTCAAGTCCCAGCTTTCCTCCATGTAAAGGGCCATCAAGATAATCATGCCGATTCGTCCACTCTCTCTCTCCCAGCCCAATTGAACATTGAAGCTGACTCCCTTGCTTCTTCTTATATCTACCCACCAACTATTTCATCGCGCATCGCCCCTCTTATTGGGGGTGCAACAGCTCTCCTACATGGTCCCTACGGTACGATCAACTCTAATTACCGGTCTATTCTCCGTACTTTGGCGTCAGCTCCTTCTCTACGTGACTACCTATGCAACAAACACGAATGGTCCCCTGAAACTTTCCAATCTATTGACTGGGAATCTCATGGTATTGTTGTCCGTTCTCATTTCTCGCGCCGACATTTTGTCATCAAGTTTCTACATCAATGGCTTCCTCTCGGTCATCTACGTTCGCGATACGCTTCGTATTATTCTGATACCTGTCCTTCTTGTTCAGAACCTACGCATGAAGACCAGGATCACTTTCTCCGTTGTCCTAATCGATCATGGTTAGGCGCTCTTCTCGACTCTCTCCGTGATTTCTGGCAAGATAATCATGTCGACCCCTCTCTTCGTTCCCTTCTCACCGAATATCTACATTCTTGGTTCTCATCCTCCCCTCCTTCACCTCTCCTTCCGACTTCACCCTTTTACACTCTTCAACGCACTCAATTACAAATTGGACTCGATCAACTGATTCTCGGTCGGTTTTCTCTCCTCTGGTCGACTCATCAAGACTCCTTCTCTGCTTCCTCTCCTGACGCTGCCATCTCTGGTCCCCGATTTGTTACGGGTACGATCAAGATCGTTTGGGCACATACTTACAAACTGTGGCTCACTCGGAATGAAGCTCTACATGGCTCGACTCCTCAGACTCACGAAACCGCTGCATACGACCAAGCGAAATGTGAAGTTGCCGCCTTGTACGCCATCCGCCATACTGTTCTCCCTCGTGACGCATCACTCTTCTATGACTCTCTTGACACACATTTCTCTATCGATACGACCTCTGTTGCTCTCCGTTCATGGCTCAACACTTGGAGACTGGTCATCCTACAATCTGCCAACCACACCTAGTTTGCTACATGTTTCTGCATTACAGTTAGTCCTCGCCTTCGTTAGCTCGGAGGCCCGGCGCGTGGGTCGGCGATATCCTAGCTGGATACGTGCGGCAGCGTTAAAATAGACTGTAAATTTTTTTTTGAACAATTTTCGACCAAATCGTTCGTGTCATGTGGGTGAGTGTCAGAGTTGCGTCGAAAGGACAAGAAATGCTCCGCAGGAACGGAGCTGAGGAGGCGTCTTCTGTCTCCTCTTTTCTTTCCTCTCGGTCAGAGAAAGAATCGAAAACTATCTTGGTTCCATCTCAACACCGGATACTTTGCTACCAAAAGAAAAATAGGAGTAGGGCAGTTCTTTCGCAAGAAAAATCAGGCATTCAGGCTTTTTTTTTATCAGCGTCGATCCAAGAGTTGTGAGAGTTGCGTTACCGTTGAAAACTCCGGAGACTCTATGATGAAGGGTAGCAGCAACCAATCCAAACGACAACATGGTATTTCCGACTCCTTCACGATCGTTCAACAATGTGCACAAATACAGTCAAACTCAGAGAAAGAAGCTTATGGATAGATACCAATGCAACCATATGCGGAGATTCCATAGGTCGTTCTTTCCATGTATCAAGCAAGTCAAACCGTTTTCTCGCACAAAAACCCTTCACATCAACTTCTCTTACGCGATCCAACCCATCAGGTAGAGTGTGCAAGCTCTCACTCTAGAACTCTCTCCATTGAGCCTTAACTGTTCATAGTCGCAGATGGAATGCAAAGACTATTCCACTTTGTTCTGGATATAACGACACCTGACTGGGTACTAAAGAAAAACGTTTCCTTTTACTTTATCCCTTGATGAATGATCTCAAATTGGGTATGCTCAAATGTTTGCAGTACTTTTTAAAATTGAACAGGAAGAGAAGAAGGGTCCAATCGGTCTTGAGACAAGCCCAAGTTGACAAAAATCTCCTTGGCGTTCACCAATTCTTGGGCGACAATACCAGCAGCTCCAAGCATGGCAAGACGGCCATTTTGCAATTCCTTGGTGTGCAAGGCGAGGAATTCCTCTTCGTCTTCAGGCCTCAAGCCAAGAGGATCAAAACCAACATCACCAGGGAAGTAGTCGTCGTTCAACACTTGCTTCTTGACTTCCGAAGGACGGATCCAGCCAACCAAGGCACGGTTCAATTCCAAAGTTCCAATCACAACAGCCAACAACTCAAAGAAAATAGGAGCAACGGCACGCACTTCGTCCAAATGACGGATCGCAGGGCCAATGTCCTTGTTGGCGGCCTCAAAGAGAGGGTGGAACTCAATCGGTTCTTCGGTGACAAGGAAACCGATCACGGCCAACATGGCAACACGGCCGTGTTGGAGCTCGGCTTCACGGTATTGCTTCACCTTGTCCAAATCGGCATCAGCGGCAAAACCCAAGGGGTCGAATTCAGGGACAGGGTCCAAAGATCCTGGAAGACCGTAGGCGAACTTGGTGGCATCAGGAGTCCAGCCATTGAGGGAGGCGGCTTCCAAGGAGGTCTTGGAGGCAGCAGGGGCCTTGCCGAAGTTGAAGGCAGAAGCACCAGTGGCGAAAAGGGCAAGAGTGGCGGCAGAAAGCTTCATGTTGACGATTTGGTGTTTGTGTTGATAAGTTGCTTGATTTGCAGATTATGAGCCTTGTGGGAAAGCAACTTTGGATGAGAGATGAGATTCTGATTCGACTAGGAATCTGAATCAGGAAGGGCACGACTGCGGAGAGGATCTCTCTGACGAGTATCTTTGTGCTGTTACACGATATGGATTGATCGCGAGAATTGCGGGTTTGCCCATCCACCGCATGCGTCAGGATACGTGTTGCAACGTTAAAGTTCGCATTGTAGGACAAGGATGGTCAAATCAATGAGTTGCATTGGATTCCTACGACAGGAGTGAGCTCGTTGGCTTCGTACGAGGACAATAGTGTCAACGTCAGTCTGTGTTGGAGGGACGTGGGAATCATGATGGGGCGGTGGCGGAATCTTGCTTGGTTGGGTGTGCTTCCGAGTTGCAAAGTTACTCAAGGCTTTTCGCACCCTGGAAAACACGCCAAACCGTCGCACCCCATCCAACCAAGTAAAAATTCTCATCGACAACATTCGAATCACCTCACCTGAGTTCGCTGTTATTAAAGGACACGTTCGCATCACCCTCCGTTCCGACCTTCACGGCGCGATTTCCTATATCTCGCGTGAAGTATCCGAACTTTTTCCCGACGTTACTGTTCCTTCACGTAACCAAGGACGCCACCGATTCATCTCGGAAACCACCTCATCCTCGCGACCTCGTAGTTTCCATGGTCTCACCCAAGAAAATGGTGTTTATCATTTCTATGGCGTCGACGTCACCGACGTTCAGCGCCGCTTTTCTTCTCAAGAGATGCAGACGCTTGGCCCGGCTGGCCAAGCATACGTGTACCAGGAACGCGAACGCCTTCGCGGTACCAACAACTCGGGTCGAGGCTTCGGTGGTCGGGGACGTGGTGGCAGAGGCGGTGGTGCGGTGGTCGGGGACGTGGTGGCAGAGGCGGTGGTGGACGGTATTATGGCAGCGGCGGTGGCGGTCGTGGGGGCGGCAATAGGGACAATAGGGGCATTTCAGAGATCCAAACGGGCGGTGGTGGTGGTGACTCGGTTATTACCGACATCACTAACGACCAGACACGGGCAACTGGCACACAGGGGCAAGGCCAGACGACGTCAGATGACAGAGGCAGTACCAATGGGAGGCGCTTTGGGGCAGGCGCTTACGGACAACAGGGGAATCAGGGAGAGAACCGTAGTCAAGGGGGACAACAAGGGGGAAGAGGGGTTAGCACGGTCACTTGTGGGCCACAGAGACAAATCGGAAAAATAGAAAAAGGTTGGTTGTTAGATCGAGACGAAAGCCAGACAACCGGACGGAACGAGATGGATACAATGGTCGACACTTGTTGTGCCGGCCGCAATTGGACCCTGGTAGAGACGACGGGAATGGAGTGTGCCGTCAACGATTTTACAGGTAACCAGGTTCATGGTAGGCACATCCCGGTGGCAACATGTGCGACGGTCATTCGAGAGGCGAAAACTGGAGTGGAACTGGTGTTGATTGGTCACCAGATGTTGTGGTTCGGGGAACATTTAGATAAGAGTTTGCTTAATCAGAATCAAATACGGTTCGCCGGTCATACAGTGAAAGACGATCCGACACGTGTCAAGGAAGACGGATTCGGCATTTGGGCTGACGGGATTCATATTCCGTTTGAACTGCAAGGTACGACAGTCTATTTCGAGTCCCGGGCTCCGACGTCCAAGGAGATAGAGGAGTTACCAAGCGTCACGCTTACTAGACAAGAGCTATGGGACCCAAGAAACGTTGATCTCACGCAACATGACGCGAGTCCGTACATTGAAGCATATGACGCGAGCGTGGCGGGCATCGGACAGGTGTCCCGCATCCTTACACCCGCTGGGATTAGTCAAGAGTTAGCGGCGCTGCCGAGCATCAAACAAGTTGATACCACGCAACACTCGCAGGTGACCCCAGAAACTATCAGTCGCAAATGGAAAGTTGGGCTCGAAACTGCCCGTGCGACCCTCCGAATGACCACCCAACAGGGAATCCGTACGGCGGTCTCCCCTATTACACGAAGGTACCGGGTTGACAACCTGGCACTCCACCGCAACCGTCTCGATACTCGCCTTTTCACCGATACTCTGTTCTCGAAGACATTATCTTTAAGTGGCAATAAGTGTGCTCAAGTTTTTACTGACGGCCAATACACGGCTGTCTACCCTATGGCCTCCAAGTCTCAGGCCGGACACGCGCTAGCACAGTTCATTGATGAAGTCGGAGTTCCAGCCCGCCTTACGGCCGACCTTGCCGGTGAGCAAACTGGGGCATCTACACTTTTCTCCAAGCTCGTTCGGCACCATCGTATCGACATTGAATGGAGCGAAAAGGGCACAGGCAAGCAAAACCATCGCGCAGAAAGAGAGATCGGACTACTCAAACAACGTTGGCGCCGTCGCATGGCCGATTTGAACGTTCCAAAGCGTCTTTGGGACTATGGCCTCGTATATGAAGCCGGCATCCTCAGTCGCGTCGCCCGGGGACAAGATGGGCGGACTGGAATTGAGCGACTTGCTGGGGATACGCCTGACATATCCGAATGGCTCGATTTTTCGTTCTTTGATCTCGTGTGGTTTCACGACAACTCGAAGGGTGATACCACTGACGAACAGCCCTCACTTGGGTACTGGTTGGGAGTTGCCCATCGTATTGGCAGCGACTTGTGTTATTGGGTCTTAACCAAGTCGGGCAAAGTGATAGCAAGGACAACGGTACAACACGTCACACAGGCCGACATGGATGACCCAAAGATATCCGAAAGGATCAGGCAATTCAAGTTGATTGTTGCGGAAAGGCTCGATGACAGGAACTTTACGGACCAAGAAACAAAGGGACCGGGATACTTGGAAGATGTCGAGGAGTTGGAGGAAGAAAGACGGGGACACCAGAGGGGAATCATCCCAACTGACGAGGAATATGGGAAGATGGTGCAAGAAGCACTGAGAGAGGCAGAGGAATACGAAGAGGGATATGACGAATTCCTAGGGGCAGAGATAAAGATGAACGTGGGAAGTGAGGACGTGATAGAGACTGTGATAAAGCGGCAAAAGGGACTGGACGGAAAGCCCATCGGCAGGAGGCACAAGAATCCGCTCTTTGACACAAGAACTTACTCGGTTAGGTTCCCTGGGGGTGCAGTACACGAATATACGGCGAACGTTGTGGCCAAGAATCTCTTTGCCCAAATTGATAGCGAAGGGAAACGCCACGTGATGCTGAAAGAAATCATAGGGCACAAGAAGAACGGGGACGCGGTCAGCCGACAAGATGGTTTCACGGTTTCGGCAAATGGGAACAAGCATCCGAAAAGAACGACGAAAGGGTGGGAGATAGCAGTGGAATGGATTGATGGCAACCAGGAGTGGGTACCACTGAAAGATATGAAGGAAGGATACGCAATAGAGTTGGCGGAATACGCGGTCGCGCAAGGAATCGAGCAAGAACCCGCTTTCCATTGGCGGGTCCCACAAGTACTAAACCATCTGCGTAGAATCGTGAAGAAGGTGAAGAAAAAGTACTGGAGGACGACCAAGAAATACGGGATTCAGCTACCACACTCAGTCAAAGAAGCCCTAAAGATAGACGAGTTGACGGGGACAACGTACTGGAGGGACGCTATAGAGAAAGAGCTAAAGGTGGTAAACGTGTCCTGGGAGGCCAGGGATGATCTTAACTTAGAGGACGTCCGCGCCGGTCGACAACTAATTGGCTACACTGAAATTTCATGCCACATGGTCTTCGATATCAAGATGGATCTTACTCGGAAAGCACGCCTGGTGGCGGGAGGACATACGACGGACGCGCCAAGCAGCTTAACCTACTCGAGCGTGGTGAGCCGTGATTCGATCCGGGTGGCATTCCTAATCGCTGCCTTGAACAAACTCAACGTTCTCGCCTGTGATATTGGCAATGCATATTTGAATGCACCGTGCAGGGAGAAGATATGGTTTCTTGGCGGACCGGAGGTAGGGAAGGAGTTTCAAGGTCGAGTGTGTGTCATGGTGAGAGCCCTGTATGGGTTAAAGTCTTCAGGGGCTAGTTGGCGGGCCACGCTCATGGCCACGTTGTACGACATGGGATTTCGTGATACCATGGCGGACCCTTGTGTACTACGACGCAAGAAGAAAAGGAAAAGTGGGGAAGAATACTACAAACTTATACTGGTCTACGTAGACGACATTCTCCTGGTGAGTGAGGATCCACACCCGGTATTCGATGAGATAAACAAACACTACAAGATCAAGGCCAAGGCATAGGTGAGCCAGAGATATATCTTGGAGCGCAGATTTACAGGCACAACCTACCCGATGGTACTTGGGCCTGGGGAATGAACAGTGAGAAATATGTGAGCAACGCAATAAAGATAGTGGAAGGCATGCTAGAGGATGATGGGACAGGAATGCACTTGAAGACGATGGCACACGTACCGGTCGTTACAGCTTACAAGCCCGAGTTGGACGTGAGCCAAGAGTTAGACAAGGACCTTACAGCACGATTTCAACAGTTAGTGGGAATACTCCAGTGGGCCGTGGAGTTCGGTCGAGTGGATATTTACCTTGAGGTGTCGCTGCTATCACAATATCTCTCAAGCCCACGTCAGGGACACCTGGAGGCCGTGTACCACATCTTTGCATATCTAAAAACACACAAGAAGATGAAGTTAGTATTCGATCCAAAGGAGGTGACATTGGACGAGACATGTTTTGCCCAAGTATCCGCGGGAGAATGGCGGGAATTCTACGGGGACGTCGCAGAAGAGGTACCGGCAAATATGCCAGAGCCACTTGGGAGGCCAGTACAGGTAACATGCTTCGTTGATGCGGATCATGCAGGCAATTTGGTGACGCGGCGGTCACACAGCGGCGTTCTGATCCTCCTTCAAAACGCACCGATCTTGTGGTACTCTCGACGGCAGAACACTGCGGAAACATTGATTTTCGGGAGTGAGTTTGTAGCCATGCGAATTGCAAAAGAAATGATCGTCTCCATTCGATACAAGCTGCGGATGTTTGGCGTACCTGTGGTGGGACCAGCGAACTTGCTTTGTGATAACAGGGGTGTCGTCAAGAACACGAGTGTACCTGCATCGGTACTGTCCAAACGACACAATGCGATCAACTACCACTCTGTGCGCGAGGCTGCGGCAGCCGGTATCTTACGCGTTGGCAAGGAAGACACGGCCACCAATATTGCTGATTTGTTCACCAAGATGTTGTTGTCGTGACTGGAAAAGGAGGAGCACTTAGGAGTCGAACCTAAGCACTAGCTAGTGACCGTTACTCCACCAATTCCACACTAATTAGCCTATATAGACATCAAAGTGCTTGTTCCGACACACCCCCCCACTTTGATGTCGATAGTTTTCGTCGTTTGTTATCCGCTGAGGTAGACTTTTAGATTTGATGTTAGATTGACTTGATTTTGGATAGATTTGATTTGATTGATTTGATAAATTCAACGTTTCCCATTCGATTCGAACTTCGAACCTATCCATGTTGGGGTTACACTTCATCGTTCCATAGGTTTACACTCTGCAGAACTCCTCCATGTTGTCGTGACTGGAAAAGGAGGAGCACGTAGGAGTCGAACCTAAGCACTAGCTAGTGACCGTTACTCCACCAATTCCACACTAATTAGCCTATATAGACATCAAAGTGCTTGTTCCGACAGATGTTACCGCGTGATCGTCGAAATGAGCTCCTGTCTCGGTTTACTTACTACTTACTCTTCTGCATTTGGACGGTCGGGCCCACCCTCGATTGACTCACGTGTTGTCGGGACTCCGGTTCATCTCTAGGACTGGGTAAGATCCTGCGTCTCTTACGGGGAATGTTTATCCTAGCTTGATACGGGAGTCCCGCCACGACTGGGGTCATGGTCATTACCGCATACCCGTTTACTGGAAAGGGGAAAACATATCTTTCGTAGTTGTAATCTCAGTCTTGTTTAGAAGTTGTAAGTCTACTTTAATAGCTGAGGGTGGACGAGGAGGAGCTAGGGTGTGAGGAGTGGCTGAACTCCGAGAAGGGCAATAGCGACGAGGAGTGGACTGCCCCTGTGAGATCCGCATAAGCGGATCGAGGGGGCAGTCCACGACGAGAAGCTATTGCCCGACGAGGAGTTAAGCCACGAGGAGCGCCCTGCGACGAGGAGTCCCCGGGGGCTATTAAAGTATGTTAGCTTCCTTTGTCACGAGGAGTCGTGCCAGTGCACCCTAGGTAATTTTCGGTCTTCCTAAGTGATCGGTTCTCTGAATGGATACTTAGTAGTCGTGAGCCTAATTAGTTTTATACAATTAAGCTTGCCCAACTTTCGATAGGGCACTAGGTAATCTTAATTGTTTTTAAATAACCGCATCACTTAAGGGACGTCATCCGATTATATCGGATGATTTTATAACGCTTTATGTCTAAGTATCATTTGTCTCACAATTGTTGGTTGCCAATCAAAGTCCGAGGCGTGCTTGTTGCATAAATAGTGTGACAGAATACTTAGTTCTTCCATCCCCCATCCCCCACCACTCCTCTCGCGACCCGACCACGAGCGACACAAGACAACACAGAACACAGCAGCATGCACCAACACAATGGGAACTCCTACAAAACACTAGAATAAAAAATCTAAGTACAGTAATTTTTGGGGCTTAGGTAGTGGGAGTGTGGGGAGTGACTTACTCCTCAGTGAGTGCTCAGTGAGTGGGGAAGGGTAGGACGACGAGTGATAAAGGTAGACTTATACGAAGCGTATAAGACAAACCAATTCCTTTTTTGTTCACACAATCAATCACGTTTTGACTCTTTTTGACCGAGCAACTTCCAACTTTCAACTTTGGGACCGTATTATTAGTTCGAGAACAGAACAACGAGCTCCCCCATGGATATCCAGGAAGAGAAAAAGGAGTGGGAAGGAGGGAAAACGGATTGCGAGGACACAGCAGAAGACCGCTTGATCGACCCTAAGGAGGACTCGGAAACCGCTCTGTTTGAGGGCCCTGACGACGACGACGACGACGACGACGACAACGACGACTCTGAGGACGGAGAACTGGTGGACCTGCCAAAAGAACTGAGACAGCTGAAGGACAAGACGTTTGAGTATCTGGACGAGCTCGAAGCAGAACTGGTGAAGCGTGGCTTTCCAGACCTCCCTGTGGTGATTGATCCAAAATCCCGGACGGCTCGTTTGCGAATAACCTCGGGTGCACACGACAAGGTAACCGATCTGTACACTCGATTGTTCAACATAGCGTGGGGCGACAATGTATGGGGGGTTGCGGTAGATGGAAGCACGAATGTTTTCATCCAAGCTTTACCGAACCACAAAGAAACGCGACGCAAGCCAGACATTGCATTTTGGGGGAGAGACAAGTGCGTGCATGTGAAAGGATTGTTGGTACCAAAGGACTTAGCAAATCCACCAAAAATCCATGCAACTAGAGAGCAGACAGAGCGCGTCAACCCAGATGTTGTGTTTCAATTTAGCTGGGGAAATGCCAAGGGCTACGAGATAGATGCGATCGACGACATGATGAAAAATGCCGTTGTTAGCTATACGCCTCTTCAGCCCAACAACGAAGCGCCCACACTTGGCTTTCTTCTCAAAGTACGTTTCAAAGGGAAGAAGCGTGACCGTAATGGCCGGAAGATTTTGCGATGTTTGGATGTATACAGAATCCCTCATGGTACCACGTACGAAGATGCGAAGGCGAACCGCAAAGGGGCCAGTCATTCTGTGTACGCCCCTGGGGGTCAAGATGTTGTGATGGAAATCACGGCACAGGATCTCCGCCTCGGAAACTATTCGGGGGCACCCGGGAACCCTTACAAGATTTCCGCAAAAGAGATCTTTGATTCATTGTCGTAGTGAGGATACCAATCGTTGACGTTGGCACGTGTAAACGATGTAGCGAAACCAATGGCGTATGCTGGACCATCCCGCGGTAGCATACTGGCCGCAGGCTTAGGATTATATATATATAAGTGAATTCTTAGTTTTAAAGACTATCCGGTAGCATACTGGCCGCAGGCTTAGGATTCATTTTTCAATGCACGGTTGACGGACTCGGCCTACTTTGTTGGATCTTTCCGATGACAGCAAGTGGAACAACTGGTGGACGCTGTGTGACTTATTTTTGCAGCAACGGACGAGAAGAAGCAATCAATCCCGAGCTGAAGGGGATGTAGTCTTTGTCTAAAGGTTGACGTTGTAAGTAGCCTGTTTGATATCCAAAACCATTGCGTGGGTCGCGATTGAATTCGCTTTCCGGTGGTGAGGAGGCGCTAGCACAACAATCAACCTGTTGAAACTGATCAGTCTTCGTGCTGTACAGGCAACAAAGCTAGAGCAAATTTCGTTATAGATTACAAAGAGTGAGCACTAGATGTCTCCTTCATTTGGCGGATCTTATGACCGCTTAGGGCGACATCTTGCCAATCCTCCACGTCAGTAGGATTCTTCATTCTTTGGTCGCTCTTATTGCTTGGTTCCTGGCTCGGCTCCTGGTTCTGTTCCAACACACTCCTTGCCGAAGAATGGTATTTATCGTTCTTCGGGATAGCAAACAACAGATCCCGGAATTTGTAGAAGAGTGATCCTTGCAAGGGCTTCGTGTGGAAATCAGCCAACATTTCAGCAGTCGGGAAATGTTCAATCTGAATCTCCTTTTTATCCACTCGGTCTTTGATAAAGAAATACCGGATGTTAATATGTTTGGTACGTTTGCTGCTGGAGGCCTTTCCATGCTTCTCTAGCAACATTGCGCTCATGTTGTCTTGTAGTAGTTTGGTTTCTTTTATTGTATATCCTTGGGCCAGCAAAAACTCCCGACACCACAACATGTTGGGCATTGCATCATGGACGCCGATCAGCTCACTCTCTGTCGATGATCGTGCCACCAGTTTTTGCTTTGCGGATATGCTCATTGCGGCTCCGTCACCAAGGCTCATCACCCCACCAGTATGACCTCTCATGTTAGGATGGACGGTATATGAGGCATCCACCCACCACCTGATAATTCCTGATCCATCGCAGCGGAGGCGGAGTAAAAGATCCGTGGTACACTGCAAATATTTCATAACACGAGAGAGTTTTCTCCAATCGTCTTCAGTTGGTGCCTGCACCCGTGTGCTGAGGAAAGCAATGGCCACTCTGATATCAGGCCTGCCCCTTTGCGCCACATACATTAACTGCATGGTCAAGCTGTGAAAGTAATCGGCGCGTTCTTTGTCCAACTTTGGACTCTCTTCATTGACATGGAACAGATGACTGGCCGCTGGTGTTCGTGCACTTCCTTTGAAATCCCGTGGCATATCCTCTATCATTCCGTGAATTGATGACCGCATGTCCACAATTAACTTCTCTGGTTCCGAGAAATCAAGGTACATACCCAGATAATCATGGCGCTTTCCTCGTGAGACGGAAATCTCACCCAGTTGTCCGAATGTATCCTTGATTTGTTGTATCACGGCGTCAACGACACTCTTCTTCTTGTGCGAGATCTTCAGGTCATCAATATGCCAAGTAATGGTACATTGACTTCCATCGATCGTTTTGTTGGCCACGCAGGCATCATACGGATTGATCGTGTAGCCCCAGCTTTTGATTACCGCGGTCAATTTCTCCCAGAACAATCGGGCCGCCCTCAATGTTCCATAGAGGGCACGCAACAATTCAACATACAACACTGGTTCACCGCGTTCGTATATAACAAATGGACGATAACTGTCATCAATCTCGAGCAACAAGGTCACCATCAATCCCATGATCCTCATGTACACCCCTGGGTCCATGATGGCTTGCATGAATGCTCCTGGGATGTCAATTACCGCCACTTCACGACGTTCCATGGCATCCAGGATGGCAGTCATGAATACGGCTTCTGTGGCCACTGTTGGCGAAGATGCATCTTCTTTGGCTATGAAGGCTCGTTGTTTTCTCCCATCGGCACATCCTCGGCCCTTGATCTTGCCGCAACGTTTGCGTTTGAGAAACATTAGATAGCCTAGTGCTTGTCTAATTTGTTCCTTGGTCAAGGTGCTTTTCATCACGGCTTTCATCACTTCCCGATCATGAAGTTGTCGTACTTCTTTTTTTACTGCTGCCACACCAGGCTCACCGAACATTTTCATGCCCAATTTCATGCCCATCTGTGGTGTGGATAAATCTTCAACGACTGTCGAAGTCACGTAGATATCATTGTTGTATCGATGTGCGTAGTTTCGTTCTCTGTTGGTGCGTAGGTTATATCTAGGTTGGTCAGGCACGTGGTCACCACCGCCGCCAACACCACCACCGTCAACACCGATGTTTGGTTGTTGTGGTTCATCAACAGGTAACTCGTGTTCGTCTTCGTTTGTCACTCCTTCATTTGCCACTCCTTCATTTGCCACTCCTTCATTTGCCACTCCTTCATTTGCCACGCTTTCATCTTCGGCTTCGGTGACATCATCTAGGTTGTCAGCGGCTGCTTGTTCTACGAAGTCCTCCATCACGGCTTGATCATGTTCTGCTTCCACTGCCTCCTCCTCCTCATCATCCTCATTCTCCATTCCCCCATCCTGACCATTAAGGTCCTCAAGCTCCACCTCGGCCCCATTCCCTTCCAGTACCAATTCATCATCCATCCCCTGTTCCACTCCATCATCCAACGCTTCAGCGTAATCCTGCTCAAGGTGAGTGAGGTCACCAATTTCCTCATCCACTAATGCTTCATCGTATCGTAGATCTTCATCCTGATCCATGTCAGGCACATATTCTTCATCGTCATCAATGGCATCATCGTATTCAAGTGCCAGGATGCGATTGTCACGGTCACCAAATGCCAGTCCGGGAAACGCCTCTTGTGCCAGCGCCAACTGTTCCACCCGTTTTGGAATGCTCTCTGGCATTGGCACCACTGTTGCATGATTGCGACTTATAACTCGCCCGGATAATAGGTTCAGAAAATAATATCCGCCCTGTTGATTACCCGTTGGTCGCAAAGCTAGGCCACCTTGTGTTCTAGGTGTCATTGAGTTATCATGGGGCTCGTGTGTTTGCACGTACTGCCCAAATTCAAACTGGCAGTGACGGTGAAAATCCAGCTGTTGTCCTGTGACGATTGTCTTGGGACTTACATCATCAAAGATACCTTTTCCTTTTGGAAAAGCATTCAGCCAATACACAGCTGCTTTTGCCATTTCAATCACGAGTACCCTCGGGACACGCTCAAAAGGTAAGGTGTTATAGATGCATCGCATCCGATCCTTGATTGTTCTGATGTAACGCTCGATCTCACCCACATGTTCTTTGCGAGACGATGGATTCAGCCTCATGCCTAGTGCATGCAATCCCGTGTTGATCACATCATTATCAAAAGCTCCATCAGCCAACATTGTTCTTGGACGAAGGTTCCCACGTCGATAGATTCCCACAACGTGTTTGATTGCTTCGAGTAAGGACTCGGAGGTTAAGCTTTTTAACGCGGTAATGGTGCCAAAACGAATGTGGCGTGATATGGTCGCCAACAAGGGGACTCCATTGACGTGAAGGACGTCCATGCTCATCGTCACATCCCTGTATCGATCTGGAATAGGGATGTCAACGAACGTGTTTTCATCCACACGCACCGGTCGCTTTCGTACAGTCTTGCCCTTGAGGCTGCCGATATCTGGGCCGATGATCTTGGCAGCCAGGAGCACATCCTTGCTGGTGTACGGACAATTGGGTATCATGTGGCGGTCAAGGATGGCCGCCAACTCTCTGTCACTAGGACGCCCAATTTTGATTTGGAGGGACCGTACTCCATATGCTCTTTCTACATCATTGGTAGTATAACGTGCTTTATTAGATGCAATCGTCGTAACTAAACCAACAGTAGTGGCATTGGACCAGTCGGAATAATATAGACCTTCTTTGCTGGCATGAAAGGTGTCGATCAGTGTGCCCTTGTGCAGAATGTGGAACTCATCGGATTGTGCGTTGTAATTGATCTCGAACTGTTTTTTAACTAAATGAAATGAGAGAATGTTGACCCATCCGTTTGGATGGAACCAAACATCCCCGTGGTTGCGCACTGATGCTTTTTGTGTGGTGCTTGTGTGGCCTCCATGGCCGTGAATGTGCATGGTCGTGTCGGTGTGTCTTGGTGGTGTCATCAGGAGGGATGGATTACTGAACAGGTGGACCGTTGATTGATTATCCAACAGCACCCATGTTTTAGGAATGTGAGCCTGTGAAGGAGTATGGAAAACGAATGTGAGGACAAATCACTGCAATGACCATTGGACAAATTCAAAATCAAACCTTGTGTTTCGTTGTTGTTTTGGGCAGAATCATTGGACTCTCCCTGTGTTGCAAACGCTGTTCCTGTTCCTGTGTTAGGCTCATTAAGTTGTTGCTGTTGTTGTTGTTGACCGCTATTTGACAACTCTCGGCGCCCCATGCGAGCATCAATAATAGCTCTGGCATCAGCGAGTGTTGCAGGGTAAATGTTGTGTTGGTCCAGGAAGTTATTATGGAGACGCGCTTCGTACTCCTTTTGTTGACATGCCCTGATGAATCGATTCGCAATCATTCGTGCCTGGGCTTCATTCCTGTCGGCTTCAGTTGCGTTTCCAGTACGCCCATTCTTGTGTGCTAACTCATCAACGTAGAGTTGATCATACAGAACAATCCCCATCTCATCAATCAGTTGTGCTTTCGCTCTGAACACCTCATAAAAGCTCTGGACAGACTGTCCAGGGTGACGCTTGAGCGTATAAAAATCCGTTCTGATGCGGTCAAGGGCCATGCCTGTGTATACCCGACCGCTATCATAGGTGAAAGTAGTAGTCTTGATGAGTGAGAGGAGTGCGATCCCATCTCTTGATGCTTGTATGGTTGGAAAGGTGGAAGTCGCCTTTAATTTGTCCTTGAGGAGCTCAGTGCACTGCCCAAGCAGAACACTGTACAGGGAGGAACGAAAACCGTCATAAGCAATCTCTTTTTCTTGATGTGCCTTGTAGTTGAATTCCCACTCCTTGGCTTCTATTGGTGTTGCAGCTGGTCCAGGCCTTGTCGGTGGTGTTGGTGGTGGTAGTTGGAGGTTTTCCACGGCTTGTTGAAAATCACGATTGTATTTTGGCCATTTTGTGCCGATGTAACCCACCAATAACTCCACATTTTTTAAGTACTTCTTCGCCTGCGTATCTTGTGAGTAGTCAAACGTGCACCCTTTTAAGAGTGGCTCTTGTCCTTCGAATTTGGGCCCCTGCTGTCCTCTTCCTTGCCGGCCCCCACGTCCACGTCCTGATCGACCTCGTCCTCGACCGCCTTGTTCGCCCGATTGTATATTCTCCGGCCGTCCACTCATCTTAAAGAAGAATGGTCAGGTTGTGCTCTTTGCGACGAAATTCCTCGATCTTGTTGTTCTGGTGGTTTCGGACAGCGACGACCACACAGTCGTTGGTAAACCGCGTTACCTCACCTTTTGCTCCGTAGATTTTTCCTTTGTGACCCGATAAGTAGATGCCGGTCTTAATTCGTACGCGAGATCCGATTCCCAATACCTTCACAATGGGTGTTGTCACCGTCTCTGCTTCTACTTCTTGTGGACTTGTGGAGGTTTGTTCTTGCTCTTCCTCTACCACTTGTGGTTGCTGGTCCGGATTCGTTTGATCTTCTTCTTGTTGTGCTTCTCGGTACACCCGTCCCAACTCAGCCTCGTGACTGTTCTTTTGGCGCAACAACGCTTGTTGATAACGAGTTTCTTCGTTGTGTAAGGCTTGGCGGTACTGTTCAGCTTTATCAGCCCAGTACTTTCGATCCAACGCCTTCACAAGTTTCTCGTGTTCCTCAGCCAGTCGACTGGCGCGTCCTTCGGACAGAAGCTTCAACCGAATAAACTGCCCAATTAAACGTGACACTGGTGTACTGTTTTCTTCTGGGGACTGCGTTGTGGACATCAGATTGTGCCGTGAAGTACAATGTCAGCTCTTTGTAATCTATGTTGAAACTGATCAGTCTTCGTGCTGTACAGGCAACAAAGCTAAAGCAAATTTCGTTATAGATTACAAAGAGTGAGCACTAGATGTCTCCTTCATTTGGCGGATCTTATGACCGCTTAGGGCGACATCTTGCCAATCCTCCACGTCAGTAGGATTCTTCATTCTTTGGTCGCTCTTATTGCTTGGTTCCTGGCTCGGCTCCTGGTTCTGTTCCAACACAACCCGCCTCCTCTACGAGTATGCATATAAACAGCTGCTAGTACAGAACATCTACCTAGCTTTGTACATGCGTCTATGTGTCGTAGGTCGTAGGCAATCTTTTCGGTGTTGAGTATGGTGCTGTTGCCGTGCCGTGGTCGCCGATTGTTATGCCGTTTGACCGAAACGATCAGTTGATTGTTGAGTATGTCATTGTTGTCGTCGAATGTCGTTGTCGCCGCTTGCTGTCTCGTCGCATATTGTTGTCGTCGCTTGTCGTTGTCGCCGCTTGCTGTCGTACTCCTACAGGGAAATTCTGACCATCACAAGAGAAGGAGAATCATTTCGACTATTGACCGGCTCGACGCTTAAATGTGTTGCGATAGTAGTTGTTTGTCGTTAGTCGTTACACCACTTGTTCCGTCATTCGCTCCATGACCCAGGAAACTGACATGAACTCTGAATTTCCGATGTCCTTAATCAACTCTACATTATCTCTCTCGACGAGCAAGGCTCCAAAAACTTTTGTGGTTGGATGAAATTGAGCGTCTACTCTATCCATTTATTGTTTCTATTGTTCCTGTTTTTCTTGACAAGTCTCAAGTTCAATTCATTTAGAATTGAACAGGGAGAGTGGAGGGGTCAAAACGGTCTTCAGCCAAACCCAAGTTGACAAAAATCTCCTTGCCGTTCACCAATTCTTGGGCAATAATTCCAGCAGCGCCAAGCATGGCAAGACGACCATTTTGCAATTCCTTGGTGTGCAAAGCAAGGAATTCCTCCTCGTCTTCAGGCCGCAAGCCAAGAGGATCAAAACCAACATCACCAGGGAAGTAGTCGTCGTTCAACACTTGCTTCTTGACTTCCGTAGGACGGATCCAGCCAACCAAGGCACGGTTCAATTCCAAAGTTCCAATCACAACAGCCAACAACTCAAAGAAAATAGGAGCAACGGCACGCACTTCGTCCAAATGACGGATCGCAGGGCCAATGTCCTTGTTGGCGGCCTCAAAGAGAGGGTGGAACTCAATCGGTTCCTCAGTCACAAGGAAACCAATCACGGCCAACATGGCAACACGGCCGTGTTGAAGTTCGGCTTCACGGTATTGCTTCACCTTGTCCAAATCGGCATCAGCGGCAAAACCCAAGGGGTCGAATTCAGGGACAGGGTCCAAAGATCCTGGAAGACCGTAGGCGAACTTGGTGGCATCAGGAGTCCAGCCATTGAGGGAGGCGGCTTCCAAGGAGGTCTTGGAGGCAGCAGGGGCCTTGCCGAAGTTGAAGGCAGAAGCACCAGTGGCGAAAAGGGCAAGAGTGGCGGCAGAAAGCTTCATGTTGACGATTTGGTGTTTGTGTTGATAAGTTGCTTGATTTGCAGATTATGACCTCTATATGAGAGCAACTTTGGATGAGAGCTGAGATTCTGATTCGACTGAGAATCTGAATCAGGAAGGGCACGACTGCGGAGAGGATCTCTCTGACGAGTATCTTTGTGCTGTTACACGTTACACGATATGGATTGATCGCGGGATTTGCGGGTTTGCCCATCCGTCGCATGCGTCAGGATACGTGTTGCGACGTTAAAGTTCGGACGGTCAAATCAATGAGTTGCATTGGATTCCTACGACATTAATAAGCTCGTTGGCCTTCCGTTTGCTTCGTACGAGGACAATAGTGTCAACGTCAGTCTGTGTTGGAGGGACGTGGGAATCATGATGGGGCGGTGGCGGAATCTTGCTTGGTTGGGTGTGCTTCCGAGTTGGGAATTGGACTCCTCCCTTTGTGTGCGATTGACGCAGGCCGATGACTCACTCGCGGATAAGCAAGTCGTGATTACCGCGTTGTGACGTCATACCTGTGACTGTGTCCTCCTGCCTCCTGTCCGTCCCCCGGGCCTCTGGATTCCCACCTATCATCCAAGCTACGAGCCGTAGTATCTTTGGCATCTCCGAATGGAATCCTTTTTTTCTGTGAACCAACGAAATTGACGAACCCCGACAAGCGAACCGACAACTTGGGATCCTTCCATTCTTTGTGGTTGTACGGCATCACTCATTCGACTCCTGGTCGATCATTCATCATTGGCACCCGCATTCGTCGTTCTGTGGATTCTCCAGCATCCAAATCGCCGTCGACTTTTTGACAACATGTTCCATCGTACCGTGAGACTGTCGCTACTGTGCTGGTCTTTGATACTTGCCCTGCAGCAAACCATCATTACTGCGTGGATCCAAACATCATTCCCCAACACATTTCGTCATTTCGGACCCTCCTTGTTGCATTCGAAGAAAAGGCCCTACATGGCGTCCACTGCAAGAACCACCCAACAGAAGAAGAAGAAGATTCCATCTAATGAGGGATTCTCGTTCCGGTCACCAACCTGTCATTTTGTGAGTACACCGTTTGAAGCAGAGTTGTATGATGATGACGATGAAGAAAATCCCTATGGCCCTTCCTCTCCTGGAACAAATGACAAGACCAAGGACGATTGGTTGAAGGAGCATCCCTTGGCGGTTGCCGACGAGACGACGCGGTTGGTGGTGGGGTTGAACAAGTACAGTCACGATACATGTATTTGTGTGGCTCATGCTGAAACGGGTGAGGTGCTGTATGCTCAATCCAAGGAACGAATTGGATCACGGCACAAACATGCGGCTGGTTCGGTGACCGAGTTGGTGGAAACCTGTTTGGATGCCTTGCAGTTGGATATGGAGAATATTGATCAAGTGATTGTCAACAATCATCATTACCGGGTCCTTCCTCGAGAACGAGATGTATCACAATTGGAATGGGAAGCTGGCTTGTTGGTCAATCAAGGACCGGACGACGAGCGAGATGGATTCTTGACGGAACCGGAAAATTTGTTCCCCCATGTGTCGAGTCACTACGAGTTGTCCCATCATTTGGCTCATGCCTACAGTGTCGCGGCACAAGCGCCGTTTGATCACGGTCTTGTCGTGGTAATGGATGGTATGGGAGAAACGTATCGGGCCATGATGCAAGCCGTTCAGGAACAGGATCCTCAGTATGTCTGTGACTTTAATTTGCCGCAACCTGACACAGCGCAAAGTACGATGCAATTGATACCGAGCAATTTAGAGGAATTGGCACAATCCACTTGTTTTGATTGGCGCGAGGCCGAATCGGTCTACACGTTTGTCAAGTCGAACAGCACGACGACGGATCCAGACGACACTCCCCGTGCCATTGTGGATATCCAACCCATTTTCAAACGATTTACACAAGAACATGTTCCACCCGTCTTGTACAATCATGGATTTGACAGTATGGATTCTTTGGGAGCCTTGTATTCACGAACGAGCAGCCATATTTTTGGAGATTGGAATGCCTGTGGCAAGGTCATGGGCATGGCACCCTGGGCCGCTGCCGAAACGCAATGGGCGCAAGATCCCCCCATGGCTCAAACGGTCCAACCTCCCACACTTTTACAACAAATCGTTTCAGGAAGCTTGTATCGTGATGATGCACTTGTCATTGATCGAACACTCTTGAAAGGACTTCCTTTGTGTGCTCGCAATGACCCCGACTTGTTCCAACCACACAATGTGGGCAGCAATGATGACGATGAGGAAACTGTTCCACAACGGCGAAACCCCTATGATTTTGATCGACCCGATGTTGTCCCCGACTATACGGGTGCAGCGGACGATAACAACCAGGACATGACCAACCCAGTCTCGGGGGACGACAATGAGGAAAACGACGACAACAACAACCAACCACGTTTGCCACCCACAAGGGTTGCCTTGGAGGCCATGGCACTGGCGCATCGGATGCAAACCGACTTGGAAACCGTAGCCATGGATTTTATTCGACACTTTCAGGAGCAAACGGGACAAGACAATCTTTGTTTGGCCGGTGGGGTGGCCTTGAATTCGGTTCTCAATGGTCGAGTGGCATTGGAGCTTCAACAACAAGGACCAGAGGATGCCACCCAAAAGAGGCAATTATTTGTACCACCCTACCCGGGAGACGATGGCATTGCGGTGGGATGTTGTGCCTATGGACTGTTTGGACGAAGAACGCCAGCAATGCAGAAAGAGGAGGAACAAAGAACGTCCGCATTACCAAAGGACGGTGACGAGCTGAACTCTTCCACGAGAGATTCACCGCCCTTGTGGAAGGGACCCCTATCGCCCTATTTGGGAGGCTTGTATTCCCATGCCGAAATTCAAGAAGCATTGGACCGTGCTTCACCCTGGATTGAAGTCGAAATGGTTCGTGACGAATACGTCCGTCACAGTCGCATGGTGGACGAACTCATGTCGGGAGGTGTCATTGCCTGGTTTCACTCGAGATCCGAGGTGGGTCCCCGAGCTTTGGGCCATCGAAGTATATTGGCTGATCCTCGTAAACACGGTTTGGTTCGATTCATAAATCAACATGTCAAACAACGAGAAACCTTTCGACCTTTTGCACCCAGTGTGTTGGCCGAACAAGCGCATGAATGGTTTGATGGCATTTCCCCTCCGACTCTTGCCGGTACAACGGCAAGTCCCTACATGAGTTTGACGGCACAAGTGAAGGAAACGCAACGACACAAAATACCAGCCGTGACACATATTGATGGTTCGTCGCGATTGCAAACCGTCACATCCACCGACGAACCATCCTACCATGCCTTGATTACCGAATTCTGGAAGCGAACCGGCATTCCAATGGTCCTGAATACGTCCTTCAACACATTGCGAAGAGAACCCATTGTCGAAACTCCCATGGAAGCCATTCGAAGCTTCTTGTATACCAAAGGCAATTTGGATATGCTGGTCATGGAGGATTATATCATTAAACGGAAACCCGCTGATTTACGGAAACTCTTGGGGAATGATGTGGGTTCCCGCACCACCTTGAGCAGTAGCACTCTGGGTCGTCCCGTGGTAGAACCGGCATATCCTCAACGCGTCGGAGCGGCCCACTTTCAAGCCCGTTTTTCACTCCCCGAAGCAGACATGGACGACAATGATGAGGATGACTACTACGACGATATGAACTCCAACCTGGCAACCACATGGGTTCAAATGCCTGGTCGCATCCTTCACCTTCCGGACAAGAGTCATGGGAATAATCCGGAATCCTCTCCCTCCTGGTATGAGTTGATGGATGAATTGGAGGGAGAAATCTTGTCCGCCTGCGATGGAACTCGTACGTTTAACGAAATTTTGGTCCGCTATGCCGCTGTCCCCAGTGCCACCACCACACCCGGCGACGACGACGACGACGAAACCAAAAAGAACAAGAAAAAGAAGAGAGAAGATGGCGTAGACGAGGAAACCCAGCAAGTGGTTCAAAATGTCGTTCATCGATTGGTGCGATTGTACGACGAAACCTTTGTGTACTGGTAACCACAAGCAAGAAGGAAGCGAAACTGTTGTTCGTAACAACAGAGCGTTGGCACGGCCTTGTTAAAGACTCTGACCACTCAAGTTTGGACGAGTGAGAACAAAACCTGGGTAGATTCCCTATTGACGTATTGGGGTACACCCGCATATATCCTGGACCATGAGGATTGGTTTTGTTGCCGTGGTACAACATGCGCCATGAACCCTCATGAGAAGACCTTGTCAACACCGAATGTCCAGAGATGGTAAAAAAGAACTCGTAGCTCGTAGAGGATAGCAATAAATGACTCCTTGTTTCAATTCCACGAAGAAGACAGAGCTGAAATCCCTACTTGTCGTAACGAAGGAGACACTGATTTACATTCGTCTCCAAGCGACTACTTTGGGCGGAAACAAGAGGGTGAAAACGCGACTGTGAATTGTGAATACCATACAAGAAAATACGAACGTTTCTCACTTAGAGAATAGGGTTCCATAACGACACCACCTTCCACTCCGACCTTTAACAACTACGAGTACGAGAAGTTGCCGTGGATGGTGTTTCAAGAGTCGACGCCATTGGACATCTTTGAGACCTTTTTCGACATTGACGGCGTCATAGACCACCTAGTTTTCTGCGGTCGCGTTTGGTGATCGCCTTTGGTGTGGAGTCCAAACAAAAACATTGACCATGGCGGCGTCCACCATTGACGGCAATCCTACGAATCATCTCGACAACCATGTCGAGGATGCAAGAGCACAAGAAGAGGATTGCGAGGTAGACATGGTGAACGATTCGCCCGTTTCCCTTCACTTGGTGATTACCAACATTCAAAAATCCAACAACATTCAACGCTTGTTGCTCACCGCCGCAGCCTTTGGCTGCAAGTCTGTCTTGGTTGTGGGTCAAGGAGGCTTTGACTTTGGTCCCACTACAATATCCATGCCAGCACTACCGCCGCCATCGACATCCACCACCACCCAAACTGCAACGACGACCACCAGCACGTCCAGTACCCATGCACAGGACGACACGCCACGAGATGTACCCTTGAACGTTGTAAAGGATGCAGGCACGACGACAAAGGATTCCTCGAGAAAGGGATCCCATGTGCCAAGAGTATTGACCACATTGCTGCAAGACGGTGGCATGTCGATTCGACGATTTGATCGATGGCAATCCTGTGTCGCCTATTTGGAACAGTACCATCTTTCGTTGGTGGGAGTCGAAATCCATCCCTCCGCCCTCACCATGGAGGAATTTTTGCAGCAACTCCAAAACCAACAACAACAACAAGATTCTCCCACGGGTATTGCATTCTTGATGGGCAACGAAGGCAGTGGCATTCATCCCAAACACATGGCCTCGTGCAATTGCTTTGTTCGATTGCCTCAATACGGTGTCGGGACGGCTAGTTTCAATGTCTATGTCGCCGCCAGTATGGTCCTTCAACGCGTTCACCAATGGCAACGGGAACAAGAACAAGATCATCCTGACCTACACACGAGGCGAATCCAGCACTAGGACGTGTAACATTTACTCGAGGGACGGCGACCGCAAACTTGTGTGTGTGACCAAGAACGGATCATGTCAAGAACAAAAGGCGAGCCTAGAAAAGTGATCTGAGTGTGGATTCAGGGAATGTGGAACAGTCGGTGTCGTGGTACTGCACAACAGCAAATCACAATTCTCTGGACACTTGAGCTGGAACACAATCGGAACCTGCGAAACAGGATGGATGTGCCCCAGGGTCGTGTGGAATCAGGGGACATTTTTTTCGTGAGTAGAGCCGGATGGCATCAACCAATGCCTGTTGCAACACCCTGAACAAAGGAGCATGAAGGGGAGACTCCCTCTCCCTTCCACCAAGAACAGTCATTGAACTCTATTCGACCCACAAAGAGACAAAAAGGATCCATGTTCCGACGGCTCCATTTTAGATCTCGGCTGGGAATCGGTCTATCCAGTCCATTCAGGTCAAGTTTTGGTTTGCTTTCTCTAGCTATCCGACTCGTATCTTAGACTACCTATGTCCAACGTTTCGCCCAAGGCTCGAAATTTGATGCCAACCGAAAAAGACCTGAAAAGTCATAGAGTCCGTCATTCGTCCGGAAGGCTTTGGGGAACTTTATTCGACAAGCTCCAAAAACTAGTTGGGTATGCCATGAAAGTGTGTATTGCGTTGATCCTGCCAAGACCCAACGCGACACTAATAATTGGTGTCTCCTCTCTCAATTTTCCATTTGGGTGTCTTTTGTACGCATCGATCCTCTCTCTCTCATCTCTCATCTCTTTGGGGTCTCGAGTGGTTGGTTGATAGACTTGCGTTTCGTTCATCCATACCAACACAACCATCATGGAGAAGGGCGATGATCCCTACAAGATTTTGGGCGTCTCCCGAACGTCGTCGTTGGTGGCGATTCGCAAGGCCTATCGTAGTCTAGCCTTGAAGCATCATCCCGATCGTCATCCTCAAGAAGGACCGGAAAAGAAACGGGCCCAAGATTTGTTTGCCAAAATATCCAGTGCCTACGAACTCTTGAGTGACGACGATGCTCGTCAGGATTATGATCGATCGCAACAAGATCAACAACAAGCAACGGGTGAGGCCAAGGGATACGATCCTCGCAAGGTCAATATTTGCTTTCATTCGCCCTACGAAGTATGGAAACGAGATTTTCAACAACGATTTGGCTTTCCTTATCCTGGAGCCGAATGGGACTTTCTGGATGACAAACTTGGTGCCAGTGCCGCCGAATCCAACAACACCAACAACGCCAATAATACGAAAAAGGCTCCCAAGAAAAAGGGAAAACTCTTGGCCATTACCAATGGAAACTCGTCCAATGCGGCTCAATCCTCCAACTCGACTGGCATTCAACGCTTTGCACC
This sequence comes from Epithemia pelagica, assembly GCA_946965045.2. Lineage (NCBI taxonomy): Eukaryota > Bacillariophyta > Bacillariophyceae > Surirellales > Surirellaceae > Epithemia > Epithemia pelagica. The sequence continues at coordinate 1,156,400 of OX337235.1, read as the reverse complement.
GAGTACTACGAAACGTCAAGGCAAGAATCGCTCCACTGGCAGTCACAAGGATGATGACGATAGCAGTAGTAGTAGTGACAGTGGCAGTTATCGGAGTGCCAGTTCCAGTTCCGAAGACGATGCACCTCGTCCCAATTACCAACGGGCACCGGAACGTCCCAAACCCACTGAGGAACAACAACGGCAAAAACAACAAGAAAAACAACAGCAACAACAACAAGCCAAGGCCAAGAATCGCCTCTTTAAAAATCCCTTTCGAAAACAATTGAGTGGCGAATCCAATACTAGCACGCAACTGGTGGTTCGCGATGGATCGTCGGTCCCTCCCTCCTCCTCTGCGGGTTGCACCGATTTGGTCCCCCATTCTGGAGAATCACCGCCCCAAGGACGAAATGCAGGGACTGGACGGTCCTCTTCCTCCTCTTCGAGTACGGCCTTGAGTACACGAGTCAATCCCAACAACAACAACTCCAACAATCGAAACTCGTCCAATGCCAACACTGCCAATCGCACTGCGGGCAGCAGCAGCAGTACTGGCGGTGGTGGTGGTGGCGCCTTGGTGGCGAGTTCGGGCATTCCGGGGGACAATCGTCCGGTGCGTATGGAAACGACCGAAGAACAGATTTTGCACGACGATGGAACCTTGGAAACCATTACGACCACTGTCTTGGAACGTCCCGATGGGACCATTGAAACCATGAAAATGACCGACAAGGCGTCCAAACGACCCGAATGGAAACAACCCGAAGTACGTAAACACCCTCAACTGACCAATGGTGGAAGCAGCAATAAGAATAACAATAAGTCGAGCAAAAAAAGTTCCAAATCGGTACCGCAGTTGACGCAACGAGGCGAACAGTCGCCCTCCAAGAACAAAAACAATAACCAGAATC